>CM024603.1:13834039-14259893 GCA_014182555.1 Eucalyptus erythrocorys
CTATAGTGAAATTCGCTGTTGCTCTCCCCATGGACGTAGGTCTTTACGACTGAACCACGTAAATCCGTGTCCGATTTATTTTATTCTTTTGTCTATATTATTGTTCGATCGCTCGCCCTATCGCAACAATTCGGATGCTCCATTTCCATGACACTTGACCTGTCCGAGTTGTCCTTAAAATTGTGTCATTAAATACTGGTAGCTGTTCAAGTATTCCACCATATTATGCGCCTGCGATTACCCAAGTAAGCCTTGTGCTACATTCAAATTCTCAATTTCCAAGAGGTGAGAAACCTTCATGAATATCCAAGGTACGTCCTGGATATTCTCATTACCAAAAGGTGGGAGAATTTCATGAATATCCAAGGTACGTCCTCGATATTCTCATTACTAGGAGGTGGGAGACCTTCATGAATATCCAAGGTACGTCCTCGATATTCCCTTTTACTAGGAGGTGAGAGACCTTCACGAATATTTCAGGTACGTCCTCGATATTCCCTTTTACCAGGAGGTGAGAGATTTTCACAAATATCTCAGGTACGTCCTCGATGTTCCCATTACTAGGAGGTGGGAGACATTTACGAATATCTCAGGTACGTCCTCGATATTCCCATTACCAGGAGGTGGGAGACTTTCACGAATATCTCAGGTACGTCCTCGACATTCCATTACTAGAAGGTGGGAGACCTTTATGAATATCCAAGGTACGTCCTCAATATTCCCATTACCAGAAGGTGGGAGACCTTCATGAATATCCAAGGTACGTCCTCGATATCCCTTTTACCAGAAGGTGAGAAACCTTCATGAATATCTCAGGTATGTCCTCGATATTCCCATTACTAGGAGGTGGGAAACCTTCATGAACATCTAAGGTATGTCCTTGATATTCCCTTTTACTAGGAGGTGAGAGACCTTCACGAATATCTCAGGTACATCTTTGATATTCCGATTACTAGGAGGTGAGAAACCTTCACGAATATCTCAGGTACGTCCTCGCTATTCCCATTACCAGGAAATGAGAGACATTCACAAATACACAAGGTACGTCCTCGATATTCCCAATTATTAGGTACCCCTTCGATACTTGTGAACATCTAGGTATCCTTCAAGAGTTTGTACTTATGGTCATCCAAGTACCCCTTCGATACTTGTGAATGTCCAAGTATCCCCCAAGAATTCGTACCTGTGATCATCCAAGTACCCCTTCAATACCTATGATCAGCCAGATACCCTCTTTGATGCCTGCAAAGGCCCAAATATCCTTCAGTTTAGTACTTGTGAATATCCAGGTACTCTTTGAAATGCCTGTGAATGTCCAGGTATCTTCCAAAACAGATGCCCTGAGAAAGGTTGGTGCATCCCCCAAGAAGGGTCGGGTATCAACTAGTGTCCTCGATAAAGATCAGACACTTCACAAATTGATGCCTTGAGAAAGGTCGGCCCATCCTCTCAAGAAAGGTCGGGTTTCAACTGGTGTCCTTGACATAAGTCAGACACCCCACAAATCGATGCCCTGAGAAAGGTCGACGCATCCTCCCGAGAAAGGTCGGGTTCCAACTGGTGTCATTAACAAAGGTCAGACACCCCCACAAAATAGATACCCTAAGAAAGGTCGGCGTATCTCCTGAGAAAGGTCGGGTATCAACTAGTGTCCTCGATACAAATCATGCACCTACAAATAGATGCCCTGAGAAAGGTCGGCGCATCTCCTGTCACGGCGATCGAAGAAAGGTTCAGGTTTGAGACAAACCACTTACTGCTCTGATAGGCGACCGAAGAAAGGTTTGGGTCCTAGAAAAACACTTTCCCGTCAAGGCAACAGAAGAAAGGTTCAAGTCCAAGACAAACTACTAATTGCTCTAATAGGCAATTGAAGAATGGTTCGGGTCTTGAAGAAGCAACCTTCTCATGTCACCAGGTAAGATGACGCCTTGATACTTGCCAAACTTGGGGTTTACACCCTATCTCACGCACTTCCAGTAAGTAACTACAGATATCTTCTTATTTGTCTTAGTATATGTAAAGTTATATTGCTCTTTTTCTGCATAGAATAATAGGTCCCAAATAAAATATAATTTGCTATGCATGCATGGATAAAATTTAGGCATTAGTTTGTCTTTGAATGCAACTTCTGCAAGCTCACCTTTAAAGAGGCACATCTGTTGACGCCTCAATTCTAATTAGGTTTTTTTATTAATTAAGTTTTTTTATTTCTTTTATTTTGTCCTTCCTTTTTTCGGATAATAAAAAACAAAGCAAAAAAAAAAAAAAAAAAAAAAAGAAGCAACCTCTTTTTCTTTTCGCATGGGTCCCTATGGCCCATTTTCGTCTTCAGCCCGGCCCCCTTCGGGTCGTCTCCCTCCTCGGCTCCTCTGCAATGCATGCGCGGAGGGCGCGACGCCGGAAGGACAGGCGAACGGCGACACACATGGAGGGGCAGCTGACGTCAGATGGGACACCGATTCGGCTGGCGGAGGATGTTCGGCACCATCTCCTTCGATGAAGGACATACGGAGCAGACGGAGCACAGAGAGAGAGAGAGAGAGAGAGAGAGAGAGAGAGAGAGAGAGAGAGAGAGGCCGAGAAGGATCAAGGCCCGCACACCTCGAACCTCCCACTGAGAGACTTTAGGGGAGGCCCGAGGACGAGTGGCCGAAGATCCAAGGTCAGCCGGAGGAGAGGGTCGGCCAAAGTCCAGATCTAGGGTTCCTATTGCTCATGTCTTGCCCGAAGCCGCTATCGCTTGTCGTCCGCCACCTTGTCACAGGTAATAATGATTGCCGCCGTCGTTGTTGTCATCGCCGCCTAGTCTGCCGTTGCCACCGTTGTCATCGTTCTTGCCGTGGTGCCTCATCCCTCGGCGCCACGAATCGGGACCTAGGGTTTCCGATTTTTTGGGTCACGACCATGGGTCGTCGGGTCGGACCCGGGCCATCGTATGGGTAGGGTTTCACGTGTTTTGGGGGTGGCTAGAAATCGGGTCGTGGGGTCGGATCCAAGTTAGGTAGGGTTTTGAAGGAGTCGGGTTGTCGGGTCGAGCCGGATTGTTTTCAAAGATGGGCTACCGGGTCACGCGTTTTGGGACGGCCGGGTCACGGGTCGCATTTTATATTTTTAATATAAATAATATTTTAATAAATAAAAATAAATAAATAATTTATTTTCCAAAAAAATAAAAAATAATTTTTTTGGTAAAGATAAAAAAATAAAAAATTATTTTCCAAATATAATAAAAAATATTTTATTTTCCAGAAAATCAAAAAATCAAAAATATCTCATATTTTCCAAAAAAAGCCAAAAATCCAAAAAAAAAAAAAGCCAAAAATTCATAAAAGCCAAAAGACTTGTATTTTCCAAAAAAAATACCAAAAAAAACCTCTTTATGTTCAAAAAAATAGAAAAAAAGTCAAAAAATGTTTTTCCTCTACAAAATGCATGGAAAATCCCTCAAACATCCAAAATCCCTTAAGGTTTAAACAAGATTAGGTACTGAAAGGGCATTAGTGATTAACTAGTGTAATCAAGTTCCCAATCCTAATTTTTCTAGTTGTGCAGGAGCGAGTATTTCTTCCAGTACCTTGCATGGGTTTCGAATCAACCCACCCCAAATGGATTAGTGGCGACTCCGTTTAAAAAATTAACTTATACGTTAAAAACTTAAACTATTAAAGTCGTGAATTAGTGGACTTGGGAGAGTCCAGGCCTAATAAATTTAGCTGAACCATTAGCTTCCCCCAAAGCCCATACCTAATTGCGGGCGCCGAAAAAAGAGGTTGCGACAATATTAGTTCAACATGTTATTGTTGTTATTGTCTCCATATGGTGTAGTATTGAGGACGTTGAATTTATGGTGCACATTGCAAGTCATAGTTTGGAGAGGGAAAGATTTCCTTGTGTGCTCATCACTAATGATTCTGGTGATCTGCGCTCATTATTCTTTGATGCTATTAGGGATCTAATCTTTTGGGACGATTGTCACGCCCCGATCCTCAGGTACGCGCACATCCCTTACCTTTGGTCGATTTTAAAATGCAATATTCCAGGGCTACATATCGCCGACCCTTTCCTTTTTAATAGCACATGTGGATGCAGTTATAAAAATCCCCAAACAATAAAGCAATGGGATATATAAGTAGGACTAGAAAATTGAACATGAAAACCTGCACCCTTATGTACATGTACATCTATAATGACTCAGTCATACATGTACATATACAAACCATGCTAAAAATGTTGGTTTCTACTCAAATAGATTATATAGAAATAGTCATCGGGATCCTACTCTGGATCATCCTTGGGGTTCTCTTTCAGATACTCCTCTTCGAGTTTTTTCTCCTCAGGTTCTTCATCAAGGTCCTGAAATGTTGTCCCACAACAGGGATGAGACTACGTCTCAGCAAGTTGTACCCCCTAAGATCTGATTAGTAAACTAATACACCTTAGGGATGCCTATGCACAACATGAGTCAAGGACTTACTTTGGCCTTAGATTCCACCTGCATATTAGCACATATTAAATAGGCACCCAAGCAATCACATCACTGATCGAAGCATAGATTAAATCGACCTACACGCCAACAAGATCACTCACGGTCATTTCCATTCAATCAATCAATTCAAAACATCAGATCAAAGCAATGATCAATCGACTTTGTCGATTACATGTCATCACGACCCATGCTTGGTCGGCACAATCAATACTATCTATAAAGTCCTATCAAATCAGGACTGCTCACCCAAAGCTGACAAATAGATAATATAGTTCGCCTAGAGCTAATAATATAGTATACTATGTATATCCTCGCCCAAAGCTGATAGAGTAGGGCCCCTAGGCCAATTTAGTATACTATATATGCTCACCCAAAGCTAATAATAAAGTATACTGCTCACCCAAAATTGACATATCGCCCGTAGGTCGATATAGTATACCAGTATACTACTCACTCAAAGCTGACATATCGCCCGTAGGTCGATATAGTATACCATCTCCATCGTCCAATATTCCTATTATTTTTATCATACTCAATAAAAATAGCCGTGTGTGGGTACACGGTCGGCCTTAGCCAAAATACTATAATTTCTTTTTTCATAATTCCCACCATTCTCTATAGTCCACAAAACATTTCGGCATTGTCAACCGATGCCCAGTTATTTTTCAATTAATAACCAAAGATTATTCAATTTAGGAATAAATCCTAAAATCACTCATAAATCAATTAGCACAATTAAATAAATAGATTGCACCATGACAATTAGTACGAAATTCCGATCACCAACCATCCCGATTGAATTTCCGGAAAATAAATAATTAAATAATTAATTTCGAAAAATAAATAAATACAATAAATTCAATTTAGCACAATATAAAGCTCAATTAAATAAATAGATTGCACCACAATCATCGGCACAAAATCTTAGTCACTTGCCATCCTAGTTGAATTTCCGAGGAAATAAATAATTAAATAATTAATTTCAAAAATTAATAAATAAATACAATGAATTCAATTTAGCACAATATAAAGCTCAATTAAATAAACGGTCTACACCATGATCATTAGCATAAAATCCCGGTCACTGACCATCCCAGTTGAATTTTCGGGAAATAAATAAATAATTAAATTAATTTCGAAAATTAATATTTAATTCATAAAAATTCCTTTTAGGCCCGAATTGCTTAATTAACACCCGATAAGGGTCGGGAAAAATCCCAAGAAGCATCCAATAAATACTATAGGCAATTCTCTATCTAACACTAACTAAACAACTAATATGCAATGCAATTAACTAATAATTGCTAATAAATTCTAATCTAACCACCTAATTACACTTAACTAACACTAATCAACCTTTATGCATAATTAGCAAACTAAGAAGGCATTAGTGAGCAAAACTCACACAAAACGACAGGATCGACGCAAGGATCAACTTTCCTCAAAGCGGGCCGAGCATTCGGGCTTGGGAAGACGGCCAAAACGGGCCAAATATTTGCTGCCATACCCATTTTCTTCCTCTCGGTTCACTGCTGGTTGGGGCCGAATTAGGGGCTGAGATGGCGAGGCAAGGCTGGCGGAGGGCGAATGGGACTTCGGGGAGTCGAGGTGGTGGCGTACGGTGGCCAGAGGGAGCTCCGGCGGGCCTCTACCGTCCCTCACGACCATCGAACAGTAGCTAGCCAGGCGAGTCGTGGATGGCAGCTCGATTGGACGGGGTAGACGGTGCAATTAGGCGGCCGCGAAGCTGCGACGGCGTGCGGCGTGAGGCGGTGGCCCGGCGTGTCTACGGCTCCTTCAACACTGCTAGCCGCTGTTTTGGCTTCTGCAACTTTTCGAACTAGCCGAGAGGGAGAGGAAGAGAGATGACAAGAGAGTGAGAGAGTCTAGAGAGAGAGAGAGAGCTAGAGATAAGAGAGAGAAGATAAGTTTGAAAAGTGAAAAAACCATAAAGGTGGAGGAAGCAAAGTGGAAGACAGCAAGGGGGACATTCGGTGGAGGGAGGGGGCTTCATACAAGGAGCAAGAGAGAGAGAGAAAAAGAAAAAGAAAGAAAGAAAGAAAGAGAGGGGGTTTCTGCCAAAAGAAAAGGGAAAGAGAAAAGGTGATTGGCCCAAAAATGGAAAAAGAAGAGGGAAATGGGAAGAAGACTAAACAAAAGAATTTCCTAGAGTAGAAAATTCTCATCCCATTTTCTTTTTAATAAGCCCATAGATTCTCAACAGAATTTCAATTTAGAGTTCTTGGTCCCCACTTGCATTTTGCATCCAAATTCCCTCTTAAATTTCTCTCAAATAACTCTCACAAAAATCAATTGATTTTTTTATTATCAAATTGATTATTTTCCTTATCCAAGCATCCCTCATACTCCTCAATTTCATAATCCTCGGCTTCAACTAAACGAAAACGGCCCTATTTATCCGGTCGAAATTAGAACCCGAAAATGTGGATGTCACAACGATAGTGTGCTTAGAGATGTAAGCCTTGCTCTTTTGTTTTTGGATTTTGTTTTGTTTTGCAACTCTTTTGGGATTTGTTTTGCTCGGAAACTTGTTATATTCCTCTCATGTTTGATTATAATAAACGAACAAAATTTTCTTTTGACCAAAAAGAAAATCCTTCAAACATCTCTCTGTCTTTTAAGTCTTGATTTCAGCTAGCAATATGCTCACATCGATCTCATCATGCCTCGACTAGCTTAGCAAGATGCTTCATTTCTTTCAAGGAGGTAGACTATTGTGTCCTTTATTCGATTTGGTATGTTCAAATTAACCCACATAAATAAATGGCAACAATCTGTACCATTGAACTTAGCTCAATCATAATTGGTGATTGAATACCATGATAGAGTTTACTCTAAGAGCCCATTTGGTTTGGCTTTAGGGAAATGTCTTTGCCAAAATGCAAATACTTTTGGGTAAATAGGGTTTTCCGAAATACAAATAGCGTTTGGTGAATTGTAATTCTAAAGTATAGTGAGAAACAACTTTGGGTAAAATACTGTTTGATAAAATTTGCATTTATAAAGGACTTTTGTTAAATTTAAAAAACAAAAAAATATTCTATTTTTTTTAAGTCTGGCCGTCGGACCGGCCAAATTTGGCCGCCAGATTGGCGGATCTGGCTGTTGAACCGCCCGATCTGGCCTGCGAATGGCCAGATTTGGTCCCTGGCTGTCGTCGCTTGGGGTCGCACGACCTCAAATGACCAGTCACTCGGATTGGGCGACCCTAAGCAATGCCGGCAATAGTTGCCTAGGGTTGCGCAACCTTAGGCGACTGTTGCTTGGGGTAGTTAGACCCTAGCAACTATCACTTGGGGTCGCGTGACCTTAGGCGGCTGCCTGGGTTGCGTGATTCAGGCCATCAATCACCTGGGCCGCGCAATCCGAGCGTCGCCTGAGGTTCCGACGACAGTCGCCGGGGTTGGGTGACCTTCAAGCGGTGGTCACCGGCACACACGACCCCTTGCTCGGCAGTCGTCGGTCTCCGATCAGCTTCTCCATGCGGTGGCAGTGGTAGGAGAAGATGAACAATAACTGAGGCTATTTGCATTCCAAAAATGCAACTTCCCAAAGTACCTTAGGACTTGCTTTAAACTAAAGTAGCCCCTTGGAGATGTAATTGTATTTTCCCAAAGTTGAACAAAAACACGAACAAACGCGTTTGTGTTTGGCCAAGGGACTTTAGAGTCCCAAAGCCCATTTCAAATACCGAACAAAATGGGACCTAAGTGTATCTCATTAAAAGTTATGCTCCTTGGTTAAGACGCTGGCTTCGTAATTCTTCTACTTGCTATTCTTCGATATGAGGATTAGGGTTCCTTGTGCCGACATTAGGGATTGCAATTCAATTTGGGGCTCATTGTTTCCAGAGTTTTATATTTTTGAAGAGTTAAAGTTGGAGAACCGACATCATTTTCACCGCCATGGATAACTCAATTAAGTTAACGACACCTAAGAGAGAGAAATCAATAAATGAAGCTGCGCATCATTCCCTATCCATCAATTTGGATGGAGATAGTGGAGGAACTTAATTGCACAAATATTAAGTTTAAGAACTTGATTGTAGACTGTTGGTATATTTGTGCCCGCTTCCCACCCTTCCCTCTCTCAACACTGGGAGTGTGCCTGGCATGACCCCTCTACTATTGTGATGGGTGACGTCAATGTGGTTTGTTTATTATGGGTCATGCTCATTCCAAGGATGGCCTTCGCATGACATGGCAAGCTGGCACGACTCGATGGTTGCTCAATGGCCATTGAAGTAGCCATTTATGAAGAAAAACTGTAAGAGTTTTCCTAATATGTGGACTAAATTAATTGACATTGTTATTTACCGTTTAACGTTTACCGTTTCACGGGGTTTGGTCTTAGGTGAGATAGAAGGTTTCTTAATTAGTCTAATATGGGGCTGGCTAGTGTGGGCGGAGTTGAGCCTAGCCCAAAATGAGGGGGACTGGCTGGAAACTCTATAAATAGTGCTCAAGTCTCTCCTCTAACCCTAATTTCACATATCCTCACCTAAGGGACGTTATTCTAACGTCAATCGTGAGGGGCCGCCTCATTGAGCTAGTGATTTGGAGGGTTATAGAGGAGAAGGATTTGCACAAGGAACATTGTGTTTCCGCTTCCGCTCAAGAACGATGGATCCTAAATCAGGTGCGTCAATCTTTCTATTTACAATTGCATGTTCATGTTCTGGTTATGGAGATCTTGGGTTGTGCATAATCTGCACCCAACATGTGGTATCAGAGCCTCCATAATCTTAGAACTTGAATGCAATTTGTTTTACCCTAATCTATATGAATTTTCCCTAAACTATACTGATTTACCCTAATTAGTATGAATCTTGCCATAATTTGCAATTTTCGAGAATTTTAGTTTAATAAAAATCAAATTAAATTGCAAATTGGGACTCAGCTCGACGAGATGGTGAAAACCGTCGGCGGCGCGTCGCCGGGGGACACCGCACACACCCCCACGCGCGGCCATGCGCCCCTGGGGGCATCGAGCACGCGTCCCACGCGCAGTCACGCGCCTCCACGCGCGGGGCGTGCGCCGCACGTGGCTGCTGACGTTAGCGTGACGTCAGCGACCCGTGTCCGACCTGATGCGTGCGCCGCACGTGACTGATGACGTCATGATAACGTCAGCAACCCGGGTCTGACCCGATGACGTCATCGCCCGACCCGATGACGTCATCACCCAACCCGATGACGTCATCGACCCGACCCGGAAGGCAACCGACCCGATGACGTCAACACACTGCCCGATGACGTCATTGACCTGGCCCGGCGATCGACTCGACTTGGAGTCCCACTCGACGACCGACCCGACTGTGGCATCCCGGAATTTTTATAAATAACCCTTGAGATATAGGTAGGCGAAGATAATTTTGTGAATTTTTAATTGGCAATGAAAATTGCCCATGACTCGTACCAAGGCTCGACCATGAGCTTGTAAGGAAATATATATTATGAATACAAGACTTTGGCTATGTGATTTGAGTTTGTACATGTTATAAGTTAATTTAAATTCTTGATTTAATCTAATCAAGAAATTATTATTATTAACTAATAAAAAAAATTTATTTAGTTAATTTAGAATTTGGGCCGACTTTGAGTGGGCCTGCGACGGGCCGTGGGCCGGCCACAAGCCCACAAGGTCGCCGGCCCATAACCCAAAACAATGGGCGACCGACGCAAGGGGGAGACCGGTTTACATGCAATTTTTGCATGTAAACCAAGTGTTGAAAAGTCATCATTAGCAATGATGAGTTTAGAGAGGAAATAAAAGGGAGAGGACCGGTTCTTAGAGGGTTGGACGCACATAGAGAGAGAGAGAGAGTGAGAGAAAGAGAGAAGGAAGAAGAGAAGGAGGAGAGGAGAGGAAGACGCCGACCGTACCCCGCCCGTGTTCGTTGTTCGTTTTGCCCGATTTTTTTGAGTTTAAGGCAAGTGATTAATTCCCTCATCTACTCTTGCATGTCTTGGTGTGGATCTAGTGTGGTTTTTTGGTAGAAATCGTGGATGATATGAGCTGGAAGTAAGATTTTTGGACTGGGTTACTTGCTGGTGATTTCGGTTTTGTGTGAATCTGCATGCGCCAGAAACTTGTATGGATTTGCATGTGGTTTTGGAGTGAGAATTTCATCTCGATTTCTTCATGAGATTTAAAGAGCACATTCTGAATTTTAACATACTAAAAATTGAGAGAAAAAGGACAAGATTTGAGGGGTGAACTCTATTTTCTAAGAAAATGTTCAGATCTGGTGATGCATGTTGAGTCCGAGTGATTCTGGTTGCTGTATCTAAAATTATATTGAGAATCTTGCTTCGATGTCTTCGTGAAAATTGTAAAGAACATGAAGAGGAACAACATATCAAAAATTGAGACCAAATGAACAAGAATAGCCTAGGGAAAGGTCGATTTTTCTGAGAACGTGAGTACCGGGTGAACTGTACTGGACATCAGTAGCTTCGACGGCCTATAAGAGGGTTTTCCTTTGGATTTTTCACTTCGATGTCTAAATGAAAGTTGAAGAGTATCCTACAAGAACATATCAAAAATTTAGAGAAAAAGAAGCACAATAGGTTGGTCATACGTACTGATTTCGGAAGAAGGACGTTCTGGGAACATCGTTTTATGAGCAGAAATTCTTTTTACTTATAATAAATTTTCTATAAAGAAATTGGTCTAAGTGTCTTCATGAGAAATTTATATTAGAGTCTTGTGGATCATATGGTGAAGTTTTATAAATTTTAAAGGCCAATTGGTTGATAAAGTTTAAGGAAAGGTGAATGTTAACACTGGACGTCGACTGGAATGCAATAATGTTGGAACAGTAGCTTATAATTTTTACACTTAATTAATTAAAATGAATCTGACTTGGATGTCTTAATGAAAAACATACCTTAACATATTGGCTATCACGTGGTAAATTCTTGTAATTTTTGAAGCTCGTTTAATAATTAATTTTAAATAAATTGAAAAACGGTGCAAACCGTATACAAGGGTTAGCCGCTTGATTTATAAATCTATATCTTTTATGTAATGACTATTTGGACTTAAATCCTTCTTGAATGTTGTACCTCTATGTCTTGTCTATGTTGTGGTTTAATTTTTGTAATTTGTAGAGGCCATTTAATTATTTAAATAAGGAGAATGCCGAATTGATGTAAGTTGAGGAAATTGAAATTTTTCCCTTTGTAAAAGTTAAATATTATTTTTACATATTGACTTCTAAAATTATAAATTTTCATGGGAATAATTTATCATGTTATGACTATTCCTTATGCAAACCCACAATTTTGAAGATCAATTGAGTATTTGATTTTGAGTATTTTCTTGAAACATGTATATTGGAATTTAATAAATTTAAATAAAGGAAATATATGAGCAAAATTAGATGACATGAATTAGATGATTGATATGACCCTAAATGTTTTACCATGGTACATAAATAATGATTCTTAGCATATCATGATGATATTGAATATGTGCATCACGTTGTATGCCATGTAAGATTTAGCCATGCATAAATTATATCTCATAATAAATGAGAAGGCCGATGGTGTGAGCCGACAATGCCCCGGAGTTTTCGGGATGCCCGGCCAGGGAGTGAAAATGTCGGATGCCCAAAGAGCCCCGTGTGCGTAACTGGATGGCCCGGAGTTGGGATGCCCGGAGCGTAGGGGATGCCGGAAGCACGGATGGTGTGTGCCGTGAATGCCTCGTGATGCCGCTTGGGGTGCGAGATGCCCGGCCAGGGGAGTGTAAATGCCTAAGCACGGATGGTGTGTGCCGTGATTCCTCGTGATGCCGCTTGGGGTGCGAGATGCCCTAATGTGGGGGCCGGAAGCCCGGATGGTGTGTGCCGGGAATGCATTAAAAAGCCAATTAAAAATTGTGAAAATTGAAATGTGAATATGCATATGGCGGTATGTATGCATAGACATGGCATGGTATAAATGTGAATATGCATATGGTGGTATGTATGCATAGACATGGCATGGTATATGTGAATATGCATATGGCGGTATGTATGCATGGACATGGCATGGTATAAATGTGAATATGCATATGGCGGTATGTATGCATGGACATGGCATGGTATATGTGAATATGCATATGGCGGTATGTATGCATGGACATGGCATGGTATAAATGTGAATATGCATATGGCGGTATGTATGCATGGACATGGCATGGTATATGTGAATATGCATATAGTGGTATGTATGCATAAGCTTGAATTGATGCATATGGTGATGTGTATGCATGGATATTGAATTTGAATACATAGATGGACGTATTCCTATTGCGAAATGTGATATATATGTGGACGTGTGAAGATGTATTGCTATATGATGCAATTTCATGTATATGGACTTCAACTGTGATGTCTTGTGTGATGCTTGAGTAGCTATAAGGAATTATTTATTTGCTGAGTGGTTGTACTCACCCCTTTTGGGGACTAACATTTCAGCTTAGAGATGCCAATTCCACCTGTCACGCGGGGCACCTTTTATGGTATACCTTCTGACGTGGGTATAGAGGTGACGGTGATCGACTGTCCCCATGTTCCTGGATTGACTTTTCTTCGGGTTCGTGCGATAGTATCTTATGAGGTGGGTCTACCTGATGGCCCATCACCCAGGAGTTCATCTCCATCCATGTGCTCCGGGATGGGATGATGCGAGGGATGTTACCTCCTCCACCACCTGATGCGCCAGGGTGGGTATAGCTCTGCGTGAGGGATAGGCAGGGGGAGTTGATAGACTTTTTGGACACAACCGATACCAAGGAGAGATGGGTCACTCTTTTGGGATCGCAGAAGGGGGTAGAGGTGTTCATTTTTGAGTATAAGCCACACTAGATGATGCGATGTCTTACTTTTGTATGTACCTACCCCGAGATTAACCCATCCTGTAAATACGTAAATAAAATGGTTCGGTTTTCTTTCCTTGATGTCTAGCTGGTGTGCATTTGTCTTATGTTTGTGTGAAGGGAGAGTTGAAAAGATTACGCTTCCGCAAATATTTAAACTGCTACTGGGACCGATATATATATATATATATATATATATATATATATATATATAATGCCCAAGTATTTATTGGCTTAATTATGAGAGAATGATAGACCGGACGATCCCATTGGGTTCGGGGTGTTACACCCGACCTTGGGTCTGACCCGACCTATTGACTGACCTGACCCGGTCAACGGTTGACCAGTCCGGTTAGTCGGTCGGACCGGGCGGCTGGACCGGATGGTTGGAATAGCTTCTGGCCGGATTCGCGTCACGCGTGAGCCCTATGCGCCGCGCACTCAAGCGGCGACGTGCGAGCGCGTGGGGTTTCTTTTCGGCGAGTGGTTTGCGGCGTTGGATTTGTATGGTGATTTCCTATCTTGTAGTATATTTATTTTACATGTTTGATGATTTTATTGATGTGAAATTGCATATGAAACCCTAAATACGTGTATTTTGAATAGATTTTTGTGTATTTTTCTTGTATTTTCTGTGATTTTGGAAATACAAGTGCTGGATTACAGGTATGCTATTTTATTAATGGATAAGGTAGTTTAATTAGCATGATATGTGATTTGAGTGATATTTGCCCCTATCACTAAAGTTCGAATCACATTTATATGATGTATGTGAGATGTTAATATATCCCTGATATGAGAGAGTTTCAAGAATTCAATTGAGTTGTGATCGCCAAAGTGGCACACTTGATTGGGTTTAAGAAATTTCGGTCTCGTATGTTGTCTGGGATGTCTCCTGGTCTAAGGCGTGGTCATACTCCCAAAAGGTGATTGTGTATTAGTTCATGGAGGGATACATGATGATGTGGTGGAGGATTGACTAGTTTTAGTGGTTCATCTGCCCAAAGGTGATGAATTCACGAAGATTGGAATATATTTTCATGACCGCTATCATGTGGGGAGTCTACAATTGCATGTCATGTATTTTGCCCAAAGGTGATTATGTGATTTTGCATGTAACTCTCTGGATGTATACTTGTGTACACAATACTCACATGATGCTAATTGTTATATACTGCTGTCTTTCAGTCACTTTTTCTATAAACGGTAACTCCGTCACTATTGAGGTTCTTATTGGTTCCAACTTTAAGAAGTGGAAAGAAGATTTTCTATTTACTATGGAGATGTCAGATGTTCATTTGGCTCTTACTGCTGATTGACCAGTAGCCATTACTGCTGAGAGTACAAAGGATCAGAAAGCACATTTTACTGCCTGAGAAAAGAGCAATAGAATTTGCTTGCTGTCTATGAAGCGTTCAATTCAGGAACACTTGAAAAGTGGTTTGCCTGTGAACTGCACTGTTAGACAAATGATGGAAGCCTTGGTGGCTAGGTACCGTGTGTCGTCTAATGCTGAGATGGGTAAACACATTTATACATTGTTTATCATGAAGTGTGATGGTTCTGATGGGATAAGAGATTATATTCTGAGGATGGTTGATTTGCAGACCAAGCTTCAGGCTCTCAATGTTGCTATTCCCACTACCTGCATTGTGCATCAAGCTTTAAATACTCTTCCTCCTGATTTTGGGATTATCAAGACTAATTATAGTTCCCAAGATGAAGCCTGGTCAGTTAATGAACTGATTTCCAAGGTGGTGGCAGAGGAAGAGAAATTGAAGAAAGACAAAGGGCACATTGCTCTTTATGCTTCAAGTTTTGGCACTAATAAGGGTAAGAGTGTGAAAAATACTTAAAAGAGAAATTTTGAAGCAGCTGGACCTTCCAATAGTAAAGGAAATCCTAATGGTGCTGGTTCTTCTAACAGTGCTGGTCCTTCTAACAGTTTGGGTCCTAAGAAAACATTCCCCAGGAAGAGGGGTGTTTTTTGCTACTTTTGTAGGGAGAGAGGACATGTAAAGAAGGATTGCAAAAGATTTAAGGATTGGTTGTCTAAGAGAAACAAGAAGAGTGATCCTAAAGGTAATGATTCTTTGGCATTAGTTTATGAATCCAATCTATCTGAAGTTCCGACTAATTCGTGGTGGCTAGATAGTGGTGCAACTAATCATGTTGCATTTATCATACAGGGGTTCATAAACAGAAGGACGCCAAATTAGGATGAATCAAAGCTCACTATTGGAAACAACATTGGAGTTGACGTCGAGTTCGTGGGAGATATCATTTTGGTTTTGGATTTTGGTTTTAGGATGATGTTAAGAAATACTTTTTACGTACCTTCATTTAGGTAGAATTTAGTTTCTGTGTCTTGTTTGGACATGTGTGGATACTCTTTTGAGATAAAGAGTAATGCTATTGCTATCTTTTATGATTCCAATAAGATTGGGTGTTGCAATTTATCCAATGGATTATATCGATTGAGTTTATCTCCCAACGACATGTATGCTGCATATTCAGCTGAAAAAGTTGTTTCCAAAAGGCCTCTACCTAAGGAACAGTCTTATGCATTGTGGCATAAACGACTTGGTCACATCTCTAAAGAAAGAGTAGAAAGGCTTGTAAAGGCTGACATCTTGCCTACTCTTAAAGGTGATCAAGAGACTTGCGTAGACTGTTGTAGAGGTAAGATGACGAAAATAAAAAAGAAATCAGCCGTACGAAATTCTGACTTGTTAGAGATTATTCACACTGATATTAGTGGACCATACACGGCTCTTTTATGCAAAATTTTTTATCTCATCACATTTATTGATAACTATTCTCGATATGGATATTTATACTTGATTAAAGAAAAATCTGAGTCTCTTGACAAATTCAAGATTTTTTGGACTGAAGTGGAAAAACAGTTGGGAAAAGTCATAAAGATTGTCAGATCTGATCGTGGTGGTGAATATTTTGGTAGGCACGGTGATGCTGGACAACTTAAAGGGCCGTTTGCCAAATACTTAGAGGATTACGGGAAAGTAGGTCGTTTACTATGCCTAGAAGTCCTGAACAAAATGGCGTAGCTGAAAGGCACAATCGTACTCTTGTGGACATGATGAGAAGTATGATTAGTATGACCAATTTGCCTACTTTTCTATGGGGTGAGGCTTTAAAAACAACTCTTTATATTCTAAATCGTGTTCCTACTAAAGCAGTTCCATTGACTCCTTTTGAGTTGTGGACTGGACATAAACCTAGTTTGAATCATCTTAAAGTTTGGGGATGTCCAGCAGAAGTGAAGCTATAATCCTACATTGAATAAGCTGGATTCCAAAACTACACGATGTTATTTCGTGTCTTACCCAGATCATTCAAAGGGATATCGGTTTTATAACCCCAATGGGGGTACAAGAATTGTGAAATCTCAGACGGCGAAATTTCTGGAATTTGATGTAGCTGGAAAGGGTAGTTGCTCACAAACTATCGAGGATGATAATATGTTGAGGGTTGCTTGATCCTCATCTCATCCTGTGCAGACAATTTTGGAACCTCTTGCACCACAAAATGAACATGTTGTGGCTCAAGATCCTATTGTTGAGATAGTTCCTGCTGAAATTCCTAAAACTCCTCAAATTCAGAATGAGGTTGAAGTTGCTCCACTCTGGAGATCTACTAGGGATAGACGTTCGGGTATACCACCAGACTATGTTGTCTACCTAGGAAAGCATGATTATGATATTGGTTAAGTTGTTGATCCAGTCACTTATACGGATGCTATCTCATGTCCTCAATCGGATTTGTGGCTAGATGCGATGAAAGATGAGATGCAATCTATGAAACATAATGGTGTTTGGGAGCTTGTTGAATTACTTGAAGGTTGCAAACCTATTGGCTGCAAGTGGGTATTCAAGACTAAAAAGGATTCCAAAGGAAAGATTGAAAAGTTTAAGGCCAGACCGGTAGGTAAGGGTTTCACTCAAAGAGAAGGAATAGATTATGAAGCAACGTTTTCTCCAGTTTCTTCTAAAGATTCTTTTGGAGTGATCTTGACATTGGTAGCTCATTTTGATATGGAGTTACACCAGATGGATGTTAAGACCGCTTTTCTTAATGGAGACCTTCATGAGGAGGTTTATATGGTGCAACCTAAAGGTTTTATAAATGATGATTCAAGTAAGCTTGTTTGTAGATTGAAGAAGTCTATTTATGGTCTTAAGCAAGCTTCTAGCCAGTGGTATTTCAAATTTCATAGTGTTGTCACTTCATTTGGATTTATTGAGAACAAAGTAGATCAGTGTATATACACCAAGGTCAGTGGGAGGAAATATATTTTTCTCATACTTTATGTGGATGATATCTTGCTTGCAAGTAGTAACATTGGTTTACTGCATGAGACAAAATGGATGTTATCGAAAAATTTTGATATAAAAGACCTTGGTGAGGCATCTCTTGTTCTTGGCATTGAGATTCATAGAGATCGCTCATGCTGTTCATTGGGTTTATCTCAGAGGGCATATATTGGTCGCATTTTGGAAAGATTCAATATGCAAGATTGCAAACTAGGAATTTCTCATGTTATTAAAGGTGATAAATTAAGTCTTTCACAATGCTCTGATTCAGATTTTGAAAAAGCTCAAATGAAGAATGTACCTTATGCTAGTGTGCTTGGAAGTATCATGTATGCTCAAGTTTGCACTAGGCCAGATATTGCTTTTGCAGTAGGACTTCTAGGCAGATATCAGTCAAATCCAGGACGCGATCACTGGGTTGCTACCAAGAAGGTTTTAAGGTACTTAAAGAGAACAAGGGATTATATGCTGATTTATAGACATGTTCCTGACTTGCAACTAGTAGGATATTCTGATGCAGATTTTGCTGGTTGTCAAGATGATAAGAAGTCAACAACAAGATACATATTTATGTTGGCAGGAGGTGCAATATCATGGAAGAACGAGAAACAGAAATCCATATCTTCTTCTACCATGCAAGCGGAGTTTATAGCATGTTTTTCTGTTGCTACTCAAGCTATTTGGCTCCGGAACCTCATTAGGGAGTTATCAATTTTTGATTTTGTGGATAGACCCATACAGCTATATTGTGACAATAATTCTGCAGTGTTGTTTATTAACAACAACGGAAGTCTCAAGGGGTCTAAACACATGGAGGTCAAGTTTTTTACTATAAAGGAATCGGTGCAGAATGGTGACATTGCTGTAGATTATGTTTCTACAGATGATATAGTTGCAGATCCACTAACTAAAAGCCTACGCCCGTGTGTATTTGATCGACATGTCATTAGCATGGGCCTAGGAGTATCTTGGGATACCGTCTTTTAGTGGGAGTTATATTTTATTTTTCTTAAATAAAGTTTATATCTGCATTTGTTACGATTTAGTAACGTTTTGATATATATATTTTAACTTTTACATTCAATACTATATTTTTTGAATGGTTTGTTATTTTGTTGAATATATATATTGTTAAAATTCTCAAGGTATTACCTTGAGTGAAGGTTAAGGGGCATTTGGTTATTAGCCTTGTGCATATATTCTTGTAAAAGGTTAACCATAAGGACAAGATATATGTGAGTTCATTAGAACCATAATTTTATTCTCTTGTGGCACAAACTTTTGTGTCGCCTAAGTAAGAGAATGGTGACTGACAAATGGATCTCTTTATGAGAGATGTTAGCCATTTGCCACATTACCATATTGAATCCATATCAATAAAGTTGAAAGCACTTGTGACCATGGAAGGCTCTGTGTATATACATGTAGTTACCGTCATGATTCGGTGTTGGAAGCTTTATAGGATAGGATTGACTATTAAGAATTATTTCTGGACCAATGTGCGCACATACAATACAATTTCAATTAATATAGTCCAAGTGGGAGAATGTAAGAGTTTTCCTAATATGTGAACCAAATTAATTGACATTGTTATTTACCGTATAATGTTTACCATTTTACGGGGTTTGGTCTTAGGTGAGATAGAATGTTTCTTAATTAGTCTAATATAGGGCTGGCTAGTGTGGGCCGAGTTGAGCCTGGCCCGTAACGAGGGGGACTGGCTGGAAACTCTATAAATAATGCTCAAGTCTCTCCTTTAACCCTAATCTCACATATCCTCACCTAAGGGACGTTATTCTAACGTCAATCATGAGGGGCCGCCTCATTGAGCCAGTGATTCTGAGGGTAATAGAGGAAAAGGATTTGCGTAAGGAACATTGTGTTTCCGCTTCCGCTCAAGAACGATGGATCCTAAATCAGGTGCATCAATCTTTCTATTTACAATTGCATGTTCCTATTTTGGTTATGGAGATCTTGGGTTGTGCATAATCTGCACCCAACAAAAACTACTTAAATTACCGTTGTGCTGCTTTGTTTGATTAATCTTTTTAAAAAATTATGCTAACTCCTTGCACAGATAAAATTCCATTAAATATCTTATGATTTTAAAAGAAAAAAAACACATTCTTAGATTTCGTTTGTTTTTGGGAAAATAGATGATTTGATAAATAATTTCCAAACAATAATTGATTGTATTGTTTACAAAAATGAACGAATTGAAAAAATTTCATTGTTCATAAAAAATATTTACACATAAATTGTTGTCGATAATGATAATAAAATATTTTTCATTGATTAATTATTTCAAGTGATACAAATAATTATTTTTAAGAATTTTTTTTTTAAAATCATCCATTTTTATGAAATAAATACATCATTAATCTTATATTACTTGTTTACAATAGGTCATTCTCACTCTTGATCTTCCTCTAAATTTTCTACTCATTAATAAATAGAGTAATTATGACCAAAATTACTTTTTGAGAGTCCTCTGGCATTTTGAATATATATTAATTACTTGTTTGTTTATGGTGCGAGGGTTCTACTTTTTTTTTTTTTTTTTTCTACCTAGTTGTGCCTATTAAAGGCAGGTTATTTTATATGGAACCAAGATTCACAAAGTGCCTTCTTGTCAGGGTTCTAAGAATCTAACTAGTTCATGCTACTTAAGTGTAAAATTTTCAATATTTTACCAAATCTATTCCTTGGCTTTTATTTGTCAAACTAAACAAAGTTATTTATTCTCACTAAAGTGGAACCAAGATTCACAAATTTTGAATATATATTAATTACTTGTTTGTTTATGGTGCCTTTTTTTTTTTTTTTTTTTTTTTTTTTTTTTTTTTTTTTTTTTTTTTTTTTTCTTAGGGTTCTACCTAGTTGTGCACTATTAAAGGCAGGTTATTTTATATGGAACCAAGATTCACAAAGTGCCTTCTTGTCACGCGACTCCAAGTGAATAAGAATCTAACTTGAGAGTTCATGCTACTTAAGGTGTAAAATTTTCAATTATTTTACCACTCAATCTATTCCTTGAAATTCGTTCTTTTATTTGTCAAACTAAACAAAGTCATAATTATATTCTCACTTCAAAGTAGAGGTGAGCATCGGTCCAAGGTTGATTCTAGACTGGCCCAGCCTTACCGGTCCTGGTCTGGTTTCTAGGGAGACTGGATCGGTCCTCGGTCTTGGAATTCCTGGACTAGCACCGTATGGGTTGGTCCTTGGTTCTAAGAGTTCTGGGTTAGTCCAACCCGAACAAATCCTAACTATATATATAATTTTTTTTTATATAGAGAAGACCTTAAAATAAACGGCGTCAACAACATTAAACAGCTCTTAAGTGAGGAGTTCAAGTAATTTTACATTGTTTTTTAATAACTTGGTTTTTAATGTCTTTTACGGCGTCAATAGTCATAATTTACAAGAGAGGAAAATGTTTTTGTGAGAGGTCCTCACGATGTCCAAAAAAGTACCTTATAACATTCTCCTCTAGTATTCGTTCTTCTTTGTCATATTTGTTATCTTTGTCTTCAATTTTCCAAAATCGAAAAAAACAATTTCTCCACTCGCCACTTGACACTCCTTCACTCGCTTTGGGTCACTTGTGCCGCTCACCACCAATGCTCGCTTGGCTTGTTGCTCCCCGCTCGACATTCGATACTCTTTCTATTCAATGCTCACCCCACTTGGACCCTCATTACTTGCCTTTCTTAGCTAACCTTGCTCATCATTGAACCCATTAAGTCGGTACGATCCTCGGTTGCCTTTTCAAGAAGTACAAAAAATGAAATAAAAAGTTATTGGTTGGTCTTGGGTTGACCTTGAAACCGGATTGAATGGGTCAGTCCGGTCCTCAATTGCTTTTTTAAAGAGTACAAAAAATGAAGTAAAAAATTATCGGTTGGTCCCGGGTTGACCCTAAAATCGGACCAAACCCATTAGGTTGGTCCGATCCTCGGTCCCAAGCTCAATAGGGTCGGTCATTGGTCCAAAAAATTGAGGACCGACATTATGTAGGTTGATCCTAGGGTTAGGGGGTGGACCGGCCCAACTTAGACCATGCTCACCCCTACTTCAAAAAGAACACTAAGCTTGCAATTAGAGACGTTGGATTTGGGGATGTTGTTGGGCCATATACTTCTTCCAGGGATCCAATTTGACTTTACAACTAAAATCCGAGGAGACCACGCTTCCATGTGCTACATCTCAATTAAATTTCTTATGCACCCATTCTATTGACGATTTCTAATATAATGCAATATAACATATTAAATTCTAGGTATTCCTTAACAAGTTTATGAATGCATTACGCATGTTGGTTGAAAAATTATAATATATTGAAGAGAGAAGGGAAAAAAAAGGAGAAGCCCTACCCTAACCAGAAAGACGAGCTGGTTAGCGACAAATTGGAAATGTGGTTGGTCCACCCGTATTCCCAAGTCTTTTGTCCGCTCCATCTCCACTCCCAATCGCTAATCTACGAGCTTGATTGACAGCAATTTAAATTTGTTTCTGGCCCACACAAATATACTTTAAATTGTCATGATCACTTGTTTGTTATTCATATAGGTTAACTATTTCAAAATTCTAAAGTTTCACGACGGGAAATCCACAAGCTCTATGGAGTGAAATTTTCTCTAGAGTAGTTTGATTAGCATGATTCTAATTTGATTAAGTCTTAAGACAAGTGTAAACCGAAATCGAAACAAAACCATGCTACTAATCGAGAATTATGAAAAAAGGTTATAAACCTGTTGCAATTGTGCTGATTAAGTTCTTAACTTATTTTTTGGCCAATTATATCATAAATCTTTTCTAATTATGTCAATTCAGTTCATCAAGCCAAATGACTAGCTGGGGCTAAGGGGGACGCTTGCTAACGTCGACTATCCAACCAAAGTTGATGCAAATAATTTTTTAATAATATTTTTTTTTGAATTTTCATAATTAATTTTTTTTTTCTTTTTTTTTTTTTTTTTTTCTTTGTCTTTTTTCCCCCTCCTTTCTCCCTCTTCCTCTAGTTGGTTGTTGAACTAAGGCAAAATCGGGCTGATGGCGAGCTGGATAAGGGCTAGCTCACCTTACTGTTACTAGGTGAGGGCGAGCCTTCCTAGTGGCTTGGCGAGGGCAAGCCTTCCCAGTGGCTTGGCAAGCCTTGTCGGATTTGGCACTGGCACGGGCTCGCCTCGCCAGTAGCTCACTCTCACCTAGCGACAGTGAGGTTGAGCTTGCCAAGGGCTTGCCTCGCCAATAATTGGGCGAGCTTGCCCTTGCCTAGCTCATGACTGGCCGATTGCCTCAATTCGGCGACCGGCCAAAGGAAGAAGGAGGAACAAGAAAAACAAAAAGGAAAAAAAAAAATATTATTAAAAAATTGTCTATGTTAGCCTTAGCTAAACGATTAGTGCCGATTGGCCAAATTTGGCCGGATGGACTGAATTAATACAATTGCAAGAGGTTTAAGACTCAATCAACCAGAAAAATAAGTTTATTACTGACTTGGCACAATTGCAATAGGTTCATAATTTTTTTGGTAATTCTCCTTGCAGATA
Source organism: Eucalyptus erythrocorys (assembly GCA_014182555.1). NCBI lineage: Eukaryota > Viridiplantae > Streptophyta > Magnoliopsida > Myrtales > Myrtaceae > Eucalyptus > Eucalyptus erythrocorys. Next base: position 13,857,307 of record CM024603.1, read on the forward strand.
ATTTAACCGTGTAACCCAACCACTGGCAGAGCAATTGGTGTGAGTTCTCTCCCTTATCGCAGAGGTCAAGGGTTCAAACCCTCTCGTTGCTAAAGTGTCTTAAGCAGGGGGTCCTGGTGTAAGGGTCTTAGGCTAGCCTCCCCTGAGGTTTACATCTAAATAGCGGCTTGCGGCGAGGCCTGACGGTGCCCGAGGGTCGTGTGATCCTAGAAGGATGATCTCCGGCAATTCCTCGATCATAAAAATAAAAGATAAAATTATAATTGAATCGTGTTGGGTTTTCATGAAATTGTTTGTGTAATATACGTTGTTTGGTTTGCTAAATGATATAAAGCCGGAACACAATCATTATTTCGAGAAAAATACTCAATCAATCACAAACCTATTGTGCATATGTCAATTTAGTTGTAAACTTTTTAATTTTACCAATTTAATCTTAAACCTTTGTGTAAAATTCTTATATACTTCTTCTAGTCAATTTTTTGTCAGAAATCGCTAATGTAATGATCCAGTCATCATCAACAGTTCCACATGATATATCAGCACATTGAAAATTTAACGACAGTATATGTTGAAAATTTAAAAATTGCAGCTTCATTGACTTGATCTCAAATATAAGTGGCTACATTCATATCAAAGTATCACTAAGTCAATTACACCTTCAAAAAAAAAAAAAAAAAATCTCAATCCTACTCCCCAAATCACCACAACACAAATAGAAACCATGAAAGACTTAGAAAACTGCCTACCAACTCTAATACTACAAAAAACCAACACAACGATGCAATATATGCACGAACTAAATACCAATTGATACATCTTATCTTTTTTCACTCGTGCAAACCCCTCTTTCAAACTTCTCCTTTTACCTTTTGAGTCTTGATTTAAGCTAGTAGTGCGTTCTTGTCAATTTTGTCATGTCTTAACTGACCTGATTAGCAAGATGCTTGATTCCTTTTAAGGAGGTTGGCTATTGTCCTTTGCCCAATCTTGTATCTTCGAAATAACTCACCTGAAGAATTGACAACAACTCGTACCATCAAACTTAGCTCAAACATAAAATCTTCTTCTTCTATTTTCACTTATTCCGCCGTGAGAATTAGTGATTGAAAACCACAATAGCATATTACTCCAGGTCAACCTCATTAAGAGTTACGCTGCTTAATTAAGACGTTGGCCCCCATTCTTCCACTTTCCATTCTTCGATTTGGCAATAGGGTTCCATGTGCCAATATTAGGGATTGCAATTCAATATGAGGCTAATTGTTCATAGAGTTTTATATTTTTGAAGGGTTAAAGAGGGAGAAGCGGCATCATTCTGACCACTATGGACAACTCAAGCCATTTTTAATCTTCTTCTACTTGTTTCCAATATCTCATTCTCACTCCGGATCTTCTTCCCAATTATCTACTCATGAATAAGTAGTTTAATTAACAAAATTACATTGGGAGAGCCACATGGCATTTTGAATATTTATTCATCAACTCCTTTGTTTTTGGTGCAAGGATTCGACTTAAGTGCTCCTTTTAAAGGTAGGTCATTTATATCGGAATTGGATTCACGGTGCATGCTTTCTTGTTGCACTACTCCAAGCAATTGCGAATGAGAATCAAACTCGAGAAATCATACTCCTTAAGGCGTAAAATGTCCAAACCACTCGATCTATTCATGAGAATCCATTTTTTAATTCCTTCCATTGTCAAGCTAAACAAACTCAAAAGTCATAACTTATATTCTCAACTTCAAATCAAACATCATTGCGCGCACATTCCATTGAAGATGTCCCCGGTAAAGTCGAGCTTTCCGAAATCAGACAAGGTTAAACAATGTTCTTGGTAACTCTTGAGCCCTATCTCGGTCGAAGGCAAACTAGGATTTGGGAAGTGGAGACGAGAGCGTCGGATGTCGACAGCCCAAAGGGCACACATGATAAAATTTCTACTTCTTAATTTCTCTGTTTCTCTGTTCCCGGGAACAAGTTTGGAATAGAAATCCGTTTGGTAACGCAATTTGATTTTTTTATTTCTGGAATAGATTTTTATTTCAGAAATAGATTGAAGAAGAAATTAAAAGTTAAAATTTTTAACTTCTCAATTTCTGAAATAGAAATAGAAATTATTTCTTCTTTTCTCCAATTTGGGCATCCTTCTTTGTTCACCATAGCACTTTTCTATTTGGATGTTCCTTCTCCTCAACGCTTCAACCAAAAACCCTAGCGCCATCGACTCCGAATCTATCCGTCCTCACTGTCGACTCCAAATCCATCCTTCTTGCCACTGTTGACTCTGACGCCGTCGCCATCCTCTTGCCGGTCAGATCGTTGCTCATCTCGCCATCCTCTTGTCAGTCAGATCGTCACTCATCTCGCTGTCAACTGCGACTCTGTCCTCCCTACCCCTGTTGACACCAACTTCGTCCTCTTGCCGGTGACATCATTGCTCACCTCTCTGTCGACTCTGACTTCGTCCTCCCTACAATCAACGACTCCGACTCTGACTCCATTTCCATCCTCTCACCAGCATCGACTTCATCCACTCGCAAGCATCCACTATGTCTACTCACTACCATCAACTCCAACTCCGTCCTCAACCCTAGGCCCTCATTGATTGTGCGAGCATATCTTCTTGATGCCTCCAGGTAACTGTGATTCATTTACTCTGTTTTCTGTTTCCTAGCTAAATAAGATGTCATTGAAGTGCTGTTGGTGTATGGCTACTTGAAAAAGATCTTGCTGATTTGAAACATACAACTATTATATGTCATAGTTGCATAAGACAACCATTATTGCCTTGAGGCAATTTCATTCTCTGTCAAAAATTGTGCATTCTCTTCCCATTGATTCAATCTCATTAGGTTTGGGAACCTAAATTTTACACCAGAGGCAATAGAAGATTGAGTGTGTGCAAAAAAGAAGAGAAAAATTGTAACATCTGGCAGTAATTCCACGGCAAACCATCTGTGACTGTCATTAGAAAAATAATTCATTGTCAAATGGGAACCTCTAATATACTAGACCATTTGGGCAAGGAATGAGCTGTGATAAGTTGATAAGCTTCTTTCCCTAATAGCTGCTATGATATTAACATGAGCAGCACAATCGTTGGTCAAGAAAAATCTATTGGCCATTGATTCTCATTTAAATCTGCATGCATCATCTAGTTATGAGAAAACAGAGAAATTGAAATGGATGAACCTAGACAACTTAGGATGGAAGATAATGCTTAAAGTCTGAATAGTAGTTTTAGAAAGGAGGCTACTAGAAACAGATAGAGAAAGATAAGAATTATGCGAAAAAAATTCAGTTTGTTCATATTAAATCGGGGGGGTTAGCCGTTGATTTACTACGACAGGGAAAAGAAATGGAATATTGAAGGTAGATTACTATGGTGAGTGGGTACTTATGTATATTTTTTCGTGGGTCTGATAGTAGGATTTGTCTATCCAAAGTCAATTTTTTTGCTTCTGCTAATGTGCGAATTGTTTGTTTTCTTGTGATTGTATGATATTTTCCTGTGATGAAATCTTCTTAGTGTACTCCCATAATGCATATGGAACTTTAATTGCATATTGATGGTAATGCATTTTCAATAATGTAGTCGAGCACAGATTTACCGGCTAACTTGATTCTATTTCTTTATATCTTCTCTGTTTAACAAAATATCAGACACAACATGAGGGTTCCCAGTGGCTACTTTTTCATTTCTTTTATTTATTTCTGTCTCCTCTCCTAAATTTAAGCTTCCCTTATTAGTTTGCTGTTATTTCTTGAGGATTTTAGGCATTCATAATCGGATGCAATGGTTGTTTTAAAAATTCCGAGTATTGTTTTTGCACTAGAGTAACAATGACACTTTGTTCTCTTTATCTCCTCATAAATGTAAAAAGTTTGCAGAACACAGGATAGAACTTTGTTCGTTTGCTTGCATAGGGTGATCTGCACATTGATTATATTTATGCTGAAGAGGCTGCCCCTTTTCCTTTTATTCTTTTATGTTGCGTTTTTATCGTGACATGCTTGATAAGAGAAGAGAACTCATTTTGGCTTCTAATAATCTTATGATGCTCTTTATAAACATAAATTGTTTTTGCTTTAGTAATACAAACGAAATAATGGATTGCTAATTTAATATGCCTCTTGAAGATACGATTTCCACATATGTAACTGCTTTTCTTCTTATTTGTTATTCTTTAACTTCTAATTTCAGCTTGCCCAACAAGAGTAGAATAACATCATCTTTAATTGTTTATAATTACATCCTCTTTAATTGTTTACTTTTACACGGACTTTTTATGTCATGCCGGGGAGGGGGGTGTTAGACTTTGATTTACTTTCTATTTGGAATATTTTAGAGTACATACAGTGTGCTGTAGTATGTTCTTATTCATTTGTCAGTGAAAAATTCTATTTCATGCATAAATAAATCATAAGATTTTGTTTGAATTATTACATGTGTATGTCGAATCAATGCAAGTCATTTTGCAATTCAGTTATAGCATATTGACGCTATATTAAGCCATCTAGAGATATGCCTTCATGATGTCCTTGTTAATCACAAGCTTTTGTTTTTGAATTGGTACATCATCTGATATGGTTCATTGAATACTAATTCAGTTAAGGTTAAGTGGCACCCCACAAAGAAGTATTTATAGCAAAGTGGACTAAGCCTTTGACCAATTTGCTTATAAGTTTATTGATAGAAGAGGTGAAAAAGGGAAATCGCCCCACCTGTACCTACAACATAGTAAGGTGGAATAACATACATGTCGAGTTCAATAAACAAACAGAACTCTAATTTAATGTAATTCAGTTGAAGAATAGGGTAAACAAACTAAAGAAGCAGTATATTAGTTTTAATAAGCTTCTTTCACAATCTGGATTTAGATGGGATAATGTCAACAAAACGGTTGCTGTGGAGGATTCAAGTGTACGGGATTCTCACATCAAGGTATTACTTTACTTGGGTCCATTTTCTCTTATTGTGAGTGTAAGCTTCAATTACATTGTTGATGTATGTCATTCCTATGAAATTTGCAGGATAATAGTGAATAGGCTAAATTCAAGAATAATGTGTTTCCTTAGTATCAAAACTTTGTATTGTGTTTGGTGATACATATTCTACTGGGGAGTATGCAACAAGAAATGTAGAAGGAAATGCAGAAGACTTTGTGGTGTCGGAGGGAGAAGACAATGGTGTTAGTGGCGACAATAGTGGTGGTGCTACATTAGTTGATCTGAAGGAATCTAATGAAAACTATGTTGATGATGAAAGTATTTACATCTGACGCGACTCCCACTCCAATTCGTGAGAAACACAAGTTGAATAGGACTCCAAATTCCAAGAGGAGAAAAAAGAGTAACAACTTCGATGTTAGTGGCACCTACAAAGCCATTCAAGAAATGATCTTGATCAAATTAAGGACGACCCAATCAACAAGTGGCTCCGTAACCTCACAGGCTCCACCTCTTATAGACCCCTACTTTATAGGAGCTGTGGTCGCCATTCTAAATGGCATGCCTGACTTGGAGCAGAATCTTTACAATAAGGTTGTGAACTAGGCATGCTTAATGCTACTTGGAGAGAGGCTTTCATCATCTCTCTACCTGAAAGGAGATGTGGACTTCTTAGATCTCTTTAAGTAGTTGTTAAGAAACATGTTATAGATTTATATTTTCCATGACTTATGTATTTGAGACTTTGTTTATTTATGTTTTTTAAGTTGCAATCATGATGACATTATTGCTATTGTTGATTACTATTGGAATCCTTATCTAATGGGTTTATATTCTTATTTTGTGTGATGATATAGGTAATATGGATGAGGGTGAAAGTAGCATGTATAATGGTCAAGTAGCATTAGTTGAATCAATTGAGCAGGATTTTGATGATTTTGATCTTAATATACTGATAGCATGGTTGGCCACTATTACAGTGGATATGTCCATGCACATGGGATAACCTATTAGGGACAGCTTATTATCAGGACCGCAATGGATAAGGGAGGTTCTTTATGGGTATTCCGATGGAGTATATGAATCTTTTAGAATGAAGAGACATGTTTTTCTCAACCTTTGTGATCTAATGAAGGAAAAATGTTGGTTGGAAGATAGACGATAAATTGGGATAGATGAACAAATCAGGACTTTCTTATCTATGATTTGTCACAAGAACTCAAATAGAAATTTATGTGAGAGATTTCAATATTCGGGATTATCAGCAAATATTTCACTAAAGTTTTGCAAGTAGTTCTCAAATGGGCAAAAGAGGTTATCATACCACATTCCTTTGATGTTGTCCCATAAGAAATTCTTATGGATCCTAACCATAAACTTTACTTCAAGATAGAATTCTCATATATTCCTTTACACCATCAATTTTATTTTGTTAATAATCTTGTATAATACTAGTCTTTGATAAAATGACAGGGCTGTATAGGCGCTATTGATGGCACCCATATTCATGCTTCTTTACCTATGTCGAAGCAAATCCCATTTAGAGGTAGGAAAGCCATCACCACTCATAATGTGATGTGTGTTTGTTCATTTGATATGAAATTTATTTTTGTATATGCTGATTGGGAAGGCTCTGCTAACGATTGTCGAGTGCTTGTAGCAACACTGGAGACTCCTCGGTTGAAATTTCCTCGATCGCCACCAGGTATTTCCTTGTCTTTTAAGAAGTAATTTTTTTTATGGTCATATTTATAGTTACAAATTATGACCAATGTATAAATACCTTATTGTAGGCAAATATTATGTCATGGATTCTGGTTATGTAGCAATTCTAGCATTTTTAACTCCTTTTAAAGGTGAACGGTATCATTTAAATGATTATAGGGGTACAGCGAGATGGCCAACAATTGCAAGAGAATTGTTAGACTATAGGCATTCTTCTCTAAGGAATGTCATTGAAAGATCATTTGGGGCATTTGCAAGAGAATTGTTAAACTATAGGCATTCTTCTCTAAGGAATGTCATTGAAAGATCATTTGGGGCATTAAAGAATCACTTTTCCATTTTGAGGCATGTGCCCTCATTTGCAATTCAAAAGCAAGCACATATTATAATTGCATGTTGTGCCATCTATAATTACATTCGTGATCAGGAGAAGATGGATAAGAACTTTTCTCTATATGGAGATCCGCGGTACTTGTCTAAATCTACACAAAATGAGCTTGCAAACGATGTATTAACCGAGAAGGGAAACCAAATAAATATGCTTAGGAAAACCATTACCAATAAAATAGCACCTGGACCATAATATGCTGGAAATTCCATGAAATTATATTTTCAATTTTTGTAATATATTACTATTATTTCGACTATTATTTTGTATTTGAGGATTTCTTATGTTGTAATCTAATCATTTTTTTCCTAGAAATAGAAATTAGAAATGTTATTTTGTTATTAAATAAATTTCTATTCCAGAAATGAAGATTTTGAGTTGTTATCAAATGGGTTTTAAATCTTTAAAACTTGTCCAGAGAATTCAATTTCTATTCGTAAATCAATTTCTATCCAGAAATCAATTTCTCTTCTAGAAATTTTGTCATGGCACCTTCTATTGACCAGCAGTGCTTCAAACCCTCTGTTCCAAATCTGTCCTCTTCTTCTCAGATACAACACACTCTGCACATCCAAACTTCAAAGTCCAGCCCCCCATCACTCGCTGGTCTATACCAACATTTCCATCCTGCCATCCGTAGTAAATTTCAAGAAGAAAATGACACCCTTCGCAACAAACTCACTGCCCCACTCCTTGAGACCACGTCGACATATATACGATTCCATCTGTTCCTGCATACACAACCATCATAAGAAGCTTGCGGAAAGATTTGAGAGGTCCCCAAAAGTGGAAAGGAGAAGGGTGAAGACATTGCACAAAGTTGCTGCTGAAGCAGCAAGTGGGTGAAGCGGCGCCAAGAAAATGACCAAGATTTTCTTGCATTTGCTGCTTCTTGTGGCCCTCTCGGCCAATGGAGCTTTGGGAGGCCAGATCGTTAAGACTCTTCCCGGTTATGATGGTGAACTTCCCTTTAAGCTTGAGACTGGGTAGGTGTTTCTTGTTCTCGTTCGCTTTCCTTCAGGGTAAACAGAGAGAATTGTGATGTTGGGTTTGTCTTGATTGTTTAGGTACATCTCTGTTGCGGATGCGGAGATGTTCTACTACTTCATTGAATCGGAGGGAAACCCTAAAGAAGACCCACTTTTGCTCTGGTACAGTGGAGGCCCTGGTTGCTCTGCTTTTAATGGCCTCATTTTTTAATATGGTCAGTCTTTTCTCAATTGTCATTTCATGGTTTGTCGTGCAAGGGGGCGTTTTTCAATGCGAGTCCATCCCAGTCACTATGGACACATTTGCCCTATCAGCATGAATACGTTCACTATTCCGAGATTCAATTTTGATCGCCTCCCCCGCTAGGATTGGAAACCCTATATTTTACCTTCCCCAGAAAATTGAGTTCTTGGGTTTTATTTTGGGCAGTTGTATTCATGGTAGAAACTAGAATAGGATCAGGCACAATGACGTTATAGGATTCATTAGCTGACTCCACCTGGCAGGAAAACATGGTTTGTTGTTTCTGTTGTTGTTGTGTTCATAGTGCAAACTTATATATATTTCCTTAACGTATAGGGGCCACAGGTCAGTTTTCTAAAATTGACAGTTAATATTCATAAGTTGACTATTTACAGAGAAACTTTTTTATTTTTTCAGACAAGAAACTAATGTTTATTGAATGAGGACGATGGCAGACAGATGCTTTCGTCACTTTGCACTATCTGTAATGAATTTCTGTTTTGTCAAGGGGTGAAAGGATGAAAAGAAATAGCAGAAGTAATATGTTGTCTGGTGGGTCATGAACCAACAAATAACCGAGATGATAGATGCAGTTGCAGTACTCAAGTTCTTTTGTGATTGAATTTGTGGTAGGAAGCACCAATATTGAATACTAATTCTTGAGGCACGGCAAATCATACTTGTATATACTGAGCACCAGCCCAAGAGATTGATGGGCAAGACTTGTCCGTCATGTCTTGCTATTCTATATAACAAGACTGGTATGCAAAGTTAGTATACTAAGTGGAAGTGACAGATTGTGACTTAGAATCTAAGGGCTCATTTGGTAACGATTCTGTTCCGAAAACCGATTCGATCGAAATGATTATTTTTTACTCGTTCTTTAAGAACTAATTCGAGTAAAAAAACGCGTTTTAATCGTCCAAAATTTTTTATTCTGAATAGAATTGTATTTGATACCGTACTTATTGATTCTATTCCAAGTCAATTTCTTTTAATTTTTAAATTATTTTTTATTATTTTTATTTTTTGTACTTTTGTACTTTTTTTTTTTTTTTTTTTTTTTTTTTTTTTCCCTTTTCTCCTATTCTTCTTCTTCTTCTTCATGAGGCCGATTGTTGGCCCTCGTCGGCCGAGCCTGGCCACCAATGATGCTCCGCCTCGCCCGATCTAGCGAGGCCGAGCCTCGCGGGGCTAGGCGAGGCTCGCCCAGCTGCTGGTGAGGCTCGCCCGGCCACCGGCGAGGCTCGCCCAGCCTCGCTGGTGGCCGGCTGGCCTCGCCGGTGGCTGGGCTTGCCTCCGGCGAGCTCACCAAATCTCATCCTGGCCTAGTGAGCCTCCGGCAAGCTCATCGGACCGGCGGACGGTGATGGGCAGTGGTGGACGGCAATTGCGAGATGACAGAAGGGAAGAAGGAAACTTGATTCTTTTTTTGATTCTCAGACGGAGAATCACATTTTTTTTTTATTCTCAATTCTCTTCCCAATTTGTTCCATAAACAAAAATTTTACCAAACGCAATTCTCGTCCCAAATTGATTCTGAGAACAAAAAATCAGAATCAAGCACTGTTTGGTAGGTTACCAAACAGTGCCTGAACAAAGTGGACCAGTGTCGCCTCGTTATTTAGTATATTGCTTTTGTATTTATTTCTAATATACCTTGCATTATTTTTTGAATAGTCCTGTTTCAATTCTGTAGCCCATAGGATCGGTTGATATTGATAATATGTGGTGCAACTAGTCTCACTTGTTGCTCTCAGTCTGAACTATAGCAAGAAGCAGTTATATACCAAACAGTCAAATGTTTTTCCAGTTACTCATGGTTGCATATTTAGTATCAAGTCCCATCTTGTGCTTTGGTCTCTCTTAGAGGAGAAAAAGCTCACTCGATATTGTTTTCGGGTTTAGAGATAATTGTAAAAGCTTGGCTTCTTACAGGGGATGTGCAATTGACAAGGGTTTCATGGAAGTTTTATCACTTTTATGAGAATCCCATTTTGAAATTGTCAGTCGTTTTCTAGCTGTTCCAAGTCGGAAAGTCTATAGAGAATCGAAAATTTATGAAATGCTTAACTCTAAAGTAGGACCCAAACGATTGCAGAATGTCCATCCCAACCCATGTTGTTAAATTGATGCATATTGGCATTGCAAATTTGGAGACAGTTTATGTTTTTCATCTTCCCTCAGTGATTGAAACTTGATCTGGCTCGGTTTTCTAGCATACTTACAGCCTGAAAAAGTAGAATCGTTGGCAAAAGTTATTATTGGTGATATTTTGGCACTGGCTTTTAAATTTTTTTAGGTCCGTTACAATTCAACATCACTGAATATGAAGGAGGTGTGCCACAGCTGGAGTACCATCCATACTCTTGGACAAAGGTATTCTGTTTCGGATAAATTTGTTGGTATCTTACTTTACCCATTAAAAATGTATATTGTTTTTCTTTGTCTCGAAAGCTTTGTTGACACCTGGGACTGATGCGTTTATTGAATGTATAAATTCTTTGTTCTCCTTTCTTTTTTGAGCATGCCAAATGACTGCCTAATTCTGTGATGTTTTTATGTGCTCATATCCCCAAAATCACATATTTTTATCTCTCGATTTTTGTCATTTTTCTTTCTTTCTTCCTTCTGGTGCTTGTGTAATGAGTGTGATAAATTTCAGACAGCAAGCATTTTGTTCCTTGATGCACCAGTCGGTACTGGCTTCTCTTATTCCACAACTGCCTCTGGTTGGTACACCGCAGACACGCAAGCTGGCTGGCAAACCTATAAGTTCTTGAGGAAAGTGAGTAAAATTCATCAAAGTGATGTTGTATTTCGGTTTTCACTTCTGAGAATGCAATTGAGTAAATTGGTTTTTTTTTTCCCCTTAAGAAGCATCAATTAGAAGGTCGATCTGCTTATTTGATGAGATTTTGTTCCTTGTTTGGAATGCAGTGGTTGATTCAACACCCACAGTATTTGAAAGTCCAATTATTTGTCAGCGTTGATTCTTATTCAGGCATTTCTGGTAGTCTCCTAGTCAATCATATTGTAAATGGTAAGTAGCCATGAGCTTTGATACTAGGTTACATTTTTCTTTCCAGCTTTCTGTTTTTGAACATTCTGAAAATGGCTTGCAATGCTCAAACTCTGCTGATTGCACTTTCCAGAAAACGAAGCCGGTGCTGTCCCACGCTTGAATCTCAAGGTATAAGGGAAATCTAAGCTCGGCTTCAAGTAATAATTCAGACTAGCCTAATAATTGCAATCCCTAATTTGTGCTTTTTGCATTGTTGCAGGGTTACATTCTTGGATGCCCACGAATTGATGCAGACATTAACGACAACTCGAAAATTATATTTTCTCATCGGATTGGCCTTATAAATGATGAGCTCTATGAGGTATTTCGCTTTGTGAAATAGCCAACTTGATGTATTGAATTCTTGGGAAAATCGTATTTCAAGCAGTAAATAGAATTACAGTCGGCCAACTCTTCTTGCGCTGAATGTCTTGATTTGAACCCACAAGCATGCTGCTAGGGTCACCTGTTTTCTTAATGGATCATATTTTATGTCAACATTATATGAGTCCATCATGAAGTTCTAGCTTTAGGTGGTTTTGTCACGATGTGGCAATATCATTTTCCTGGGATTGCTGAATTTGATGTCGATCATGTAATGTTCTCGTGCAGACGTTGAAGAAGAGTTGCAATGCTAGTTACACTGACATCGATGAAAGCACATCCTCCCCTGAATGCTATGAGGCATATAAATTTTATTCTCGGGTAAGCGATTTAAACCTTGATCTTATGCATACTACATGCAGTACATGACATTATATCATTGTGGAGATTCTTGTTATGGAATTTGCATTTTCTGTGCAGCTTATCAAAGACATAAACAAAGACGACATTTTGGAGCCTAAATGCGTCTGGGCATCCCCTAAATCCGGTGGAGAGCTCAGTTATAGATCTCTCGAAGAGAACCCTGATAACTTCATTCTCTCGCCTCCCAAGATCCCTGAATTTTGGTGCCGCGTTAGTCTCTTCTCTCTCTGCAGACTTGTTTTGTCTCAGCAATAAGTACTAAATCTGCAACGAAATTACACTCAAGACTTGTGGATCAAGCAATTTAGTATGGTATCACCATTCATTTCAGCATGACCAACCATGTTGCTTCGAGTCTCACATACAAATCTCCAATTTGTCGAGCAAATTTTAGTGAAAAATCGATGTCTGGCTTGATGGTGTATGAAGAGTACTAAACATGCATTGACTTTATCTGCAGAACTTCAACCATGCCATGTCCTACTGGTGGGCAAACGATCAAAGTGTTCAGGAAGCTCTTGGCGTGCGGCTGGTACACTCCCAGTGCTCGCGTCATTCTCAAAGAAGCTCATAATCTTAAAGTTGTTACTTAATTTCGTTGTTTTGATCTTTATAACCAGGGAACAGTTGGCGACTGGGTTAGATGCAACAAGTCACTGCAGTACACAAAGGATGTGGACAGTGTCCTCGATGTTCACAAGAACCTTAGCACCAAAGGGTTGCAAGTTCTCGTATACAAGTAAATTGAAACATTCTTGTTCCATGTCCTACCTCATAGTTCCTCTATCCAAATCCATGCCGATTGAGGCATAAGTCAAAGTTTCCCATGGTCGAGATGAGAAAAATCCGCTGCTTTTCAGCTGATTACTGTTTCACTCTAATTGAAGTGGTTTTGCTCTCTTGCAGAACTGCTGTGAAACTTTCTTGCTTTCACAGTGGCGATCACGACTTCACCATCCCAAGCACCGGAACACAACAGTGGGTCAAGGTGCTTGACCTGACGATTGTGAATGATTGGCGACCATGGCATGTCGATGGCCAGATTGCCGGGTCAGTATTCTCGAGCGGATGTTCTCATCTCTTTAATCCTTTCTGGTTTAGTTCTTTCTTTTCTGTTTTGTGATTACAGAGTCCTGAATCCTTTCTGAATTATTTGACATATGCAGTTATACCATCAAGTATTCGGAACACGGTTACAGACTGACCTATGCTAGTATCAAGGCAAGATCGATATTTCTCTCTGAATTTTTCGTCTTTACAAATTACTTGCTTTCTTCTCGGAAATTAAATCATTTGTCTGCGCATGCACGCACGTGTTTTTCGTGCATGTACTGCAGGGGGCTGGTCATATTCCTCAAGGGTACAAGCGACGAGAGTGTTACGAGATGTTTCGAAGGTTCATCCATTACTATCCGGTCTAACTTGCGACCAGAAAACTGAGGAGACTAGCTCGATTTCCAGTAGTTTTGGATTCTTTTCTTCTTGCTTTGTCATAAATTTTGGGAAAAGTATTAAAAAAGTCATAAACCTTTTATATTTATACTAATTTAGTCATAAACCTTTTTTTGATATCAATTAGAATTGGCAAATGGGTGGGTCGGATCGGGTATGAGTTGGGTCGAAAATGAGTTGACCCATATTCGACTCATTTAACCCATTTTGACCCATATTCTTGTAATGTAAATATAGTTACCCATACCCGACCCTACCCATATTGCTAATACCTACTAATATTCTAAAGAAAAAACCCACACTCACTTTAAAATATATGCTAATTGGATAAAAACCTCAAATTAAATTTAAAAAATAGTAAATAAAATAAAAATTGTTAAAAAAACCTATAAAATTTAATTAAAAATAGAAAATAAAATAAAATTTGTTAAAAAAAAAAAAACCTATGAATTGAAATATTTTTGAAGAATTAGATTATGCACATGCTTCTCTTATTTAAAGTGAGCATACTATTGAGGTCTAATTATAAATTGAAAAAGAGCAGAAGGCTATAGATAGCCATCTAGCAAGGGTCAACTCATTAGATCATCCAAAAGAGAATTCAAACTAAACAATCCTCAGCAAATAAAGTTACAAAAGAAGAAAATGCCAACTAGTCTCACGAATAAGGGTGGAAGGAAATCGAAAGATATTCACATGTGATGTTTTAACGATAAATTCGCTATATCATATAGAAGGTGACAGGATCTAAGTTTCTTATATTAGCCAAAAGAAGCAAAAATCTTAACTCAAGTCTACACGTGTCTCTCTCTTGGCAAAGAAGAATATTCTCTGGATAAAATATCAAGACTGATAAAAGTCAGCATCGCCACAACTACTAAGCATCCAATGAGAAAGCCTCAAAGGTTGTACATGGCAAAATAAAGAATGGTTGAACCTATGGATAAAAAGAAACTGTTGCACTAAGAGAACATGATCTAAAAGGGGAAACATCTTCCATAGGACACTTTCATTGGAACTTATTGAGGTTGTCACTACTCCTCTCAGGTCAGACCGGGGTCAGTTAGCATTAAACATAATATGGACTTTGCCAAGTAGATATATCAAAGATAAGTTCTCGTAGCTAATCTATGAGAAGCTTCAAGTGCTTGTTCTTCTCAACCAACTCCTACATTAGGGAAACAAGAGCCAGTTAGAAATATTGGGTAAATAGCTGGAGATTTCTAAAATTGATTATGCATAGAATTGTCTAAGAGCAAAATGCCACCGTTGCATTAGGGTGTGAGAAGAATAAAGAGGACAAATTGACAGTGTGAACTGTTGAGGAAGGAACAATACCCTAGCTGCAACTTAGAAAGATTCATAGAAAAGAACCTCCAAAACAAGTTCTAAAAGAAGCAAAAACTAGCTATCATAGAGTGAAAAATGGATGATCTCAAACCACTTGTAAATGAAAAAGAAGTAAATTCCCGTATACCTTTCTTAGATTCGAGGCTTGTTCTTTTAACCGCTCCACTTCGACTTGGTCCCCAAACGGTATTGAACTACTTATAGAAGCACTGGGATCAAATGATTTAGCCTGCAAGTAGAAGACATGGTGAGTCAAACAAAACCAATATGCTTTGGTTGGCTGAACGATACAGGTAGGATGTATATATACCATAGAAAGAGTTTTGGCTAAGTATCACAAAGCCTATGAGCAAGTTCAGTAAACTGGGAACGACCTTTCTTAACATAATGGAGGCGTAAATGCTGTTTATTTTTGTGATCCCACATTTAGACCCATATTTTCTCTTAAAGATTGTGACTATTCGACGTGAAGTTTTCCACGCTTCGTACCCTTTCGTGACAACCCCCCATTTGGCAACCGTCTTGATGGGAGACGATGTATAAAAAGGAACGTACGTTCATTTCTTACGGGGTGATGAGAAGGTCTAACACAAACTCTCATATTTGAATACACCATCAGTATGTGAGAAAATTTGGTTAGTAGAGTGCACCCAATTTTTCTTTGTTTTTCAAGGTACTTTCAACGAACGTAAATTCAAATAATGGTTGGGGGTTTGTCTTTAATTGATCCTAGCTTCCGCATCATGAATTTTTATGTCTTACATTTGGTATCAGAGCGTGTTTAGTGCCTCTGCCTTGTTTTTGTTGATTTTTTGGTGTATTTTGGCCTTTTTTTTGGGATGAACAGTAACTCGAAATTTTGAGGCCAAGAGAGATTCGTCGATTGCGAGACAAATCAGGTGACCTACCCCTGGATTTCGGACCTATACGGTCGCACCGCCATGAGGAACATTAGCCTTGTGCTTTTCCGGTATATCGGTGTTCGCCGGAGGCTAATCGGGCGGCGGAAGTCGCGGTGGTTGAGGATTTGTGTTTTTGGGAATTTTCTTATGATTTGGGGCTCATTTCTTCATCATTTTCGCCGAAATTTGAACCCATGTGGTCGTGATGGCATGCTCTTCAAAACTCATTAATTATTTCGGTCTGAAATGGGCTGCCGGAGAAGAAATGGCCGGCGAAACCGCGGCGGAACGGCGAAAAACAGTGACGAAACGCTTCTGTGCGTGCGAGGAAGAAGGCGCGTGGAGCCCACGGGCGCGTTGCACTTGCAGGCGCGTGGATCCCACGCGCGCGGCAATCGCTGGCGCATGGATCCCACGTGCGCGGCAGTTGCCGAGTGCGTTGGACCACGCGCGTGCGGGCCACATGCCTGCCGTGGAAACAGGGGCGTGCTCGGCACGCGCCTGCCGTCTCCTCCGCGCATATTCTTCTGCTTTTTACGTTTTTGACCCAAATTTTTCACGTTTTTACAATCTTGCCCTTGGCCAATTTATTTATTTACTGTTCTACCCGTGGTACATTTATTTATTATTCTGTCATTTCATGCATTTTTATGAATACTTTGTGCATGGAATTAAATGTCCAATGATTCATATATTTAATTAATTAGAGAGTAGCCACAGCATCTTTAATTAATTAAATTATATATGAAGAGCTTCCGAATCATATTTAGAAATGGACATTAATTGTAATTAATTATATTAATATGATGAATTTTATCCCACAAGAATTTTCATGGTATTAATATGATTAATTAGGAAGAAATATCATATTATTTTTCTTAATTTACCCACAGGGATTAAGAAAAGGCATATAATATGGTAGTTTCTTCATGATGTAATTATGAATCTATTTAAATTAGAAACTTAGCCCATAGGCAGTTTTGATGTTATGTAATTCATATTCGTGACATGTTTACATTGGTAAAACATGATTTATGTATATTTGCCTCAAATTTTGTGACATAAGCATGATTATTTGATATGTGGTTTCGCAACCTATGAATTTCTCTGAATTTAAGTTTGATGTTCCTATACTGAATGGTGAGAACTATAAAGTTTGGAAGGAGTCAGTTCTTCTTCAATTGGGGTGGATGGACATTGACTATGCTATAAGGAAAGACGAACCACCTACTCCTATTGATTCGAGCACTTCAACTGAGATAACTCTTTATAACCAATGGGAGCGGTCTAACCGCATTTGTGCGATGTTTATAAGAGCTAAAATATCTCCTAGTATTTGTGGTTCGGTTGCTCAGCATAGCAATGCTAAGGCTTTATTGGAGGACATAGATGCGCAGTTTGAGAGTTCTGAGAAGGTGCATGCCATGACCCTGATTATGAAGTTTTCATCATTGAAGCTCACTAGTGTTAAAGGTGTGCGTGAGCACATCATGCAAATGAGGGACATTACAGCTTAGCTTAAGAAACTTGAGGTTGAGATATCTGAATCTTTTCTTGTGTATTATATTCTAAACACTCTCCCACAATGGTATGCAGCTTTCAAGATCTCTTACAACACACATAAGAATAAATGGTCAATTAATGAACTCATGACCATGTGTGTTCAATAGGAAGAAAGACTGATTATGGAATTGGGAGAAAGTGCTCATTTGGCAACACAAGAAAAGAATAAGGGTCATGGCAAGCATAAAGGAAAAGGTAAAATACCTCTCCAAGCTGACATTAAGAAAGAATCCAAATGTTTCTACTATAAACAGAAGGGGCATATAAAGAAGGATTGTGTCAGATTTAAAGCCTGGCTCGAAAAGAAAGGTAATCCAATCTCTTGTGTTTGTTATTAATCTAATATGACTGATGTAAGTCACAACACTTGGTGGATTGATTCTGGATCTACAATCCATATTTCGAATTCCTTGCAGGTTTTTCAAAACCACAGGAAGCCAGTGGGAAGTGAACAATGCATCTATTCAGGAAACAAGATGCGCTCGCATGTGGAAGCTATTGGGACATGTAGACTAGTTCTCAATAGTGGCTTTATTTTGAATTTGGAAAAGACCTTTTATGTTCCTAGTTTTTCTAGAAAGTTAATTTCAGTTTCAAGACTTGTACCTTTGAGATACTCTTTTAACTTTTCAGATTCAAACTTCTGTTTATCATTTAAATCTGAAATTGTTGGGAGTGGTACTTTTTTCTGATGGTCTTTTTCGAATTAATTTACAAGACAATGCCTATTATGATGTGATGCATGTTCATGATAAAGCTGGTATGAAACGATGTGTTGTGAAAGAACATTCCTCTATGTTGTGGCACCGAAGATTGGGACATATCTCCGTAGAAAGAATTAAGCGATTAGTCAATGATGAAGTACTCGATACTTTAGATTTTACTGATTGTGATACTTGTGTGGACTGCATAAAAGGAAAGCAGACTAACAAGACAAAGAAAGGTGCCAAGAGGAGTACAGAAATATTAGAAATCATACATACGGATATTTGTAGTCCGGATATGGACTCATGTGGTCAGATATACTTCATCTCTTTCATAGATGATTACTCACGTCACATGTATCTCTATTTGATTCATAATAAGTATGAAGCATTAAATGCCTTTAAGGTATTTAAGGCGGAAGTAGAGAAACAATGTGA
The DNA here is from genome assembly GCA_014182555.1 of Eucalyptus erythrocorys. NCBI lineage: Eukaryota > Viridiplantae > Streptophyta > Magnoliopsida > Myrtales > Myrtaceae > Eucalyptus > Eucalyptus erythrocorys. The sequence continues at coordinate 13,875,825 of CM024603.1, forward strand.
TAAGCAAATTAAGATCGTGAGATCAGATAGAGGTGGAGAATTCTATGGTAGATACACTGAAGATGGACAAGCACCTGGTCCATTTGCAAGGTTTCTTCAAGAGTATGAGATAGTTGCCCAATATACTGTGCCTAGTTCTTTGGACCAAAACGGTGTAGCGGAAAGAAGAAACCGAACCTTATTGGACATGGTGTGTAGTATGCTTAATAGCTCCAAACTTCCTAAATCCTTGTGGACTGAAGCACTTAAGACGGCAGTGTACATATTAAACCGAGTTTCAACCAAGGCTGTCCCAAAGACACCTTTTGAGTTATTTAAGGGTTGGAAACCGAGTTTGCATCATGTGCGCGTTTGGGGATGCCCGTCTAAAATGAGAGTTTATAATCCACAAGAAAAGAAGTTGGACCCAAGGACCATAAGTGGGTATTTCATTGGATATGCCGAAAGGTCTAAGGGATACAAGTTTTATTGTCCATCTCATACCACTAGGATTGTGGAATCAAGAAATGCTAAATTTCTTGAAAATGACTTGATCAATGGGGGCGATCAATTGAAGGATCCTAATCCTAAGAAAGATCATTTAGACACTTAACCTTCCACCTCAAGTTTAAGGTTGGTTGTTGCTTATAATGCCCCTTCAGTTCAACCAACTATTAAACAGCCAATCGTTGAAGTTCCACAACCTGCTCAGCAATTGCCAGAAACTGTTGAACAACAAGTTGAGCAACACGCTCCTCAAGAGAATGTTGATGCAACATTGAGAAGATCTGCTAGAATAAGGAAATCGGCTATTCCTAGTGATTATATTGTGTATTTACAAGAGTCTGACTATAATATTGGAGCTAAGAATGATCCTGAAACGTTTTCACAAGCCATGGATAGTGATAAATCCAATTTGTGGTACAATGCCATGAAGGAAGAGATGAGTTCTATGGCATCTAACAAAGTCTGGGATTTGGTTGAGTTACCTAATGGTGCGAAGGCCATTGGTTGTAAATGGGTCTTCAAAACTAAAAAGGATTCATTGGGTAACATTGAAAGATATAAAGCTAGACTCGTTGCCAAAAGATTCACTCAAAAGGAAGGAATCGATTACACAGAGACCTTTTCTCCTGTATCTAAGAAAGATTCTCTTAGTATTGTTTTGGCATTGGTTGCCCATTTTGATATGGAATTACATCAGATGGATGTGAAAACAGCATTCCTCAATGGAGAACTAGAGGAGGAGGTTTACATGAAACAACCTGAAGGATTCCTCTCTAGTAAAGGTGAGCGTTTGGTGTGCAAGATTAAGAAATCTATATATGGCCTGAAACAAGCATCCCGCCAATGGTACTTAAGGTTCCATGATGTTGTCACTTCTTTCGGTTTTTTAGAGAATGTCATGGATCAATGTATATACCAAAAGGTTAGTGGGAGCAAAATTTGTTTCATTGTGCTGTATGTGAATGATATATTACTTGCAACCAATGATAAGGGGTTGCTACATGAGGTGAAACAATTTCTCTCTAAGAGTTTTGACATGAAGGATATGGGTGATGCATCTTATGTCAATGGCATTAAGATCTATAGAGATAGACCTCGAGGCATTTTAGGACTATCTCAAGAGACCTATATCAATAAGGTCCTAGAGAGATTTCGGATGAAAGATTGTTCACCAAGTATAGCACCCATTGTGAAGGGTGACAGGTTCAATTTCAACCAATGCCCAAAGAACGATCTAGAAAGGGAACAAATGTACAACATTCCATATGCTTCTGCTGTTGGAAGCTTGATGTATGCTCAGGTTTGCACTCGACCTGACATCGCTTTTGCTGTGGGAATGTTGGGAAAATATCAAAGTAATCCAGGTTTAGACCACTGGAGAGTTCCAAAGAAAGTGATAAGATACCTTCAAGGTACCAAAGACTACATGCTTATGTATAGACGGACTGACAACCTGGAAGTGGTCGGTTATTTGGATGTGGACTTCGCGGGCTACGTTGATTCATGAAAATCAACATCTGGATACATTTTTATGTTAGCTGGTGGAGCCGTGTCATGGAGAAGTGCCAAGCAAACTTTGACTGCTACTTCCACTATGGAGGTTGAGTTCATTTCTTGTTTTGAGGCTACTTCGCATGGTGTATGATTGAAGAGTTTCATTGCTAGGCTTAGAATTGTTGATTCTATTTCTAGGCCATTAAGAATATGTTGTGACAATTCAGCTGCGGTTTTTATGGCTAAAAATGCCAAAAGTGGCAGTCGAAGTAAGCATATCGACATTAAGTATTTAGCCATAAGGGAACGTGTTAAGAAGAATAAAGTGGTCATTGAACATGTTAGTACTAAAATTGATGATAGCTGATCCTTTAACTAAAGGTATGCCACCAATGAAGTATAAGGATCATTTAGCTAGTATGGGAATAGGTCCCATCATGTAATTTGTCGTCATATGAATGATTTTTATTGTATGAAACTCTTATTCAGTTGTAATGTTGATTCTCAATTTTGGTGTACACGTTTTGTTGTTTATGAGAATAACATTTAACCTTGGTTTTGGAATAAACATAGGGTTTATTCATTAAGATATGTTGTCACATATAAGCTGACATTAAAGAAATAAGATGCATTGTGATACATGAAAGATGTTACTCACTCTTAGAAGACATGTCGCCATGATTCATGTGTTTTGTTTTTTTTTCTTTAAGCATAAAGTTTTCGTGAAATTGGTTGGATAATCCGTATGATGGAAATGATGGGATCAAGTGGGAGAATGTTGTTTATTTTTGTGATCCCACATTTAGACCCATATTTTCTCTTAAAGATTGCGACTATTCGACGTGAAGTTTTCCACGCTTCGTACCCTTTCGTGACAACCCCCTCTTGGCAACCGTCTTGATGGGAGACAATATATAAAAAGGAACGTACGTTCATTTGTAACAGGGTGATGACAAGGTCTAACACAAACTCTCATATTTGAATACACCATCAGTATGTGAGAAAATTTGGTTAATAGAGTGCACCCAATTTTTCTTTGTTTTTCAGGGTGCTTTCAATAAACGTGAATTCAAACAATGGCTGGAGGTTTGTCTTTAATTGATCATGGCTTCCGCATCATGAATTTTTATGTCTTACAGTAAAGTTTTAAAGTGGATGGTGTTGATTTCAACCTGTTTTTTTTTTCCCCTTATTAATGCAAGTGGGCTTATAGTGTCAGCAAGTAAACCTTGGCTAAATCTGTTTCTGCATCTCCCAACTCAGTAAGCAAACCTTTGCTTTGAAAATTTACTATATGTCAAAAAGCAAGCATAAAAACAGAGAATTAAAAAAAAGCAAGCCTCGAGACAGGGCATTGTTCATTGACATTCATACTTGATGACAGATTTAAGGCATACTTGACGACAGATTACTACCTTATAAGATGAGATTTGTGCACCCCTTGTGATAAATTATTCCAAAGTTAAGAAATAAAGCTCAAGCAAGAGAAACGAGTGATTGTAATTTACCTTTAAAATATTCTTGCAGTTCTCGTGCCTTGATAAGGCAAGATACTAGTAATGAAGCGAACCGAAATATGAACCATCACTTTAGAGATGAGCAATTACAGCTTCACTAGATTCAACATTCTTCATTGACATTCATACCTTGCCACTAGTTTCCTCTAGAGGCACCACTGACAGAAGAAAAAGGTTAGCCTCCACATCAATCGATCAACAAAAAGAAATAAACCAATAGCATATGATTTCAAGTTTTCAATGCAGAATCACGACAAGCATTGCAACAATGGAGAGAACTGCTCTTGTACTTGTGGACTCAAGATGCACAATTCAACTTTGTTTTAGAAAAACAGAAGCTATCTCAATCATATGACATCAGGTTTGCAGAAGCCCTAGCCTTGAGAAATGCATACTCCAAAATGGGAGACAAGGTATTGCAATATCACAAGAAGATAGTGCCTTTCAGATCTTTTAGGAGCAACCAAACCCAGAACCCACAAAATAAAAAAGCAAAAGAGAACTTCTCCCAGAAAGGTTAACATGTTATTACTTCCCATGACTGCAAGGTCGAGAACAAAGGAACAGACTCGTAACACAACATTTTTCTCAGTTGGCAAATATGCCAAAAAATTTGTCGACCGTCAAAAACATATACTGATTTGGTAGAATACATATGAGATGATCTTTCTTCTTCACAAAGCAGTAGCATATGTCTAATAATGGCTCCATTTTCAAATAAGCTTCACAGAGAATAATTCTCAAGACTGAGTGTGGAAGAGCCTCATGCATGTGTAATCGTGTCGGTTTTTCATTGCTATGGTTTACCGTAACAAAACATTCTTCAGAGCCTTTTGATCAGGACCTGACAAAAATTTCAAAGATACTATAAATTACAGTAAATAGAAGCTCCATTCAGTTTCCCTCTTTGTCCAAGCCCAGTTCACCAATTTCACTTCCCATGCCCATAAGAACCCGACCAAACCCAAGTTTCCCTCTTTATCCAAGCAATTCGCAGAAAACAACATGTTGATCCAAAATAGCATAACTGCAAACGAAAAGGGAGAAAAAAAAGGGGTTACCGATTGGTAGGCGGACTCGAGAGGGTGAGATTCAACGATCTCGCTCTTGACGCCTTAGAGGCCGAACCGCAGGGCATCGGCCCGGACACCTCCGATTTCGTGGGTGAGCCGCGGAGGTGAGCGGCGGAGGTGGGTGACGAAGCTCGTCAACTTTCGAGGGAGCGGCGAAGGCGGGCGGCGGAGGCGACTCGGAGGCGAGCAACGGCAGCGAGTGGCGGAGGTGACTAGGAAGCGAGCGGCGGAGGTGGGTGATGAAGCTCGTCAATCTTCGAGGGAGCAACAGAGGCGAGCCTCAGAGGCAGGCGGCGGAGGCGAGCCATAGTGGCGAGTGGCGGAGACGGCTTGGAGGCGAGCGACGAAGGTGGGTCGAAAATGGGTCACTGAGTCACTGACGAATGGAGTTTTGACTGTCGAAGACTCGAAGGTGAAGGTCGAAGACGAAGACTCGAAGGGCTGAGGAAGTTCATGGGTTTTAAAAATGGGTTGAAAATGGGTCACTTTGACCCATTTTCAACCCATCATATAAAAATATGGGTGTAAAATGGGTCTATGCCACCTCTAGTGTCAATTTAATCCTAAATATTTTAATTCAGTGCCGATTCAGTCCTTTTCGGCCAATTTTGGTCGAATTTTGCTGACTGGACGCTGGCCTATTGATGTAGCATGATCGGTGCTGATGTGAATAACTTTTAATAATATTTTAATATTTTTTAATTTTCTTTTTCCTTTTCTTTTTTCCTTCCCCTCCTCCAGCCAAGCATCGGAACTCGACGACCGACCAAAGGCGACAGCTAGCTAGGTCGACCTCGTCGAGCCTCGCCGGCCACCTCGCCAGTGGCCGTGAGGGCGGCCTTGTGCTAGGTGGCGAGGCTTGTCCTCGCCGGATTTGGCAAGGGTCGAGCCTCACCCATGGCCAACAATGCTCGACCTCGCTAGATCCAGTGAGGGTGATCCTGGTTGGCGCCGCCCAAGTCGCAATTCGGCGAGATCGAGCCTCACTAGATTCGGCGAGGGTGAGCCTTGCCGCCCAACGTGAGGTCGCCTTTGCGGCCATTAGCGAGTTGGCCGGCGAGGTCCAACAAGGTCAGTAAGGTCAACCTTGCTGGCCATTGCCTCGGCCGATCGTCGAGGTCGCGACCGGTTGGAGGTTGGGAATGAAAAAGAAAAAAAAAAAATAAAACTAAAAATAAAAATTTAAAAAAATATTTAAATATTATTAAAAGTTGGTCACGTCAGTATCGATCAGGCCACATCAGCCGACTGACATCCAATCAGCAAAATCCAACTAAAATTGTTCAGAAATGATTGAATTGGCACTAAATAAAAAATTTTAGGACTAAATTGGCACAAAAAAAAAAGGTTTATGACTAAATTGGCACAAATACAACATGTTTTGGACTTTTTTAACACTTTTCCCCATAAATTTTTTATCCGTAAAACCAATGTAATCAGTTAAATAATGAAAGTTTTCAATTGGGGAATTTGGGATCATGGTGTCGATGCCGATGCCGATGGTCATGGATCGACGGCCTGAAGAATTTGTTAAATGATTTGAAGAGAGATGCGTGTACATGATCCTTCTGCATATTATGCAATTGATCGTCATCACTTCTCTTTCTGTTAGGAGTTGATCATGACACCTCGTACTAAATCTTCCAAAGTGACACTTGATGAATGATTTTGATTGTTATTCAGTGAAAATATGGTTCTAAAGACGGAATATCCATTAACTTGGATAGCATAAATCTAAATATGACTGACTTATATATCAGATAAGTTATGTGGGCTGCTTCGGTAGGATTAGATTATCCCACTCGAATAGCATAAAAAGCAAGTGGTTCGTCCCTCTCTTGCTCTTGCTCACACGGGTTGTGGCGTACCTCGTGTCATGACCCGAACTCCGAGCACATGCACATCCCTCCATGGTCGATATAATTTTGCGACGTTCCAGGGAGTGTCGCCGACCCATTGATTATTATGCACATGCGGAAACGTAAAACAATCTCCATACAACATAACAGTGGGATAGAAACGTAGGATAGTATTTTCACAAATCACACCTACAATAAAGTAGTACTTAAATACAAACTAGTTTAACACTCCAAGGTCTAATACAAAAAGTGAAGCTGTTTGATTTCCTATAAGTTAAGCTTCTATTTACAAGACCGGGGTTTATTAATATATTATCATACTCCTCAACCCTTCTAGGGTGAACTGTCACCCATTCCCAGCCTCAACGGAAGACCCGTCATCACCTGGGTGAAGGTAGAGAGACTTCTATTTTTCCTTCCCTGCAAACCACTGTACACGACCTGGCCTTCCTTCGTCTAGGAACCTGAAAATGTTAGCCCACTAAGGGGTGAGATCACATCTCAGCAAGTCAATCTACTAAACCCAGATTAGGAGAAGGGTACATATAACATGCAATCTAGTCACCATTCTTACTCTTTCTCATCACTTGCATTTTCCCGCACGTTAGTGGCATTCAATTATACAATATCACATTGACATCACCTAACAGTTGAATACTTCAATGCAAATACGAGATAGGGATGCGAGATGTCGGATCATTGACCGTGGCCAATTTTTAACAGATAACGAGTCATCCAAGATAACCGGGCGTCGCCTCACACCATTGAGCGCGGCAACGTCTACATCTAGACGGCATTCCAATTAAGGAGCATCAGCCCAGCCTCCACTGCGACTGGCATCCGTTGACGTGGGGCATTCCCGAAGGAGCATCGTCCGGCCCCAAAGGCACGTGACGGAATCATGTCGTGAATGCATATGATAGATGCCACATTTCAATAATCAATTATACACAGCATCCACAGCATCAATTGAGCAATTTTATAGTAAGAATTCTTCAAAACAAGCATATACTCTTATTCACCCAAATTTACAGAAAGCTGTCCAATAACGTTCTTCCAGTGTCACAGTCAGAAATTCACTCAAATGATCTCGAAAAATTCTCAAATTCAGACACGTGCTAGAAAACATATAAACAAACATTTTTCATGAAGACACCGAGAACCAGATCCCTCTGGATTTGGCCCAGAAATTTCTTCTATCCAGCACAAAAATCGGGTCCAGTTCCAGAGAGTCTAACTCATCGAAATCAGTTCGGTTTTGGGTCGAAATATTGTTAATTTAATTTGAAATTCGAGTATGTTATATTAGAAGTTGTGAAGAACAACTTTCATGAAGGAACCAATTGGAAATTCGACCTCTAAAGATAGGTAACAACCCTTGGAATCATGGTAGGTCACGGGTTACTGGACTGTCCGAAATACTGTTCCGAGGATGACATCATTAAAATCGTCACCTTTTTAATTTCTAAAAATTCTGAGAAAAATATATGTTATTATTTAGGATGTCCAAAACATTTCTTCAGAAGGAAATTTCTTCAAAATCACATCACAAAGTTGTCCACGGAATTAGTAAAACATACATGTCCTGGAAACTGTTTCAGAAAACAGCCTCTGTTCTATTCCGAATCTCTCTCCACGACTTTTATTTTGCTCCATAAATCCTATCTAAACTTTTGTATGGCCATTATAACATCCCTAAGTAATATTCACCCACATATAGCTTCATCTACATAGTTCCTCCACATAAAAATCCCTAAAGAATGTACTCAGCCCCTAATCTACGTTTAGGAGACGACTTACCGTTAAATCTAATGACGATCCTCACTTGTGGCCGGACGGCAACACAAGGACATCCCTGGAGGTGTTTTGACGACGATTTGGGCCCGGCACAATGGCTGGAGGAGTCGTTGAGCGACCACCACAGCAGCACACAAAGTCCTGGATTTTCTTGAGGAGGGAGGAACGCTCAAGACCTTGCTGTTCAGTTGCTGTTTTGTCGTCCAAGGAGGAGCAAGTCCAAGGAGGAGCAAGAATGGCTGAATAAACTAACTTAAAGGAGAAGAAGAAAAGACTTTTTATGGCTGTGAAAGGGAAAGGAAATTGTTGTAAGGCTAGATAAGGGAAAGAGAGAGACAAGTGCACGGCAGCAAGGGAGAAGAAATAAGTGCAGAGGAAAAAGAAAAGAGGGTAAAGCAGAAGTAATTGCAGATAAATTACTCAGCATTCACTCAGCCATTTGCTGTTGCATTTCAGTTTCCTACAGCAAGAAGAGGAGAGGGAAAAGGAGAAGTAATTGCAGAGAAGTTATTCAGCCTTTACTCAGCCATTTGCTCAGCATTTCGGTTTTCCTACGGCAAGAAGAGGAGAGGGAAAAGGAGAAGTAATTGCAGAGAAGTTATTCAGCCTTTACTCAGCCATTTGCTCAGCATTTCGATTTTCCTACGGCAAGAAGAGGAGAGGGAAAAGGAGAAGTAATTGCAGAGAAGTTATTCAGCCTTTACTCAGCCATTTGCTGCTGCAATTGGCCTAATTTTCCATGGAAAAATGACTCTCCATTACTACCTTAGGTCCCCCTATCTTTTCCAAGTCTATCTCCATTAAATACCAAGGAAATTGAGGTGAAATTGTAGGAGAGAGGGATTCCTACGAATTTCATTTTGAGGAGACTTCTCTTTTTTTTTTTTCTTTAATTACCAATCTAACATCTAAGTCAATAGGGTCAAGTCCCTTAGTAACAACTTATAATACCTCTTTTAAACTTCTATAACTCTTTTTTTTTTTTCCAATTGTTTCATAATAAATGCCCAAAACCTATTTAAAAAGTGGCATTTCCTTTTTATTCTTTTAATTTGTTATTCTTGCCTCTTTTCCGTTAATAATTCCCGTCGTCCATAAAATTTAGAAAGATGCAACAACATTCCCCGGGATTAATTGTGACGCGTGAAAATTCTTAATTTCTGTAATCGACATCATTTCCTCGGTTAATTTCAGTCAAATGTGATTTTAGCGTAACTTAAACTATCAGTTAGTTTTTGGGAATTTTTGGTGCACTAACCTGTGGTCGAATTCTCAAGTCGGTTGCATCAAAATTCTTTAATAACTTTCTTGATTAGTCTAATATCTCATGAGTGATCAGCTCAGAGAATAGCGCTATAAGCACATCGATGAAATGCCCGATTCATTTCATTGAAAACAGAAGTGGAAAAATTAGACTGTCACACCCCGACAAGCTTCAAATGGCTATCACAACAAGGGAACTAGCTTGGCTACGGCTATAGCTACTAACGTAGGTTTTTTTTTTTTTTTTCGATCTATATATTGATGTTTTTATCCCTATCATGGTAAGTCTATCAAAACACTGCAAAAAATTGTGCATGTCAAGCCTTTTTATTATACCGCATCCAATCCTATTCAATATAATATTTCATTGATCAAATGAAGCTCAAAAGACGTGATATAACGATTAGATAACACATCGAATTTCTAACAAATAGATGTGATCCAAATTTGGACAATGAATCAAACTCTCCAAAACCTAATAGTACATATAAATAATCCTAGTCCTATGTTTATTTCTATTCTAGTCCTGCTCTGTACCATCACACCCCTCGTGGAGTTCTTATCCATCTTTGAACCCTTTTTAAGTTTCCAAGAATTTTCCAATTCGAGTGCGGAAAGCATTGACTCATCAGGTTTCCATCTCGTGATCCCTATATTTTGAATTAAAATTTTTTTCCTCTCTCCTCTTTAATTTTTGATTTCTGTGATGTACATAATCATTTTTTATTTATCTATTTTTAAGCCCGTTAGTTTCGCGATTTTCGATGGTAAGTCAACAGATACGATGTTTTATCTTTATCTTTCCAAGCATTATCGACGTCATCGTCACTTACGCCAGAAAAGCGCGACAGATTTGGCATGAAACTAGCTTCCAGACAAGCCCCACGGCAGCAATCCCCACGCTTTTCGAAAATCTCTCCCGACCCACTTCGATTTGGGGTTGGATTTCTCCTGGGTTCCTGTCGTTTTCTTATAAAGAAGTCTTGGCCACTGCCCGCGTAAGCAGTCTTCGTCTGTCGAGAGAGGCTTTGATCGACTCTGCAGCTTTCGCCACGCCCACGGCTGTCTCGGGTGAAGCTCTAGTTTTCTGTGGACGTTCTTGGGTTGATTTTCCGCTGCTTTCTTTGGTCTTTCCCGGGTATTGGTTCCCTTTGCATACGTGAGAACTTAGATGCTGCGTTTCCCCGTGTGATCAGTGGAATTGCTGCTGCTTGTTTGTGTCGATGATGATGTGAATGGGTTTGTTTACATGTCTGATGATTTTGGAGGTGTCACTTGCCTGCTTGGTCGTGTCGGTGATGATGTCCCTGCCGACCCAATTCGATTTCGGGTAGGATTTGTCCTGGGTTTATGGTATAATTCTTGTAAATATGTCAAGTCTTTTCCGCTGCCGCATAAGCAGTCTTAGTCTGTCGAGGGGCTTTGATCGACTCTGTAGCTTTCGCAGGCCCACGGCTGTTTCGGGTGAAGCTTTAGTTTCTTGTAGAAGTTATGCGGTTGATCTTCCGCTGCTTTCTTTCTTTTTTTCTTTTTTCGTGGGTTTTGATTTCCTTTGCATGCGTGAAACGTTAGATGCTGTGCCTCCCGAGTGATCAGTGGAGTTGCTGCTGCTTGTTTGTGTCGATGATGATGTAAACCTGTTTGCTTACATGTCTGATGATTTTTTGGGGGGTTACACACTAATTTTGGAATTTGGGTCGATGGGTGATTTTGATTTTTTTCTTTTGTTCTTTTTTGGTTTGTTTCGATTTGGATTGATTGTAATGTAATCAGTACTGCTATTTGAAGAAAATATTTGGTACATGAGACGTTCCAGCTTGGCAAACAAGAATGCGCTCGGAGGACGACACGTGTCCTCGTGTCAGGCGCCATTTTGAAAGATTTTCGGACGGGAGACTGAGGTTTTTCTTTCTTTGCGCCTCTCTCACCTTTGCAGATCATCTCTCTCCCCGTTCTCCTCTCTCTCCTCTCTATCTCTCTCCCCTCCGCCTCCGCTGGTTGCTTCCATTGCCCCCCACCCTGACGCCGACACCGACGCCGACGCCGCCGATGCTCCTCCACCTCCCTCTCGTGACGTCCGCTCTGCTCTCTCTCTCCCCCTCCGCAAAGTCGTGCCTCTCTTCCAGCGAAACGCGACGCCAACGGCCCTCCATCTCCGCCTCTGCCGGTTGCCTCCGTCACCCTCGACTCCGACGCCAACGCAGCCTCCGCCTCCTCCCCTGAACCCTACTCTGATGCCAACGTCCCTCCGTCGGCGTCGGAGTCCATCGCCCCCGACTCCTCCGCCTCCGCCTACGCACCCAACGCCAACGCGTCAAACCACGATGGCAAAAATGGAGGAGAGAGAAACGACGAGCTCGACGGCGCCGGCAACAGCAACGAAGCAATAGACGGAGATGATGAAGCAGAAGTGCGCGTGCTCGGGGTTCTGGACATGGCTTGTTGCGTCGGTCGCGTTCTGGCTCTCCCTCGTCTACCTCCCCAAGAACCTCCGCCTGTCCACCCGCCCCGAGGTCGCCACCCCTCTCACCGGCATTCGCCGCCGTAAAGCCGCCTCTCTTCACTCCGTCGATTGATTCCCGATCCCCGATCCCCGATCCCCCGCCCCCTCCTCCCTTGAAATCTTGGAGGTTCATTTTCTGATACGATTTCCGGTTTTTCTTGTTTGTGCCACCTACAGTTGGCAAAGGCTACTGGTTGAAGCAGTAGGCGATGTCTCCCTACACAGGTTCGGCTCCGTTCGATCTTTGTACGAAGGAAGCTACTTGTTTACTTACTGGTGTGTCGCTGTTCCATGCTTTGATCCCTTCCACAGATTCCATGTATCACAAAATCTCGTTAACCTAAAGGAATTACTGAACTCACATGTATTTCTTTTTGTAAAGGATGCTGATTATCTTCCTAAAGGAAATTCTTCATTGAATTTTGTTAACCTTTGGCAGCCTAGATGGCTCAACTAGATCTCGCATATGCATATTTGGTTTTCCTTTTTCATGTTTGTCGGGGCGTGATTAAGATTGATATCATATATTGATTATTACATTCCTTGATTCTGTCAATAGTTCTCTTATTGATCTTTAATCCTATGATAATGACCTAGATAACTGTATGTACTTTGCAACTTTTGAAATTGTCAGATGAAAGGACCTTCTGGTGAACAGATTCAAGATTTTCACGACAAGATCAGTGAGAAATTTGAGTTTGTGGCTCACCATAAGGGTGTTCATCGGTTCTGCTTTACTAACAAGTCTCCTTATCATGAAACCATCGACACGTTGGCCATTTTACATTCTATGATCAGCATGCAATGGACGGTAGGACTCTGCCTTTTTTCTGTTTTCTTGTCTCTTGAACTGACGAACTTTACAGAATATACTGCGTGTCTCTTTTTTATCTGCTGTGAATGTATCTGCAGAGCATTTCAACCCCTTGTCGGAACAAATAGGGAAGCTGGAGGAGGCTCTCTACAACATTCAGTTTGAGCAGCATTGGCTGGAGGCTGAGACTGAATGTCAAGCAATTGGTAAGATATTTTATGTCAAGTCCTCTTGCTAATTATCGCAGTGAATTCCAACTCTGTTTCATCTCTGATGGAAATAACTTTCCTATTTAATGCTGAGTGGACCACTATAGCTTGCTTTGACTCCTGTTATCTCCTAAATCTCAAAGGTTCTCACAACCTCTGCTCTTAGAAGACCTTCAGAAGTAGATGTCTCACAAGACAAGTTAAAAGCTATTTCCAGAGCCTTTGACAAGCTCCTTTTATCCATCTGATTGACGTAACTAATTGGTTATATTGTTTATGATCCTGAAAATGGTAAAACCTTCCTAACTTGGCAGCAGCTAAAAAGGTGGACTTAGAAAACAAAGCAGGCAACAAAAAAGAAGATGCGTGCTTGGTATACTGGGTTTCAAATGGTCATGGGTTTTGTTTACTTGTGTTATCTGCTAGATGTTTTGAAGTGTGTCTGATCGCTACATGAAATGGAATGGGGATGACCTTGCTAATTAAATATTGTGTTCACTAATAGACGATACATAGATATTGGGTTCAATGAATACTCATTCTATGATGATTTGTGATCACAATGAACGACGCAATGAGCAGAAGGGCAGTCCATAAGGCTTTCTTCGAGTCAGCAGCACTTATTGGGGCGAGCATTCTCCAAGTTTACCTGCTCCGCCGCCTTTTTGAGAGGAAGCTTGGTTTCTCTCGAGTTTAACATTGATACTGTCAGATGACGCCAAAGTAATTAGAGATTTTTGTTACCAACGCCAGTCTTCGATTCTTTCTTTAAATATCCATAGAGACATGTATAGACAAGGAAACTGTTTACTTTGTGAAAAGGTCATATGATAGATGAGCTTGAGGTGAAAAAAAAGAATGCGTCAGGCCATGAAGAAAAATTGGGCATTCTACTAGGTTCCATCGTTAAGTTCATGGCAATTACAACTTCTTCCTAACTAGAGTGAAGCTCAAATCAAATTGAAGCAAAGAGAAGGAAAAGATGTGAGGAAGAGAGCTTTGTTTTATTTTGTTGTTTGGTAAGTAGGACAGCCATAGCTCCACAGTTTTGGAATTGCATTTACTGGGATTGGAACCTTGGTCTCATTCTTGAGGTCTTTGGCGGTGATTGCGTAACAGAAGTAGCTTCCGCACCATTAGTAGGGGGGATATTAAAGCCATGTCATTCACATCAGTCGCGGGAAAAAGGAAGAGAGGAAAAAGCGAAACATTGATTGATCCTGCCAATTTGTGGAATTTTATGGACTACATCAACGATGTATGAATGTGTGGAGTTAATCGACTACATCAATGATGTATGGAAAAAGAGACCATAGATAAAGCTGGTTCATGACCGCAATCGTCGATTCACATGCACGAAATTTTGCAAACTTCTTTGAGGAACACATGACATCAGAGACATTTTTGTTACTTCCATTCTCGATATAAGACTAACCTTTCCTAAAACAAAGAAGAAGGGCAAGATTGTGCCTTTCTCCTTATGAGATCAGGACTACCAATATTCGAAATTGCCATTTGAAAAATTCCTACGCAGAAGATTCGTGGAGATGACCTTTCCCATGTCTAAGGGAGTTGACACCTTAGTTCCTATAAAAGAGAAATGACAAACGCATATGGCTATGACTCACGCTGTTCCCCCAACCAGAAACATCCGTTAGCGTGATTGATGACAGAGGAAAGGGTCACAAGCTCGTATCTATAATGTCTTCAACAAACGATGGATAACAATAAATTAAACCAGATTGAAAGTAGGCGTAGACATTTCACAGACAGATCCAATTCACAAATACAGAAAGCAGACAATAAATTAACAATAGAACTAAGCAGAGGAAGAGAGAGAGAGGGAGAGAGAGACAGGCAGAGACAGAGAGAAGCATACTGCTGATAGATTATAGTAAGCATGACGCGTCATTATTTTACTCATCTCCACAAACCCCACATTTACACCACGAGGAGCTATTCCTGCAAGAATAACAATGGCTCTAAACTGTTTGTATCTTCTTCAAGTGAACATTCTGGGGCTGCTTTAGCCTAACAATGCTTGTCTCTATTGGAAGCTCCTCGCTAGAGAACCTAGTCAAGATTCTACTGGGCTCTGAATACAGCAAAACCATTTCTTCTGCGTGCAACAAAGAATACACGGTAAGAGAGCGAAGCAGCAAAGGTTGGGAGAATGAAAACAAAATAAATAAATAAATAAAATCTACAGCAGCAGACTTGTTCACAGACAATTGCGTCCAACTCAAATTCAATTCCTGCTCGCACTATAAAGGATAATAGTATCTTTCGGATGGTCATTTTGAATGATTCAAATACTAACGAGCAAGTAGTGCCCAACCTGCTTAGTTTTTATGACACTGTCAAATCAATTTCTTTTACCCTATCTGCAAGTTTTAGAGTTCTATTTTCCATTTCTACATTTTCATCAAGACTAGCATAGCATAAGAGAAAGTTTAAATTTAATTATTAGACAGGTTAACTACTACATAACTGGAACCTTAATAGATTATCGTAGAACAAATGACTGCAATAATTAATGCATCCTACATAAATAAAATAGTTTGTTCCCGTGGCTCCTAAGAAACAACTTACCGTTGGAGGTTTGCTCGATCAACGAGTGTTTGACTTGAGGGTTGGCCTTTGCCGGAGATTCGAGCTTGCCACCCATCTTTTTTTCATCCCTTGCCTTGTTAAAGATGACAGTAAACCCCTCCGCTAAAGCTGGGGTCATTCACATCCCATTCACCAAACTTTGGCAATGGCTGAGCCTTTTCCTGTTGGAACAAGAAACAGATTGTTGAATGCACAAAATCTCCACCTCACTTCAGTCTCCACACAAAACATAAATATGGGACTATGGACTGAATAAGGTGCACAATGAAACTTGCCAATATAACAATTATAAGCAGAATAACTTCTCATTTTCTTAGACCACACGGTGTATATGTTAAAAGATCATCTAGAATACAGAGGAGCTCTTTCTTGAATTACACAAATGAAGAAATAGCTATATTGAATAAGCTGCACAGTGTGACGATAAGAATGTTTACAATCAACGTTGAAACCAACAGCACCATAACCTGGATCTGAAAGAAGTTAAGATGCCCTTAAGCAGTAGCAATTCTGATTCCAAGAAAAAGCAATATGAGTACCTCTCTCTATAATTAAGAAAAATAATAATGATCATTCGATCAAATAATCTCCAAGGTCCATTCACTACTTCAACGATTCACATACATGGCAAGTTGCTTTAATCCCTTAGAGAAACTGGATAGCATGAAAGTATAAAGTTTCCTTTTTTAGAAAGCTATAATCAGATATGATCCTCAGTCCTATCACATAAATAGGTAGAGGAGTTCGTTTCACCATTCAAGCTTGCCGTGAATGGCGACCCAGATTCAGAATTGACCAGATCATCCTAATTTCTCGAAGGAAAAAAGGTTGAAGTAGTCAAAAAACCATAACTCAAGTGCTTCCTCCGTTCAAAGTAATCGCACCACCAGACCCCATTACGCATGATAATCTTCTCCCAAACAGGCTCACCTCAGTCAAAAAAATTTCAAAACCCGGAAAACATGCCAAACTAATCAATCATCTCCCAAAAAATCTACTTCCTTACCCAGATTTTTCCAAAGTGAAAATGCTAAAAAAATGAGATTTCGAGGGATGGGGAAGAAAATTGAAGATGGGAGGGATCAAAGCATGGAACAGTGACACACCAGTAAGCAAACAAGCAGCTTCCTTCGTACAGAGATCGAACGGAGCCGAACTTGTGTAGGGAGACATCGTCTACTGCTTCAACCAGTAGCCTTTGCCAACTGTAGGCGGCACAAATAAGAAAAACCAGAAATCGTATCAGAAAATGAACCTCCAAGATTTCAAGGGAGGAGGGGGCGGGGGATCAGGGATCGGGAATCGATCGACGAAGTGAAGAGAGGCGGCATTAAGGCAGCGAATGCCGATGAGAGGGGTGGCGACCTTGGGGCGAGTGGACAAGCGGAGGTTCCTGGGGAGGTAGACGAGGGAGAGCCAGAACGCGACCGATGCGACGAGCCATGTCCAGAACCCCGAGCACGCGCGTTTCTGCTTCATCGTCTCCGTCTACTACTTCGTCACCGTTGCCGGCACCGTCGAGCTCATTGTTTCTCTCTCCTCCATTTTTGCCGTTGTGGTTTGACGCGTTGGCGTCGGGCGTGTAGGCGGAGGCGGAGGTGGAGGAGTCGGGGGCGACGGACTCCAACGCCGACAGAGGGCCGTCGGCATTGGAGTAGGGTTCAGGGGAGGAGGTGGAGGCTGCGTCGGCGTCGGAGTCGAGGGCGACGGAGGCAATCGGCGGAGGCAGAGGTGGAGGGCCGGCGGTGTCGCATTTCGCTGGAAGAGAGGCACGACTTCGCGGAGGGGGAGAGAGAGAGCAGAGCGGACGTCGCGAGAGGGAGGCAAAGGAGCGTCGGCGGCATCGGCGTCAGCATCGGCATCGGCGTCGGCGTCAGGGTGGGGGGTGATGGAAGCAACCAGCAGAGGCGAAGGGGAGAGAGACAGAGAGGAGAGAGAGGAGAACGGGGAGAGAGATGATCTGCAGAGGTGAGAGAGGCGCGAAGAAAGAAAAACCCTCAGTCTCCCGTCTGAAAATTTTTCAAAATGGCGCCTGACACGAGGACACGTGTTGTCCTCCGAGCGCCTTCTTATTTGCCAGGCTGGAACGTCTCATGTACCTAATATTTTCTCCTGCTATTTGTGTTGCAAAGATAGATTGCGCATGAAAAGAATGGAGTTGGGGAAGATTTTGTTTGCTCTTCTCTATTCTAGTCTGGCTAATAATAAAAAGAAATAACAAAATTATACAAAATTACCAAACGCATTTCTATTTATGGAGTAAAAAAATTTTTGCAGTTACTAAACACATACTTATAAGGAACAGAGAAAAAAAAAACTATTTCTGCTCAAAAATTGTTTATTAGAACAGAAACGTTACCAAACGTACCCTTATTTTGCCTCGTTTAGCACTCGTTATTGTTGCTTTTATTTGCTCATTATAGTGAACAAATTTGCTTGCGGTTACAAATTTTGTGAGAACGTCATCATTAGTCGATTAGCAGGATGCTTGAGTTGTGGTTCCATGACTTCTCCAAGAGTCGATGGAAGCTCTCCTCTCCCAATCTAAATCTAGATTTGGGAGTTTCTTAAAAGTGTTTGAGATATATTAGTTCAATATGTTATTGTTGTTGTTGTCTCCATATGGTGTAGTATTGAGGACGTTGAATTTATGGTGCACATTGCAAGTCATAGTTTCTGGAGGGAAAGATTTCCATGTGTGATCATCACTAATGATTCCAGTGATCTGCGCTCATTGCTCTTTGATGCTATTAGGGATCTAATCTTTGGGGACGATAGCGTGCTTAGAGATGTAAGCCTTGCTCTTTTGTTTTTGGATTTTGTTTTGTTTTCCAGCTCTTTTGGGATTTGTTTTGCTCATAAACTTGTTATATTCCTCTCATGTTTGATTATAATATATGAACAAAATATCCTTCAAACATCTCTCTCTTTTAAGTCTTGATTTCAGCTAACAATATGCTCACATCGATCTCATCATGCCTCGACTAGCTTAGCAAGATGCTTCATTTCTTTCAAGGAGGTAGACTATTATATCCTTTATTCGATTTGGTATCTTCAAATTAACCCACATAAAGAAATGGCAACTGCAACATCCAGATTTTCGGGTTCTAATTTCGACTGGATAAATAGGACCGTTTTTAATCGGAATTTTGCAGAGGACCGTTTTTGATCGCATCCTTAGGCTACAAATTGGATTATATGATGGGAAAAGTCATGAGATGGACAAGGATACCATGATAGATTTATTTAGGCTTCAATTGAAATTGTTTGTTGAGAAGTGAATAAATTTGAGTAAAATTGAAGAGGGAAAAATAGCAAATTCGTATGCCTTTTATACCCCACACTTTGGACCACCTTAATGCTTCTAGAAGGGGGCATATTTGTCAAAAATTGAATGGTGGAAGACAGCTGGTGGTGGCCCACATTTGATGACCTAAGAGAGAGAGAGTGAGAGAAAAGAAGGGGAAATTGGTTTCTTCTTCGTCCCCTCTCTCCCCCATCGACGTATCTTCCCCCATCTTCTTCTTTTCTTCTTCTTCAAAACTCCATGGGAGCCGGAGACAGTGAAGATCGAAGCTCGCCGTCATAGCCAGCAACCGAAGCTAGAATAGTCGCACGCCTCGCGCCGAAATGCCACAAGCCACCGAAGCCGCGCACCCTCCGCCCTCTCTCTCCTCCATCGAACTTCTCCTCTGTCCCCTTTGCTGTCCGAAGCCCCTGCAAACTGAAGACCAGCGAAGCTAGCTCACCGTTGAGGCCTCGCCACCGCATGCCGCATCCGAAGTCGCCACCGCTGCACGTCGACGCCTCGCCGCTGCTCCGCGCGTCTCCACCTCCATCTCGCACGGCCCCTCTGTTCCAGCGATGTTTCAGATCTGGTGGAGCTCCGCCGGAGCCGTTCGGCCCACCTCCGGCCACCGTGAAGCCCCACCTAGGTCTTATTCAACCCCTCTGCCCATCTAGGTCCGTTGTTGCTTCAATTCGAGCCCGAATTCACCACCAACCAGCAGCAAAAAGAGAGGAGGAATGTGGGTATGACAACAACGTTTTGGCCCGTTTTGGCCGCCTTCCTGAGCCCAGATGCTCGGCCCGCTTTGAGAAAAGTCGATCCTTGCGTCGTCCCTTTCAGATTGATCTGATTTGTGCGCGATTCCGGTGAGTAATCTTACTAATCCCTACTTAGTTTGCTAATTATGGTTAGGGGTTGGTTAGGTTTAATTAAATGCAATTAGGTGGTTAGATTAAAATAGATTAGTGATTATTAGACAATTGTAATGCATGTTAGACATTTTGATTGTGCAATTAGCAAGTGGACGTAGTCTACTATTTATTGAAAGCATCTCGGGATTTTTTCCGACCCTTAGCGGGCTTCAATTAGGCTTTTCAGGCCTAAATTGGATTTTTAGTAATTAATTATTAATTTTCGAAATTAATTAGTTAATTATTTTTTTAATTATTTATTTTTCGGAAATTCAACTTGGATGACCAGCAACCGGGATTTTATGTTGATAATTCTGGTGCAATCCGTTTATTTAGTTGAGCTTTATATTGTGCTAAATTGAATTTATTGTGTTTATTTATTTAATTTTCGAAATTAATTAATTAATTATTTACTTCCCTGAAATTGCACTAGGATGGCTAGCGACCGAAATATTATGCTGATGACCGTGGTGAAGTTCGTTTATTTAATCGGGCTTTATTTTGAGTTAAATTGAATTTTAATATTAATTATTTAATTTTTGAAATTAATTAATTATTTATTTATTTTTCAGAAATTAAGGTTGAGATGGCCGACGACCAAAATTTCGTGCTAATTGTCGTGGCGCAGTCCGTTTATTTAATTGAGCTCTACGTTGCATGGAATTAAATAAATTGTGATATTTTAGGGATTTACCCTAAATTGTTTGAAATTGAGTGGGATTGATTAATTTACTGGTGGTTGGCCGAGTATGTTTATTTAGTATTTATAATGCTTGGTTGAGTTATAAAATGAGTAGAATCGTGAGAGTGAATCAGAAATACTCTGGAATTGAACCAATTAGACACAGTGTATGGGCCTATGTGGTTTGGTGATTTAGGATATCACTGGCGAAAACGGCACCTTAAAGAACGCACGTATCGGTCTGGTACTCATATTGTTATAGGCATGTATGGTTCGGTGATTAAGGACATCACTGGCGAAAACGGCACCTTAAAGAACGCATGCACTTGTCTATTAAACATATTGTCATAGGCATGTGTGGTTCGGTAATTAAGGACATCAATGGCGAAAATGGCACCTTAATGAACGCACGCAATTGTCTAGTGGATAAAGCCACTAAGTGTTGAAAGGGCCGAGTGGGACCGTAAAGCCACTAGATGTTGAAAGGGTCGGGTGGGACCGTAAAGCCACTAGATGTTGAAAGGGTCGGGTGGGACCGTAAAGCCACTAAGTATTGAAAGTGGTCGAGTGGGACCGTAAAGTCATTGAATATTTGAAAGTTGCTTGGTGGAGTCGTGATTACCACCTTTACTTAAGTTGCGTCCTAAGGACCGCAACTCATATTTGTGATTTGAGTTGAAATAGTTGAACTGATTGGAAGTGATCTTGTGGTTATGTGATCGACTAAGTCGATTGACCTTTGCTTTGATTTGATGTTATCAATTGATTGATTGAATGGAAATGACCGTGAGTGGTCTTGTTGGCGTGTAATCAACTGAGTCGATTTGATCGATGCTTCGATCTGTAATGTAATCGCTTGGGTGCCTATTTGATATGTGCTAACATGCAGGTGGAATCTGAGGCCCAGGTAAGTCCTCTGACTCATGTTGTGCTTAGGCAGCCCTAAGGTGTATTAGTTTACTAATCGGGTCTTAGGGGGTAGAACTTGCTGAGACATAGTCTCATCCCAGTTGTGAGATTATATTTCAGGTCCCTAGATGGCGGTCATGAAGGACCGGGAGCCCTGGAGTTTGGAAAGGTGGAAATTGAAGATTCAACAACGTGTCCAATTAGTGGGTCATAAAACTATTACCTTTTGTGGAGTCGTTAGATTTTGTAACCAGCCTGCTGTTGTAAATAAACAAGTTTGTTTATAAAAAAGGTTTGAGTTAGTTTGAAAGTTTGTGATCCTGCTACTCTATCACATTGCTTTATTGTTTGGGGATTTATAACTGCTTCTGCATGTGCATATAAATAAAGAAAGAAAGGGTCGGCAATACATAGTCTTGGGATATCGCATTTTAAAATCGACCAAAGGTAAGGGATGTGCGCGTGCCTGAGGATCGGAGCATGACAGCAACAATCTATACCATTGAACTTAGCTCAACCATAAAATCCTTAATCTTGATTTTTCTTATTCCACCGTAATAATTGGTGATTGAATACCACGATAGCATTTACTCTAAGTGTACCTCATTAAAAGTTATGCCCCTTGGTAAGACGCTGGCTTCGTAATTCTTCTACTTGCTATTCTTCGTTATGAGGATTAAGGTTCCTTGTGTCGACATTAGGAATTGCAATTCAACTCGGGGCTCATTGTTTCCAGAGTTTTATATTTTTGAAGAGTTAAAGTTGGAGAACCGGCGTCATTTTTGTTGTAGAATGTTGCGTTATGAATATATAATAGAGAAGAGATTGAGAATAGAAAGCAAGTGAACATCAGAGATAGTAGAGAAAGCCAGAGGAGAGAGTTTTATTTCCAGTATCTCACTGTTATTTTATGTTGTGATTTTTGTACATTAAAACTAAACTCTTATATATAGGAGAACAAGAATGTACTTATCATTAATATTAATGTATTGAATAATACATATACTGGATAGGGGAGATGAACATTCATTGTATGAGGAAATGTATTTAGAATGTATGATACAAATGTACCATAATAAGTACATTAGATAAGATGAATATAATGAATATTCATTCATGTATTTCATAACACTCATCCTTGAATATTCATTATATTCAGTATGAATGTGCATTGAAAGATATTGCCTTATTAAAAACCTTAAGCCAAAAAACACAGTGGGGCAAAAACCAGACAAAAGGGAAAAAAGAGTGCAGAGCACAAATGTTATGATCTCTCCCTTTTATAGATGCATTAATTGCCTCGTTAAAAACTTTAAGCCGGAAAAACCCTGTGGGAAAAAATCTGACAAAAAGAAAAAAAAAAAAGTGCAATGCATATATAGCCACTACCGAGGCTAATCAATCTTGTATCTTGTAAAGTCACCGCATATCAATGCTGCCATGCATAGTTCATAATATCTCCCCCTTAATTGATCTATATAGCCACTTCTGGGGCTAATCAATATTGTATCTTAGTTATAGAGTCAAATAAATATTATACAAGATTCATAAGCATTTCATAACCATATGAAAGAACAATAAAAAATAATCATTTAAAGTGAAACAAGTAAAAAGAAATTATTAGAATCAGAAAATTCAAAATTCAAATCATCATCCACCAATCTGATGTCTCATCAAAGTAATCAGAGGTCCTCACATTTACTACTTCAGGAGTAAGAGGAGTCACACCAATGGAAATATTGTTGGTCTCAACTTGGTTATGACAATATGATTGATTTCAATGGCATTAGATTCACCACGCTTGCTCGTATTATTTAAAGATGCCTGGTATAGGTCAACAAAGTGCCTTGGCGTATGACAGGTACCTGACCAGTGCCCAATCATGCCACAACGATGATAAATACTTTCATTAATCACCTTCTTTAGCTTCTTTTCTTTGCCATGATTCAAGTCAAAGTTTGATTTCATAGGGTGGTTAAATTTCCTACCATCCCTTCTAGGATTATGTTCTTGATTGCGCTTATAGCCCTTAAAATGGCTAGTATTTTTCTCAAAATTAGCATGTGCTTCAGGCAATATTTTTGAGCCAACATGTCTAAGATCATGATTTTTGAGCAACAATTCATTAGTTTGCTTGGCAGTGAGAAGCATAGAAATTAATTCAGAATATGTGGCAAACTGACTTTGCCGGTATTGCTGTTGCAATACAATATTCGAAGCATGGAAGGTGGAGAAAGTTTTCTGTAATTATTCCGCATTAGCGAGTTTGATATCGCATAGCTCAAGCCAAGAAATAATATTAAATAAAGCGGAATTATAGTCGGACACTGATTTAAAATCTTACAGTCTGAGATTTTGCCAATCATATTGTGCTTAAGAGAGTATAACAGTCTTGGTATGATCATACCTATCCTTTAACCTCCTCCACAAAATCTAAGAATCTCGAATGGATAAATATTAAGTCTGCAAGCTCTCATGCAAATGACGGTGGATAAAAATTAGTGCATTCGCCTTATCCTTTTCATTTGAGGTTTCATCCTCTGTAATTGAATTAGCGAGACCTTGCCCTTGGAGGTGCATTTCCATATCAAGGCACTAGGATAAATAATTCTTTCCACTCACTTCCAGGATGTGGAATTTGGACTTTTCAATATTTGCCATAAATCTTGCAAAAATAAATCCTTATTAATTAAAAGGATTTCCAAATATCCACCGCCAGTTCATGTGTAGAAGGATAATTTTAGATTTGAAATTTGGCTTCGGGCCAATAAAAATGAAGAATTGATAGATAAGATGAAGTATAAGTTGATTAATAAAAAGAATACACACCTTACAAAAATTACTTACTTAGTCGGTAGATCCTCGTGCTTGCAGAAATTACTTACTTGGTCGGTAAATCCTCGTGCTTATAGAAATTACTTACTCAGTCGGTAGATCCTCGTGCTAATAACATATTGTAAAATGTTGCATTGCGAATATATAATAGAGAAGAGATTGAGAAGAGACAGCAAGTAAACACTAGAGATGGTAGAGAAAGCCAGAGGAGAGAGTTTTATTTCCAGTATCTCACTGTTGTTCTATGTTGTTTTATGTTGTGATTTTTGTACATCAAAACTAAACTCCTATTTATAGGAGAACAATAATGTACTTATCATTAATATTAATGTATCAAATGATACATGTACTGGATAAGGGAGATGAACATTCATTGTATAGAGAGATGTACTTTGAATGTATGATACAAATGTACTATAATAAGTACATTAGATAAGATGAATATAATGAATATCCATTTATGCATTTCATTCATTCATGTATTTCATAACAATTTTCACCATTGGACAACTCAATTAAGTTAACTACACCTAAGAGAGAGAAATCAATAAATGAAGCTACGCATCATTCCCTATCCATTAATTTGGATGGAGCTAGTGGAGGAACTTAATTGCACAAATATTAAGTTTAAGAATTTGATTGTAGACTATTGGTATATTTGTGCCTGCTTCCCACCCTTCCCTCTCTCAACATTGGGAGTGTGCCTGGCATGACCCCTCTACTATTATGATGGGTCACATCAATGTGGTTTGTTCATTATGGGTCGTGCCCATTCCAAGGATGGCCTTCGCATGACATGACAAGCCGGCACGACTCAATGGTTGCTCAGTGGCTATTGAAGTAGCCATTTATGAAGAAAAACTACTTAAATTGCCGTTGTGCTGCTTTGTTTGATTAATCTTTTTAAAAAATTATGCTAACTCCTCACACAGATAAAATTCCATTAAATCTCTAATGATTTGAAAAGAAAAAAGTACATTCTTAGATTTCATTTGTTTTTGGGAAAATAGATGATTTGATAAATAATTTCCAAACAATAATTGATTGTATTGTTTACAAAAATGAATGAATAGAAAAAATTTCATTGTTCATAAAAAATATTTACACATAAATTGTTGTCAATAATGATAATAAAATATTTTCCATTGATTAATTATTCAAGTGATACAAATAATTATTTTTAAGAAATTTTTTTTTAAATCATCCATTTTTCGTGAAATAAATACATCGTTAATCTTATACTACTTGTTTACAATAGGTCATTCTCACTCTTGATCTTCTTCTAAATTTTCTACTCATTAATAAATAGAGTAATTATGACCAAAATTACTTTTTGAGAGTCCTCTGGCATTTTGAATATATATTAAGTACTTGTTTGTTGTTGGTGCGAGGGTTCCTTCCTTTTTTCTTTTTTCTTTTTTTTGGGTCAGTATGGTTCTACCTAGTTGTGCCTACTCAAGGCAGGTTATTTTATATGGAACCAGGATTCACAGAGTGCCTTCTTGTCACGCGACTCCAAGTGACTGCGGAATAAGAATCTAACTTGAGAGTTCATGCTACTTAAGGTGTAAAATTTTCAATTATTTTACCACTCAATCTACCCCTTGAAATTCGTTCTTTTATTTGTCAAACTAAACAAAGTCGTAATTATATTCTCACTTGAAAGAGACTGGATTTGGGGATGTTGTTGGGCCATATATACCTCTTCCAAGGATCCAATTTGACTTTACAACTAAAATCCAAGGAGACCACGCTTCCACGTGCTACATCTCAATTAAATTTCTTATCCACCCATTCTATTGACGATTTCTAATATAATGCAATATAACATATTAAATTCTAGGTATTCCTTAACAAATTTATGAATGCATTATGCATGTTGGTTGAAAGATAATAATATATTGAAAAGAGAAGGGAAAAAAAAGAAGCAGCCCTACTCTAACCAGAAAGACGGACTGGTTAGCGACAAATTGGAAATGTGGTTGGTCCATGCGTATTCCCAAGTCTTTTGTCTGCTCCATCTCCACTCCCAATCGCTAATCTGCGAGCTTGGTTGACAGCAATTTAAAATTGTTTCTGGCCCACACAAATATACTTCAAATTGTTATGATCACTTGTTTGTTATTCATATAGGTTAAATATTTCAAAATTCTAAAGTTTCACGACAGGAAATCCCCAAGCTCTATGGAGTGAAATTTTCTCTAGAGTAGTTTGATTAGCATGATTCTAATTTGATTAAGTCTTAGAACTAAGTGTAAGCCGAAATCGAAACAAAATCAAGCAAGCCGAAATTGAAATAAAACCATGCTACTAATAGGAGAATTATTAAAAAAAAAAAAAAGCTATAAACCTATTGCAATTGTGCTGATTAAGTTCTAAACTTATTTTTCAGTCAATTATATCATAAATCTTTTCCAATTGTGTTAATTCAGTTCATCAGGCCAAATTTGACCAGCTGGGGCTAAGGAGGACGCTTGCTGACGTTGACTGTCCAACTAACGTTGATGCAAACAATTTTTTAATAATATTTTATTTTTTTGAATTTTCATAATTAATTTTTTCTTTCTCTTTTTTTTCCCCTCCTTTCTCCCTCTTCCTCTAGTTGGTTATTGAACTAAGGCAGTCGGCCAATGGCGAGCTGGAGAAGGGCAAGCTCGCCTTACCATTATTAGGCGAGGGCAAGCCTTGCTAGTGGCTTGGCGAGCCCCCTCAGATTTGGCACGGGCTCGCCTTGCTGGTAGTCACCCTCACCTAGTGACAGTGAGGTTGAGCTTGCCAAGGGCTTGCCTTGCCAATAATTGGGCAAGCTTGCCCTTGCCTAGCTTGCCACTAGCCGATTGCCTCAATTTGATGCCCGGCCAAAGGATGAAGGAGGAATGAGGGAAAAAAAATTATTTAAAAATTGTCTACATTAGCGTTAGCCGGATGGTCAGTGTCGATTGGCCAAATTTGGTAGGATGTACTGAATTGATACAATTGCAAGGTGTTTAAGACTTAAAGAGCCAAAAAAATAAGTTTATGATTGACTCGGCACAATTGTAATAGGTTTATGACTTTTTTGGTAATTATCCTCGCTAATAATTGAACCGTGTAGGTTTTCATAAAATTGTTTTGTGTAATACGCGATGTTTGGTTTGCTAAATGAAATAAAGCAGGAACATAATCATTATTTCGAGAAACATGCTTAATCAATCACAAACCTATCGTGCATATGTCAATTTAGTTGTAAACTTTTTAATTTTGCCAATTTAATCTTAAACTTTCGTGTAAAATTCTAATATAGTTCTTCCAATCAATTTTTTGTTAGAAATCGCTGATGTAGTGGTCCAATCATCATCAACAATTCCACATGATATATTGAAAATTTAACGGCAGTACATGTTGAAAATTTAAAAATTGTAGCTCCATTGACTTGATCTCAAATATAAGTGGCTACATTCATAAAAAAGTATCACTAAGTCAGTTACACCAAAAAAATATCTCAATCCTACTCCCCAAATCACCACAACACAAATAGAGAACCATGAAAGACTCAGAAAACTTCCTACCAACTCTAACACTACAAAAAACCAACACAACGATACAACATATGCACAAACTAAATACCGATTGATACATCTTATCTGTTTCCACTCGTGCAAACTCCTCTTTCAAACTTCTCTTTTTGCCTTTTGAGTCTTGATTTCAGCTAGTAGTGTGTTCTTGTCAATTTTGTCATGTCTTAATTAACCTGATTAGAAAGATGCTTGATTCCTTTTCAGGAGGTTGGCTATTATGTCCTTTGCCCAATCTTGTATCTTCGAAATAACTCACCTAAAGAAATGACAACAACTCATTTCATCAAACTTAGCTCAACCATAAAATCTTCTTCTTCTATTTTCACTTATTCCGTCATGAGAATTAGTGATTGAAAACCACAATAGCAAATTAGGGGCTGTTTGGCAACGTGCCAAATAGTGTCAGATTCTTATTTTTTGTTCCCGGGATCAATTTGGGAATAGAATCGCGTTTGGTAAAATTTTTGTTCCCGGGAACATATTGGGAGTGGAATCAAGAATAAAAAAAAAAAAGTTAATTCTTGTTCCGGGAGCCAATTTGAGAATAAAAAACCAACTCTTCTTCTTCTTCCCTTCTGCCATCTCGTGACCGCCGTCCACCACCGCTTGCCGCCATCCGCCGCCGCTCGCCGCCATCCGCCGCCGCTCGCCGCTGCCGTCCGCCGCCACTGCCACCGTTCACCGTATACCGGTCTAGTGAGCTCGCTGGAGGCAAGCCCAGCCATCGACGAGGCTTGGTCTCCCCAAATCTGGCGAGGCCGAGCCTCACCGATGGCCAAGCGAGCCTCGCCGGGCGGGGCGGGGCGGGGCGAGGCCCGCTTAGCCCCGGCGAGGCCCGCCGGGGTTGGGCAAGGCTCGTAACACCTAGCCCCACCGGTGGCCGGGCAAGCCTCGCCCAACCTCCGCTAGTGGCCGGGCGGGCCTTGCCCGGCCCGACAAGGTCGGCCTAGCCACCGATGAGGCTCGGGCGACGAGGGACGACCTCACCGAGGGCCGACGACGCTCCGGTGAGGTCGCCGGCCCTCGTCCGGCTGGTCACTAATCCGACGACCGGCTAGAAGAAGAAGAATAAGAGAAAAAAGGAAAAAAGGAAAAGAAAAAATAAAAATGAAAAGAAAAAAAGGAAAAATGAAAAGAAAAAAATGAAAAAGTAAAAAATTTATTTAAAAATTAAAAGAAATTGATTTGGAACGGAATCAATGAGCACGGTATCAAACGCAATTCTATTTCGGAATCGAAATTTTGGACAGTTACCAAACGCGTTCTTTTACTCAAGATCAGTTTCCTGGAACAGAATAAAAAATAATCATTTCTGATCAGAATCTGTTCTCGGGAACAAAATCGTTACCAAACGCACCTTTACTCCAGGTCAACCTCGTTAAGAGTTACGCTGCTTAATTAAGATGTTGGCCCCCATTCTTCCATTTGCCATTCATCGATTTGGCGATTGGGGTTCCATGTGTCAATTTTAGGGATTGCAATTCAATATGAGGCTAATTGTTTATAGGGTTTTATATTTTTGAAGGGTTAAATAGGGAGAAGCGGCATCATTCTGACCACTATGGACAACTCAATCCATTTTTATTCTTCTTCTACTTGTTTCCAATCTCTCATTCTCACTCCGGATCCTCTTCCCAATTATCTACTCATGAATAAATAGTTTAATTAACAAAATTACATTGAGAGAGCCACATGGCATTTTGAATATTTATTCATCAATTCCTTTGTTTTTGGTGCTAGGATTCGACTTAGGTGCTCCTTTTAAAGGCAGGTCATTTATATTGTTATGGGTTTTTTATATATGTAGATGGGCCTTAGTAGGCCCGTCCGTCCATATTAGGCCTAAAAGCCCGGTCTGCTAGATAAGGGCCCATGAATGAAGAGTTGAGATATGGCAGGGTACATTGAAGAGTTGTGTCTTTTGGAAGAGACATCTTTACATTGAGGGGTTGCGTCTTGGGGAAGAGACGTCTTTACATTGAAGAGTTACGTCTCTTGAATGAGACATTTTTAAGAGAGAAAAGAAAAGAGAGGAACGTACCTTTTCAACGTACATAAGTTTTTTTTTTTTTTTTTTTTTCTCTCTCTCCCTCCAAGAAGCCTAAGAACAATACTCCAAAAGAGATAGAATTTTCTCCCCTTCAAAGTGATAATACATCATCGGATAGAACATGATCAATTTTCTTCCTCAAATCAACGTTGGTATTTTAATCTGTGGAAAGTAAGGTACATTCGATTTTGTGATGTGCTTTTCGATCGATGATACGTGTTTCCTGGGCTCGTCTTCCGCATTCGTTTTAGGGGTTCGATTGTGTATTGGATTCATTTTAGGGAATTTGCTATTCCCAACATTGGTATCAGAGCCATTGTTCATGTTTCTTGATCCTTTTTCATGTTTTCCAAATCCCTTTTCATGTTTGTGAATTACTTTTGATTAAATTTTTGTGAAACATCGCCGCCGATCGATCGGGGATAGAATATTCCCGACACCCATGTACTGTTCACCCCCGTTTGTGATTTTCTGTAAATCAAAATTTGTTTTTAATGGCGTAGGGTCGAAGGTCTCGTCGATACGAGAAAAACGAGTGGTGGATCGCCGCAAGAGGCCGTCGGACGCACCGCCACGCGCGGCCAGAAGGAACCGTTGCACGCATCGATTCAGGCCCCAGGCGTGTGCGACGCACACGCTAGCGGTGAAAGCCACAAGCACGTGCGCAACACACGCGCGGTCGCTGGCGCGCGCACGTGCGTGGTCGCGCACGTGCGTGGCACGTGCCATTTGACGTCATCGTGACATCAGCTCGCGGTGCCCGCACACGCACGTGGCACGTGCCGGTTCAGTTAGTCCAACCCGACCCGTCCGACCCGACCCGCTGACTCGACCCGTCGACCGTTGACTTTGACTGTTGATCGTTGACCATTGACCCAAGAAAAAAAAAAGGAGTAGGAAAAGAATGTGTTTCTTTTTCCAATTAAGTCAATGTGGATTATATGTAGTCCCTCATTTGTTCTGCATTTGTTGCAGGAACAATGCCTCCCCTTTAGGCGTGCACACCTATTCGTGTATTTACAGATGAGCAAAAGGAAAGGCTATCTAGATGAATAGCTCAATTGACTGATTATTGATGGGAGAGTGGCGACTTAATTGATCATGTACTCGAGGTCAACAGGAGAATACAATAGGTCATATGGAATGGTCGTCCCATGCCACAATCTGAGATGGTGCGATTCTTCATGAACACTCTTTCACCGATAAGGCAAGGAGTGTTGAATCGCCTATGGGAGGTTAACAGAGCTACTACGTATAGGAGGCTTGTAATGGTTTTTATAGATGAACATTACCAGATTGAAGCTACAAGGACTATGACCCATGGAATGACTTCAATCTGACGGGGGATGAATGTACGAAGGAGAAATGCTAAGGGATACCCGTCTATTTTACCGTGGCTACCTAGAATGTTTAAGGAATTTAAAGAATAAAAGATCAAGAAATTGAACAAAAAGGGATCTTTCCCAGTTCATGTGTTGACTTGGCATTAGATGTTTTGACTAGTCTTTATTGAGTGTGCTTTATGAACATCTTATGTAAATGTTTACAACCTAGTTGTTGTTGGTGTAGCAACTGATATGTTGAGTTGCATTATGGGAAAGTACTATTATTATATCATTATTAGATGTCCAATGTCTTTTACTTCTCTTATTGTTGACTGTTGTGGGTAGTTTATAGAAGTTTTTGTAGCTTCATAGAATTTATTTTGTATAGAATATTATATTAATAATATTTCCGAGTAAGGATTTTTTGGATAATCATTGGGAACAAAAGTGACATTTTGATTATGAAACCTTACTTGAAATTATTCATTAATATGATGGGTTTGTGCAAAATGGATGCATAAATGATAGGCATTAATAATTTGTGCATATATGTTTGATATGTTCATATTGATGGCTTTAGCCACAAAGAGCATAGTCGCTGAGCTAAACAAAGGTAAGAAGCTCAATAACGATAATTATGAAATCTGGCACATGAAAATCCAATATGTGCTAGAAGAGCAAGAGGCACTGAAAGTTCTTAACCTGACCATTGAAGAGCCTGAAGATGGAAACATTGCACAACACAAGAGAGGTAAAAATGCATTTGCTGCATGGAAAACGAAGAACTCTCTTGCTCGCATTACGTTGCTGAGTAGTACGGAGAATGATGTCATGCGAGAGTTCAGGTGCTTTGTGAAAGCGTTGGCAGCAAGATTTGGTCATACTTCGGTGACTAAACTGAGGCAGCTCACTATTAAGTTTGACTCTTACAAGAAGCCTCATGGTCAGATCATGAAGCAACACTTGAGAAATATGTCAAACATGATTAATGAGCTGAAGGATGTTAGCCATGTCCTAACTGATGAGTAGCAAGTGCAAGCAATGATCCGTTCCTTACCTCAAAGTTGGGAGCATATGAAGGTGCACCTAACTCACAATGAGAATATCAAAATCTTTGAGGATGCAGTACGCCATTTTGAGCTGGAAGAGAATCGCCTCGTGGTGGCTAAGCCGGAAACTGAAATTTATCATGCTGGTTCTAGCTCATATGGAGTTTCGGGCTCCAAGCGCAAACGTCCTGATTGGTTCAAGAGGTGGAAAGGCAAGGGAGCAAGTGCTTTAAAGAAGAAACCAAAAGTTGACCAACATGAAAGAGGAAAACGTCCTCGAATGAAGAAGCTGACAATGGTGAAGTATTACAATTGTAACAAGAAGGATCACTATACTCGCGATTGTCACGAGCCAAAGAAGGTATACACCCCTTGTTCATTTGAGAACTTTGCTTATGTGTCAAGTTCTATATTCTTGACTAAATATAATCCTTTGTGGACTGTAGATTCAGGAGTGACAGACCATGTAGCGAAGGATAGAGAATCCTTTGTGGAATTCCGACAAGTACCAACTGGAATTAAGTGGATCTATGTAGGAAATAACTCTAGAGCTTAAGTAAAAGGAATTGGCACATGCTAATTGAACATGCGTGGTGGACGCACTTTGTTCCTACATGATGTATTGTATGCTTCGGAGATTCGTCGGAATTTAGTGTCTGTTTTGGTGTTGGTTAAACTTGGTTTTAATGTAAACTTCCATAATAGTGGTGTGGATTTGTATTTGGCTACAAATTACTATGGTTGTGGTTATTTTTTTGTATTAAATGTTGACTATGTTAATGCCAATATTTGTTATTTCCTTCTCATGTCTCATAATTCATATGATGATAATGTGAATGTGTGGTATGTTAGACTTGGTCAAATTGGCCAACAACGTATAAATAGACTAGCCAAAGAAGGCTTTTACGCAATATTAAAAAAGTTGATTTGCCCATATGTGAGCATTGCATAGTAGGAAAAACGACAAGGAAACCATTTGAAAAAAGCAAAAGAGCTTAATTTTATTTGCATTTAATCCATTCTGATGTCTGTAATTCAATGAATATAAGAGAAAGGCATGGGGCTATTTATTTCATCACATTTATAGATGATTATACTCGATTCGGATATGTATATTTGATTTCTCATAAATCTGAAGTATTGAGTTGTTTCAAAAGGTTTATGAACTTGGTAGAAAATCAATTAGACAAGAAAATAAAAGTATTAAGCTCCGATCGAGGTCGAGAATATTTATCTGATGAGTTCAGAAATTTATGTGATGAAAAAGGAATTGAAAGACAGTTGTCTATTCCATATACTCATCAATAAAATGGTGTTGCGAAGAAAAGGAACAGAACCCTACTGGAAATAGTTTGGTTCATGATAGCACATGCTAACTTACTTATCACTTTTTGGAGTGATGCGTTATTAACTGCTGCATATATACTTAACTGAGTAACTTCCAAATCAGTTACTTCCACTCCATATAAGTTATGGACAAGTAAAAAAAACGAATTTAAGTTTTCTTAAACCATGGGGTTGCGCTGCCTATACTGATGAGCCCTCTCACAAGTATGGGAAATTGGGTCCCAAATAAAAAACAGTATTTTCATAAGATACTATGAACACTCGAAAGGGTGTGTGTTTATAGGTGAGTATGAAAGTGGGAGTATAACTAAATTTGAATCACGGAATGTCACATTCTTAGATAATGAATTTCCTAAGAAGAGCGAAATAGATAAGGATTATCCCCTATTTGAAACCTTGGATCAAGATAATGATATTAATGGAGTTCGTCCAAGTGGGAGTAACATGAGAAGTAATGAATTCAATTCAACTCACTTTCAATTACAACCATATGATGAGACGATATCATCATTCTAATCCTAGTAGGAGCATAATGGGGAATGATGTACAAAGTGTACAATCTCTAGTACGGCGAACAAGTCGCAAAAGTATTCCCCATCAACGTTTTGACATTGAAGGGGAAACTTTTATGATTGCTTCACAAGATAAGGATGACCAAAGAAATATACAAGAGGCACTAAATTGCTCTAGTAAGGAAAAATGGATGCATGCAATGGAAGAGAAAATGGAGTCAATGAAGTCAAACCATGTTTGGGAACTGGTTGATCTTCCAAAAGGATGCAAAGCTATTGGGAACAAGTGGGTTTTCAAAATAAAGCGTAAAGCTGATGGCTCGATAGAAAGACATAAGGCTCGCCTTGTGGCGAAGGGGTATAATTAACAGGAATGAATTGATTATGAAGAGACATTTTCTCCTGTAGTGAGATTTACCTCGATTCGCATTATTCTGGCAATAGTGGCAAGTATGGATCTTGAGTTACATCAAATGGATGTAAAGACTACCTTTCTCAATGGAGAATTAGATGAAGAAATATATTTGAAACAACCTACTGGTTTCATTATGAAAGGCCAAGAAGAAAATGTATGTTGACTTTTGAGATCGATATATGGCCTTAAGCAGTCATCGAGACAATAGTATATACTTTTTCATAATGCCATAATGGTATATGATTTTATAATGATTAATGAAGATCATTGTGTATATATCAAAAAATCTAAAAATCAATTTGTGATCATATCATTATATGTTGATGATATACTAATTGTCGGAAGTAATATGGAGTTTGTTAATACAGTCAAGAGTTGGTTATCTTCCAACTTTAAGATGAAAGATATGGGTGAGGCTGCATCCATTCTTGGAGTTAAGATTTCAATAGATCGTTCGAAGAGGTCATTATCTCTTTCACAAGAAACATATATAAATAAGGTTCTTGAACGATTTCGTATGTAAGATTGTAAATCCATAGATAGTCCTACTGCAAAAAGTGAAGGATTGAGCCATAGATTATATCTAAGGACTCCGCAAGAGAAGGAATAAATGAAACATGTTCCTTATGCTAGTGTTGTTGGGAGCTTGATGTACGTTATGATGTGTACAAGATCTAACATATGTTTTGCAGTTGGATTGGTGAGTAGATACCAATCTAATCCAGGTCAAGCACATTGGAAAGCCGTTAAAAGAATACTGAGATATATGAAGGGAACTGCTGATTAGAAGGTGAATTACCAAGGAAAGGATCTGCGATTTGAAGGCTATTCAGATGCTGATTGGGGAGGAGAATTAGATGAAAGGAAATCTACCTTTGGATTTGCTTTCTTACTAACCAATGGCACCATATCATGGAGTAGTAAGAAGTAAACGTGTATAGTCTTTTTCACGATGGAAACTGAGTTCGTGGCATTATCAACAGCAATACAAGAAGGAGTTTGGTTTAAGAGATTTTTGGATCATTTAGGTGTTATTGGGAATGCTACAAATCCATTGTTAGTTAACTATGATAGCCGAGCAGCAATATCGTACACCAAAGATCCAAAATATCATGGCAAAACCAAACATATAGATACTAAGTATAATTTTGTCAAAGGTATGGTTGCACGAAAAGATATAAACTTACAGTACATATCTACGCATAGAATGATAATATATCCCATGACAAGCCAATACGTAAAAATATGTTTTGTGGTTATGTAAAATCTCTAGTACTGCGTAGAGACTGATGTACTGAATATTGTAATTTCCCTGAGTTGTTCACATTTAATGGATTTGTGTTTTTTCATTATTAATGCCTATGAATCTTTGTTTAACATTTATGCATCTTAATGCTTTGTGCATTACATTAAGTTGAGAAAGTATGTCGAACAAATATAAGATTAGCCAACTTACACGGGTAATCACCTCTATTTACTATGTGATGAATAGAGATGAGATAGTTTTTAAGCTTATTATCTAGGTGATAATCGAGAGCTCAAGCTTAAAATATATATATGTCGCCTTAACTGAGTGTTAAGATGAGGACATGATATGTACTATTTTTGAAAGTAAAATAACCCACATATTTTATTTTATCTGTCTATGATGCCAGATATGAAATTTTAATGAATTATGTGGATGAGTAGATATGTGAATTCAAGTTAGACATTTGGTATGTCTGAACTATCATCTGTACGGTATTGAAGGTGTAGACATACGCTTCATGGAAAATGAGTTAATACCGTAATACATATTTCATACTACGTATGCATGAAGAGTGGCAAAAGTTTTGATCTCCACTTTTATGCCGTGTGAGATTTTTGAGGAAAAGAGTTCCTCAATTTAGTGCCCTCATAACTCTTACTTATTCTCAAGATTTCTATTCAGTGTTTACTATCTTATGATGTTGCCAATGATCATGAATTGATTTGATCTAAGGAGACATTTTTAGAAAAGCAAGCTAAACTGAAATTGAGAGTTTGAAAAAAAGAGAAAGATTGAATTTGGAAAATCATATTCTAGTTTTGTATTCACTGATCAATCAATTATGACTGTCTTTGGGATAATCATAATTGTGAATACAATATATATATATATATATATATATATATATATTATTTAAAAGAGATTAAGAGAGATATAAATGTGATTGATCGATATAGGGTATTGCATACTAAATCTACTCATAGTGTGATGCTCATTATGAGCTACTATATATTCCTAACAGATGTATGGCAACGAGCAACGAGCTCTGAAAATATGTTGGTCGCACGGATTATTCACCGGTATGAACGTTGCAGAGAGGTAAAGAGGATCCTGTTCGGGCCACCATATGTGAGTGGGAGATGATGGGTTTTTTATATATATGTAGATGGGCCTTAGTAGGCCCATCCGCCCATGTTGGACCTAAAAGCCCGGCCCGCCAGATAAATGCCCATGAATGAAGGGTTGAGATATGGAAGGATATGTTAAGGGGTTGCGTCTTTTGAAAGAGACATCTTTACGTTGAAGAGTTATGTCTCTTGAAGGAAACGTTTTTAAGAAAAAGAAGAAAAGAGAGGAACGTACCTTTTCAACGTACGTAAGTTTTTTTGTTGGCTCTCTCTCTCTCCCTCTAAGAAGCCTAAGAACAGTACTCCAAAAGAGATAAAATTTTCTCCCCTTCAAAGCGATAGTACATCATTGGATAGAACAAGATAAGTTTTCTTCCTCAAATCAACGTTGGTATTTTAAGTAAGGTACGTTCGATTTTGTGATGTGCTTTTCGATTAGTGATACATGTGTTTATTGGGCTCGTCTTCCGCATTCGTTTTAGAGGTTCAATTGTGTATGGGATCCGTTTTAGGGAATCCGCTATTCCCAACATATCGGAATTGGATTCAAAGTGCATGCTTTCTTGTCGCACTACTCCAAGCAATTGCGAATGAGAATCAAACTCGAGAACTCATACTCCTTAAGGCGTAAAATGTTAAAACTGCTCGATCTATTCATCATAATCAGTTTTTTAATTCCTTCCATTGTCAAGTTAAACAAACTCAAAAGTCATAACTTATATTCTCAACTTCAAATCAAACGTCATTACGCCCGATTCCATTGAAGATGTCCCTGGTAAAGTCGAGCTTTTCGAAAACAAACGAGGTTAAACAATGTTCTTGGTAACTCTTGAGCCCTATCTCGGTCGAAGGCAAACTAGGATTTGGGAAGCGGAGACAAGAGCGTCGGATGTTGACACCCCAAAAGGCGATTCCGCGAGTTTGGGACACTTGGAGTGCCATAACTTGGCATGAGGGGGACACTTAAGTGCCATAACTTTAAAATGGTACACTTAAGTGCCAATATCGGAGTCAAATGGAACACTTAAGTGCCACTCCGGTGAAAATCCGACCAAATGGCTGACGTGGCAATTTTCCGGCGACGGAGGTCCAAAACGGTGTCGTTTTGCACGCTGATGTGGCGAAAAAATGTAAAAACGACGCCGTTTCGTGTCGATGTGTAAAAGATAATAAAAAATTAATTAAATTAAATTAAAACTTAATTTTAATTAAAATATTCTAAAAAAAAGAGGCCGAAGGGGGGCGGGCTGCTGAGGGCTGAGCCCTCGCCGCCGCCGCCTCCCCACCGTCGCCGGGAAGGGCCAGCGACGGAGGGGGAGGGTCGGCCGGGTCGCGCCCCCGACCGGCGGCAAGGGCCCGAGCCCTCGTCGGCTCCCCGCCGTCGCCGAGAAAGGCCAATGACGGAGGGGGAGGGTCGGCGGGCGAGGGCTCGTGGCCCTCGTCGGCTGTCGGCGGGGGCGGCGACCCCCGCCGACCCTCCCCTCCGTCGCCGGCCCTTCCGGCGACGGCGAGGAGGCGACGGCGGCGAGGGCTCGGCCCTCGCCACCCGCCCCCTTCGGCCTTTTTTATAAAAAAAAATTAGAATATTTTAATTAAAATTAAGTTTTAATTTAATTTAATTAATTTTTTATTTTTTTTACACGTCAAACATGAAACGGCGTCGTTTTTGCATTTTCTCGCCATGTCCGCGTGCAAAACGACGCCGTTTTGGACCTCCGTCGCCGGAAAATTGTCACGTCAGCCGTTTGGTCGGATTTTCGTCGAAGTGACACTTAAGTGTTCCATTTAACTTCGAAATTGGCACTTAAGTGTACCATTTTGAAGTTATGGCACTTAAGTGTCCTACCGTGTCAAGTTATGATACTCCAGGTGTTCTTTCCTCGCGATTCTGCTGTAATCTCGCCTCTAGATTTCCATTGACCAACTGTGCTTCAAACCGTCGGTATCAAATCTATCTTCTTCTTCTCAGATACAACACACTCTACACAACCAAACTTCAAAGTCCAGTCCCCCATCACTCTCTGATCTTTACCGACATTTCCATCCTGCCATCCGTAGTAAATTTCAAGAAGAAAATGACACCCTTCGCAAAAAACTCACTGCCCCACTCCTTGAGACCACGTCGACATATATAGGATTCCATCTGTTCCTGCATACACAACCATCATAAGAAGCTTGCGGAAAGATTTGAGAGGTCCCCAAAAGTGGAAAGGAGAAGGGTGAAGACATTGCACAAAGTTGCTGCTGAAGCAGCAAGTGCGTGAAGCGGCGCCAAGAAAATGACCAAGATTTTCTTGCATTTGCTGCTTCTTGTGGCCTTCTCGGCCAATGCAGCTTTGGGAGGCCAGATCGTCAAGACTCTTCCCGGTTATGATGGTGAACTTCCCTTTAAGCTTGAGACTGGGTAGGTGTTTCTTTCTTGTTCTCGTTCGCTTTCCTTCAAGGTAAACAAAGAGAATTGTGATGTTGGGTTTGTCTTGATTGTTTAGGTACATCTCTGTTGCGGATGCGGAGATGTTCTACTACTTCATTGAATCGGAGGGAAACCCTAAAGAAGACCCTCTTTTGCTCTGGTACAGTGGAGGCCCTAGTTGCTCTGCTTTTTATGGCCTCATTTCTGAAAATGGTCAGTCTTTTTTGAATTGTCATTTCATGGTTTGTTGTGTAAGGGAGCATTTTTCAATGCGAGTCCATCCCAGTCACTATGTACACATTTGCCCTATCGGCATGAATATGTTCACTATTCCGAAATTCAATTTTGATTGCCTCCCTGCTAGGATTGGAAACCCTATATTTTACCTTCCCAGAAAATTGAGTTCTTGGGTTTTATTTTGGGCAGTAGTATTCATGGTAGAAACTAGAATAGGATCAGGCACAATGACGTTATAGGATTCATTAGCTGACTCCACCTGGCAGGAAAACATGGTTTGTCGTTTCTGTTGTTGTTTTGTTCATAGTGCAAACTTATATATATTTCCTTAACGTTTAGGGGCCACAGGTCAGTTTTCTAAAATTGACAGTTAATATTCATAAGTTGACTATTTACAGAAACTTCTTTTTTTTCAGACAAGAAACTAATGTTTATTGAATGAGGACAATGGCTGACAGATGCATTCGTCACTTTGCACTATCTGTAATGAATTTCTGTCTCGTCAAGGGGTGAAAGGATGAAAAGAAATAGCAGAAGTAATATGTTGTCTGGTGGGTCATGAACCAACAAATAATTGGGATGATAGATGCAGTTGCAGTACTCAAGTTCTTTTGTGATTGAATTTGTGGTAGGAAGCACCAATATTGAATACTAATTCTTGAGACACGGCAAATCATACTTGTATATTACTGAGCACCAGCCCAAGAGACTGATGGGCAAGACTTGTCCGTCATGTCTTGCTCTTCTTTATACTAAGACTGGTATGCAAAGTTAGTATACTAAGCGGAAGTGGCAGATTGTGACTCAGAATATAAACAAAGTGGACCAGTGTCGCCTCGTTATTTAGTATATTACTTTTGTATTTAATTCTAATATACCTCGCATTATTTTTTGAATAGTCCTGTTTGAATTTTGTAGCCCAGAGGATCGGTTGATGCTGATAATATGTGTTGCAACTAGTCTCACTTGTTGCTCTCAGTTTGAACTATAGCAAGAAGCAGTTATATACCAAACAGTCAAATGTTTTCCCAGTTACTCATGGTTGTATATTTAGGCTGTGTTTGGTTCAACATTTGCAATGAGCTTTGAGTCCAATGTAAATACTGAAAGCCCAAAACTACTTGAGGAAATGCAATTGTGTTTGGTAAAAATTTTTTGCAAATGAATTTTGAGCTGAATGTGCATTTGGTAAAAAACTTTTGCAATGGGCTTTAATGAGTATAATATATATGTATATATATATATATATATATATATATTTAAAAAAATTGAGCTAAACCCTTCGCCGCACCGGCGAAGGGCTACGGCCCGGAGAGCCGTATTTGGCGTCGGCGGCCGTTGGCTAAGGTCGCTCGAGGTCGGGTGATCTCGGGCGAGG
This sequence comes from Eucalyptus erythrocorys, assembly GCA_014182555.1. Lineage (NCBI taxonomy): Eukaryota > Viridiplantae > Streptophyta > Magnoliopsida > Myrtales > Myrtaceae > Eucalyptus > Eucalyptus erythrocorys. Next base: position 13,916,738 of record CM024603.1, read on the forward strand.
GTCGCGTGACCCGGTCGAGGGCCGCCAGAGGTCAACCGAGGTTGGGTGACCCTCGCCGAGAGTCGCTCGACCCGGGGTCGCGCGACCTAGGTGACCGCCACCTATGTCTCTTGACCGCAAGCGCTCCGGCCGCCGTCACGTGACCTCGGCGAGATCCGGGCGAGGGTTGCCTACGCGCGTCCCCGGGTCGAGCAACCCTCGCCGAGGGTCGCCCGAGGTCGGGCGACCTCGGCGATGCTCGGCTAGGTCGCGCGACCCTCCCCGAAGGTCCCCCGACCTCGGGCGACCTTAGCCGACAGCCGTTGGCACCCGATCTAGCTCGCCGATGGCCGTAGCCCTTCGCCGGACCGGCAAAGGGCTGCCTCCTTTTTCAATTAAAAATAAAATAAAATCAGGGGCAAAATCGGAAATATGAAGGATTAGTGAGGGTAGTTTTGGAAGAGAAAAATATTTTTGGCATTTGATGGAATACTGAAAGCCAGTTTAAAAGCTGCACCAAACGGTCCAACTTTGGGGCGAAAGGGCTTTGGGGATTGAATGGGCTTTCTAAATGCCCATCCAAATGCATCCTTCGTATCAAGTCCCATCTTGTGCTTTGGTCTCTCTTAGAGGAGAAAAAGCTCATTCGATATTGTTTTCGAGTTTAGAGATAATTATAAAAGCTTGGCTTCTTATAGGGGATGTGAAATTGACAAGGGTTTCATGGAAGTTTTATCACTTTTATGAGAATCCCATTTTGAAATTGTCAGTCGTTTTCTAGCTATTCCAAGTTGGAAAGTCTATAGAGAATCGGAAATTTATGGAATGCTTAACTCTAAAGTAGGACCCAAACGATTGCAGAATGTCCATCCCAACCCATGTTAAATTGATGCATATTAGCATTGCAAATTTGGAGACACTTTATGTTTTTCATCTTCCCTCAGTGATTGAAAATTGATCTGGCTCGGTTTTCTAGCATAATTACAGCCTGAAGAAGTAGAATCGCTGGCAAAAGTTATTATTGGCGATATTTTGGCACTGACTTTTAAATTTTTTTAGGTCCGTTACAATTCAACATCACTGAATATGAAGGAGGTGTGCCACAGCTGGAGTACTATCCATACTCTTGGACAAAGGTATTCTGTTTCGGATAAATTTGTTGGTATCTTACTTTAGCCATTAAAAATGTATATTGTTTTTCTTTGTCTCGAAAGCTTTGTTGACACCTGGGACTGATGCGTTTATTGAATGTATAAATTCTTTGTTCTCCTTTCTTTTTTGAGCATGCCAAATGACTGCCTAATTCTGTGATGTTTTTATGTGCTCATATCCCCAAAATCACATATTTTTATCTCTCGATTTTTGTCATTTTTCTTTCTTTCTTCCTTCTGGTGCTTGTGTAATGAGTGTGATAAATTTCAGACAGCAAGCATTTTGTTCCTTGATGCACCAGTCGGTACTGGCTTCTCTTATTCCACAACTGCCTCTGGTTGGTACACCTCAGACACGCAAGCTGGCTGGCAAACCTATAAGTTCTTGAGGAAAGTGAGTAAAATTCATCAAAGTGATGTTGTATTTCGGTTTTCACTTCTGAGATTGCAATTGAGTAAATTGGTTTTTTTTTCCCCTTAAGAAGCATCAATTAGAAGGTCGATCTGCTTATTTGATGAGATTTTGTTCCTTGTTTTGAATGCAGTGGTTGATTCAACACCCACAGTATTTGAAAGTCCAATTATTTGTTGGCGTTGATTCTTATTCGGGCATTTCTGGCAGTCTCCTAGTCAATCATATTGTAAATGGTAAGTAACCATGAGCTTTGATACTAGGTTACATTTTTCTTTCCAGCTTTCTGTTTTTGAACATTCTGAAAATGGCTTGCAATGCTCAAACTGTGCTGATTGCACTTTCCAGAAAACGAAGCCGGTGCTGTCCCGCGCTTGAATCTCAAGGTATAAGGGAAATCTAAGCTCGGCTTCAAGTAATAATTCAGACTAGCCTAATAATTGCTATCCTTAATATGTGCTTTTTGCATTGTTGCAGGGTTACATTCTTGGATGCCCACGAATTGATGCAGACATTAATGACAACTCAAAAATTATATTTTCTCATCGGATTGGCCTTATAAATGATGAGCTCTATGAGGTATTTTGCTTTGTGAAATAGCCAACTTGATGTATTGAATTCTTGGGAAAATCGTATTTCAAGCAATAAATAGAATTACAGTCGGCCAACTCTTCTTGCGCTGAATGTCTTGATTTGAACCCACAAGCATGCTGCTAGGGTCACATGTTTTCTTAATGGATCATATTTTATGTCAACATTATATGAGCCCATCATGAAGTTCTAGCTTTAGGTGGTTTTGTCACGATGTGGCAATATCATTTTCCTGGGATTGCTGAATTTGATGTCGATCATGTAATGTTCTCGTGCAGACGTTGAAGGAGAGTTGCAATGCTAGTTACACTGACATCGATGAAAGCACATCCTCCCCTGAATGCTATGAGGCATATGAATTTTATTCTCGGGTAAGCGATTTAAACCTTGATCTTATGCATACTACATGCAGTACATGACATTATATCATTGTGGAGATTCTTGTTATTGAATTTGCATTTTCTGTGCAGCTTATCAAAGACATAAACAAAGACGACATTTTGGAGCCTAAATGCGTCTGGGCATCCCCTAAATCCGGTGGAGAGCTCAGTTATAGATCTCTCGAAGAGAACCCCGATAACCTCATTCTCTCACCTCCCAAGATCCCTGAATTTTGGTGCCACGTGAGTCTCTTCTCTCTCTGCAGACCTGTTTTGTCTCAGCAATAAGTACTAAATCTGCAACGAAATTACTCTCAAGACTTGTGGATCAAGCAATTTAGTATGGTATCACCATTCATTTCAGCATGACCAACCATGTTGCTTCGAATCTCACATACAAATCTCCAATTTGTCGAGCAAATTTTAGTGAAAAATCGATGTCTGGCATTGGTCTTGTTTAACTTGATGGTGTATGAAGAGTCCTAAACATGCATTGACTTTATCTGCAGAACTTCAACCATGCCATGTCCTACTGGTGGGCAAACGATCAAAGTGTTCAGGAAGCTCTTGGCGTGCGGCTGGTACACTCCCAGTGCTCGTGTCATTCTCAAAGAAGCTCATAATCTTAAAGTTGTTACTTAATTTCGTTGTTTTGATCTCTATAACCAGGGAACAGTTGGCGACTGGGTTAGATGCAACAAGTCAATGCAGTACACAAAGGATGTGGACAGTGTCCTGGATGTTCACAAGAACCTTAGCACCAAAGGGTTGCAAGTTCTCGTATACAAGTAAATTGAAACATTCTTGTTCCATGTCCTACCTCATAGTTCCTCTATCCAAATCCATGCCAATCGAGGCATAAATCAAAGTTTCCCATGGTCGAGATGAGAAAAATCCGCTGCTTTTCAGCTGATTACTGTTTGACTCTAATTGAAGTGGTTTTGCTCTCTTGCTGAACTGCTGTGAAACTTTCTTGTTTTCACAGTGGCGATCACGACCTCACCATCCCTAGCACCGGAACGCAACAGTGGGTCAAGGTGCTTGACCTGACGATTGTGAATGATTGGCGACCATGGCTTGTCGATGGCCAGATTGCCGGGTCAGTATTCTCGAGCGGACGTTCTCATCTCTTTAATCCTTTCTGGTTTAGTTCTTTCTTTTCTGTTTTGTGATCACAGAGTCCTGAATCCTTTCTGAATTATTTGACATATGCAGTTATACCATCAAGTATTCGGAACACGGTTACAGACTGACCTATGCTAGTATCAAGGCAAGATCGATATTTCTCTCTGAATCTTTCGTCTTTACGAATTACTTGCTTTCTTCTCGGAAGTTAAATCATTTGTCTGCGCATGCACGCGCGTGTTTTTCGTGCATGTACTGCAGGGGGCTGGTCATACGCCTCAAGAGTACAAGCGACGAGAGTGTTACGAGATGTTTCGAAGGTTCATCCATTACTATCCGATCTAACTTGCGACCGGAAAACTGAGGAGACTAGCTCGATTTCCAGTAGTTTCGGATTCTTTTCTCCTTGCTTTGTCATAAATTTGGGAAAAGTGTTTAAAAAGTCGTATTTGTGCTAATTTAGTTCTAAACCTTTTTTTTTTTTTTTTTTTTTGCGTCAATTTAGTCATAAACCTTTTTTTTTTTGTGCCAATTTAATTCTAAACATTTTTACTTAATGCCAATTCAATTATTTTCGGTCAATTTTGCTAACTAGACGTTGGTTGGTTGACGTGGCCTGATCGGTGCTGAAGTGGATAATTTTTAATAACATTTTAATATTTTGAATTTTCTTTTTCTTTTCTTTTTTCCTTCCCCTCCTTCAGCCAACCATCGAACCTCGGCAACCGGCCAAAGGCGACAGCTAGCGAGGTCGACTTCGCCGAGCATTGCCGGATCTAGCAAGGGTTGAGCCTCGCCCATGACCGATGAGGCTCGACCTCGCTAGATTTGGCGAGGGTGAGCCTCACCACCCAGCGCGAGGTCGCCCTCACGGCCAAATAATGAAAGTTTTCAATTTGGGATCACGGTGTGATGCCAATGGTCCTGGATCGACAACCTGAAGAATTTGTTAAATGATTTGAAGAGAGATGCATGTACATGATCCTTCTGCATATTATGCAATTGATTGTCGTTTCTTCTCTTTATGTTGGGATTTGATCATGACCCCTCGTACTAAACGTTCCAAAGTGAGACTTGATGAATGATTTTGATTGTTATTCAGTGGAAATACAGTGCTAAAGATGGAATATCCATGAACTTTGATAGCATAAATTTAAATATGACTTACTTACCTATTAGATAAGTTATCCGGACCGCATCGGTAGGATTAGATTATCCCATCCGAATAACATAAAAAGGAAGTGATTTGTCCCTCTCTTGCTCTCGCTCACAAGAGTTGCGGTGCACCCGACATGCTTCAAATGGCTATCACAGCAAGGCAACTAGCTTGGCTACGGCTATAGCCGCTGACACATCTTATTATTTTTTTTTTTTCTGATCTATATATTTGATGTTTTTATCCCTATCTTGGTAAGTCTATCAAAACAATATAAAAAAATTGTGCATGTCGAGCCTTTTTATTATACCGCTTCCAATCCTGTTCAATTTAATATTTCAATGATCAAATGAAGTTCAAAAGATGTAATACAACGGTTAGATAACACATTAAATTTATAAGGACAAATATGATTCAAATTTGGACAATGAATCAAACTCTCCAAAACCTAATAGTACATATAAATAATCCTAATCCTATGTTTATTTCTATTCTAGTGCTGCTCCGTACCATCACGCCCCTCGTGGAGTTCTTATCCATCTCTGAACTCCCTTTTAAGTTTCCAAGAATTTTCCAATTCGAGTGCGGAAAGCATTGACTCATCAGGTTTCCATCTCGTGATCCCTATATTTTGAATTTAAATTTTTTTTCCTCTCTCTCCTCTTTAATTTTTACCATCTGTGATGCACATAATCATTTTTTTATTTATCTATTTTTGAGCCCATTAGTTTCGCGATTTCCGATGGTAAGTCAACAGATACGATGTTTTATCTCTATCTTTCCAACAATTATCGTCGTCATCACTTACGCCAGAAAAGCGGAGAGCGCGACAGATTTTGCATGAAACTAGCTTCCAGATAAGCCCCGCGGCAGCAAATCCCCACGCCTTTCGAAAATCTCTCCCGACCCACTTCGATTTCGGGTTGGATTTCTCCTGGGTTCCTGTCGTTTTCTTATAAAGAAGTCGTCTTGGCCACTGCCCGCACAAGCAGTCTTCGTCTGTCGAGAGAGGCTTTGATCGACTCTGCAGACTTTCGCCACGCCCACGGCTGTCTCGGGTGAAGCTCTAGTTTTCTGTGGACGTTCTTGGGTTGATTTTTCGCTGCTTTCTTTGGTCTTTCCTGGTTTCCCCGAGTGATCAGTGGAATTGCTGCTGCTTGTTTGTGTCGATGATGATGTGACTGGGTTTGCTTACATGTCTGATGATTTTGGGGGTGTTACTTGCCTGCTTGGTTGTGTCGGTGATGATGTCTCTGCCGACCCAATTCGATTTCGGGTAGGATTTTTCCTGGGTTTATGGTATTTTCTTATAAATATGTCAGGCTTTTCCGCTGCCGCATAAGCAGTCTTCGTCTGTCGAGGGGGCTTTGATCGACTCTGTAGCTTTCGCAAGCCCACGGCTGTTTCGGGTGAAGCTTTCGTTTCTTGTAGAAGTTCTGCGGTTGATTTTCCGCTGCTTTCTTTTTTATTTTCTGGGTTTTGATTTCCTTTGCTTGCGTGAAACGTTAGATGCTGTGCTTCCCGAGTGATCAGTGGAGTTACTGCTGCTTGTTTGTGTCGATGATGATGTAAAAGTGTTTGCTTACATGTCTGATTATTTTGGGGGGGTTACGCACTGATTTTGGAATTTGGGTCGATGGGTGATTTCGATTCTTTTTTTTCTTGGTTCTTTTTTGGTTTGTTTGTTTCTATTTGGATTGATTGTAATGTAATCGGTACTGCTGTTTGTGTTGCAGAGATAGATTGCGCACATGAAAAGAATGGAGTTGGGGAAGATTTTGTGTGTTCTTCTCTGTGCTAGTCTGGCTATAGCTGGAGTGGTAAAGTTCCCTTTTTTCTTTTTTCTTTTTTTCTGTAGTCTTGTGTTTTTTGATTTTTCGAATTTGAATTCGAAACCAATGTGATTCGGGTTGAATTATGAAAACAGGTTGCCGCTCCACCGACATGCCCTGCCAATGACCTTGGCGGTGAATGTGGTGATGCTGATGATTGGAAAGGAGAATTTTTCCCGGGCATTCCTAACATTAAGTATGAGGTGAGGCTTTTTGGAGAAAGGGTCTGTTTAGCTTTGATTTCATTGCGATTTTACTTCTTCAACTTCGTGTTAGGGCCTGCAAAAGTTCGCACAGCAGATCATGTTTTGTTTTAGCTGCTACATGCAGGTTAAAGTAGTAAAAACGATTTTGTTGTATGTATTGAAAGAAAATACAATAATTTTGCTTGAGAACTCAAAAGTCTAATTTTGAACTTTGTTATATACTGTTGGAAGTGCCTGCTGGTTGAGATTCTCAATTAAAACAACGTGCTTCTCATTTAGGGTCCTTCAAGCAAGAACCCACTGGCATATAAGTGGTATAACGCCGAAGAGGAGATACTAGGCAAGAAAATGAAGGTGGGTTCTGTTTCCTTCCTTGGTGATTTTTCTTTTTGCTTTGCCGATCAGTTGGGCAGGTTATAAATATCGATAGCTGGCTGATGTTGCAGGATTGGCTTAGATTTAGCGTTGCCTTTTGGCACACATTCAGGGGAACAGGAGGCGACCCGTTTGGTTCTGGCACGAAGTTTTGGCCCTGGGAGGATGGCACAAATTCTTTAGCTATGGCCAAAAGGAGAAGTAAGAACTGTTTATCTAGGAAGTCAACAATAACTGTGTCCCAGTTAGGAAAATACCTCAGTTTGGATTGTATATAGGAATCGGTGCTAATAACTTTTTATTTTATTCTGCATTCGATGAACAAAACAGTGAGGGCCAACTTTGAGTTCTTGAAGAAACTTGGAGTTGATCGATGGTGCTTCCATGACAGGGATATAGCTCCTGATGGCAAGACATTGGAGGTGAGTGAATAGTCGAAGTCAGTTTTGGTATTACAAGTTCATATGTAGATTTGGTTGCTCAGGACAATGATCATAGAAAAAAGTTTGAAACGCCTGTTCTTTATTTGTGCTAACGCAGCCGCCCATGAAAATTCTTAATCCAGCAGTTGAGTTTAAGTTTGCTCTTTGTTGTTACTGTCACAGGAATCTAATGCAAACTTGGATGAAGTAGTGGCCCTTGCGAAGGAGCTGCAGGTAGACTCCTGGACAAACAAAATAATGATTGGTTTTGTTACAGCTGTAGCACTCTTAGAATGTGCTTCTTCTATGATGCCATCTTTACACAATTAATGAAGTCCTCTAGCCCATTGCTTGAACACATGAAAATCCTTAACCAGACTCCAAATTTTCTATATTAGAAGCATTGGCTCAGCGTAGATTGATGGAGTGTTCGGATGGATGATGATTCCATAATATTTCTGAGAGTTCTTTACTCATAAAGGGTATTCCTAAGCTGTGAGGATCTTTTGCTCCTACTTTCTAAAATATGATCAAACTTGATGTCGGGACTTGAAAGCATGGTTTCTAATTCATGTTTCTATGTTCTTGATATTCTGAGCTTAATTCATTGAATGCAATAGAATTTCGGAGGGAGTCTCTTGACTTGTATAGTTCCACTATTCAATTATTCATTTTAATCATTTTAAGGAAGTTCTTTTTATTGTGGCTCTAGACTATCTGTTATGATCTCAAGTAAGATGAGATCTAGCAATTGTTTGTTATAATTTTATTGGATCTCCATGTTATCTTGTTAAGCATCAGCCATTATTGGTCAATATGCTATAGAATGATAGAAGTGAATGCAGGGAAGATTCCCTTTTTTGGTTGGCTTGAACTGGAATGCATCAAGATAGAAATAGTTTCTGTCTCCCACGACACAAGTGAATTAAGCTCCCTGTAGGTCCACAAATACTCTGGCCTCATAGTTGAGTTCTCTTTGGCATACAGGGAACTGAAATCCGTCCTTTGTGGGGTACAGCTCAATTGTTCGTGCATCCCCGATACATGCATGGAGGTGCCACCAGGTAATATACATGACTATGCGTACTTATCTTTAGAATGACAGTATTTATAAACTTAGTGTGTGTATAACCATATAATGCATTTGTTTTCAATAGCCCTGAAGTTGAGGTATATGCATATGCTGCTGCTCAAGTCAAGAAAGCCATTGAGGTAAACATTTTTTGGAAGCTGTTTTACATATATATATATATATATATATTTTTTTTTTTTTTTCTGTCACAACTTCTGGTTAATACTATATCTTATGGCTTTACGTGGACAGGTCACTCACTATCTAGGAGGAGAAAACTATGTCTTCTGGGGTGGTCGTGAAGGATATCAAACTTTATTGAATACAGACATGGGACGAGAGCTGGATCACATGGTGTGTTTGATAGCCTGCGCTTATGTTACTATTTGAACTTTTGCCTTCTAAGCTTGCTTGATACTGGCCGCATCTCCTTAAACTCGGCTTAACATCCTATCCTTAAAAAACCTTTCATCATGATTGACAGGCAAGGTTCCTTGAAGCAGCTGTTGCCTATAAGAAGAAGATTGGATTCAACGGTGACGTCTTTCTTGACATTTAAATGGAGCAGTTCTAATAGAATTAGTGTTCTATTGGATTAGGGATTATTTGGTTTTGTGTTCGGACTGTTTTATATTTAGCATCCGTTAGCTCTGCCACTGAAATTCTTTCATTAAGTGTTCATTTTGCCTGCCATATCAGCTTTGCCTGATTTTCCTTTTCCATGTGCTTAACCAGGGACTTTATTGCTTGAACCTAAGCCTCAAGAGCCAACAAAGCATCAGTATGATTCTGCATCTGTGTAAATTGGTAAAGCAGCTTCCATGGATCACCTTTACTTATGGGATTCTTATTACAGGTATGACTGGGATGTTGCTACAACTGCCAGTTTTCTGCGGAAGTATGGCCTTTTGGGTGAGTATCAAATGATTTCCCGCGTAGGAATATTGAATTAATGAATTACTGTGTTGTTCTTTTCCTTTACTCATGTAACTTATCTGGTGTTGGTGTACCTGCAAGTCCGAGGAATTTTTTTAACTTTGAGTTTTTTTGCCTATTTTAAAACCCTGTCTTGATGTTGCTCTCTCCATCCCCTTGCAGGAGAATTTAAAATTAATGTTGAGTGTAACCATGCAACTTTATCCGGGCACAGGTATTTCATGCTATGTGATGCTAAAACTGAATGCTGATTTGCTGCGACTAAGTTCTTGAATTTGGATTGTGTACCTGAAGATCTCTTTGCTTCGGTGAAACTTTACTTCTATTTTCATTTCTGTAGTTGTCATCACGAGCTAGAAACTGCTAGACTTAATGGTCTATTTGGAAACTTAGATGCCAACACTGGCGATCCACAGATTGGTACTTTTCTATATCCAAATCTGGAATATGCACAATTAAAACATCTTAATAGTATTAGTAATTATATAATGCAATTGACAGGATGGGACACCGATCAGTTCCTCACTGATATTGGAGAGGCGACTTTGGTCATGCTCAGTGTGGTCAGAAATGTATGTCAAAAATTAGTTTTGCTTTTGGATAGTTAAAAAGTCTTGTTGGGACAAGCTCATGTAAATGCAACTTTATAACTATGTTCTTCATCCTTGCCTTTCATAGGGAGGATTGGCACCAGGGGGCATCAATTTTGATGCCAAACTGTAAGCATCCTTTTCTTCTCTTCTCGATGGGTCTTTTCTCTTTTTTGGATTAATACTGATTATAGAGGCTATGAGGCATAATATGGATTTGACCTAGTATTGTTTTTAATGCTTCATTTCACTGAAGTATAAATGTTGTTTGTGTGATATTGTAGACGAAGAGAAAGCACAGACGTCGAAGACTTGTTCATCGCTCATATTGGCGGAATGGACACCTTGGCTCGTGGGCTCCGAAATGTCGCCAAGCTGATTGAGGTGGAACTAATTACTTTCGTTCAACTTATTGATGTTCCTAGTCCCAACAGTTTAGATACTTCTCAATCAACATGACTAATTATGCTCACTTTTCAAACATAGGATGGTTCTCTGGACGAACTTGTCAGGAAGCGATATAAGAGCTTTGATACCGAATTCGGGGCTCAAATTGAGGTACTTCTTCAGAGCAAGCATCTCCTCTTACTATTCCCTTTAAATATGCACCGATTCTTCACTCTCTTTAATTTTTTTTCTTTCTTTTTTTATGATTGATCCCAAACTTTCTTCGTCAGGCTGGTAAGGTGGATTTTGAAACGCTTGAAAAGAAGGCTATGGAATGGGGTGAGCCTAAGGTTCCTTCAGCCAAGCAGGTAATATAGAAGGACTTAATGAGGACCTTACATCCTTCACTTTATAATTCTGTTCTTAGGTTCTATGCTTGGCTTATGTTTCTAGTCTTCTAATCTGCCTTTTTAAGTTAATACAGATGCTTTAAATACTAGGGAAACTTTAGAATGTGTTACTACATGACTTGGCTAGCGGTTGCTCGATCTTAAGTTGTAGGTCCTAAGAGTGCTAAATACAACACTGTTAATCAAATGATGCCACATTTGCATGTGTCAATGAAGATTTAGTCCTAATCAAATAATGTTACATGTTTCATGTAGCAAAGGACTTAACTAACTGGCTGTGGCAATGGACCAAAGTGCTTTTAAGGAATGCGTTTTCTTTTGTGTGAGTTATTAGGACAAATATAGGAGATATAACTGTCAAATATTGATATATTCATTGCCTCGATAAGTTGTTTCTGAAACATTGAATTGGAGTTACAATGTTTGTTATTAATTACAAATTATGTTCTCTAGTACTGTCCCTTTGATGCTAAATGATTTCCTTGTTTCTTTCTAGAATGCTATCCCTTTCTTGGCTACAATTTTGCACTGAGCTACTCTTGATTATCTTGGGTGCTTTCCACATCTAGTACTTGAAACGTCAAATGTCCTTATACTGTAACCTCAGAATACACCCACATCACCATCTGATATGTATAGATGACGAGCACCATCTACTTCTATATCATAGCATATTGACAGAGTCTTGATCTCGGAGTTTTTTTCCCCCTAGCAAGCATTATCCTTTTTCAGGTGTTGGTATGGCTTGATCTGATGTACCTGTTTGCCATATTTTCAGGAACTCGCGGAGATGATTTTCCAGTCTGCATTGTAAATAAAGCAAGGGTTCTTTTTTTTTTTTTTTTTTTTTTTTTTTTCAACTGAGAAAGACTATTGTTCTCTGAGATATAATGCTAGTTTCGAAGTAACACTCTAGTGTCCTTGAACTCAGATGGTTTTAGCAAATCAAATTCAAACTTTATGTTCTTGGAGGAGTAACATTGCATCTTTATCCTAATCTTGCACTATGCACGTGGTTTTTTCTAACGCTCTTTCTGATACGAAAGAGGTAGCTATATCTTTTCGCTTCTGGGTTTATGAACTGTTACGTTCGTGCATAAATTTTTTATATTTAGGGAAAAATATGATGTTGCCGGTTATCTGATTGATTTGATTTGATCGATCAAATGGCCATATGAGATGCGTTTCAATGTGAAAGTCAAGAAGTCATATAGTTTATAGCCACATGCTAATCGTTACTCCACTTTATGCACCCACATTACAAATTACATTTTGCGAGACTCGGTCAGCTCTGCTCAAGTCTTCTTACAAGACTAGTCGACATCTAGAGCCCATTGGCAGTGAGCTGGTTTTGATGCTTGTTGAATAGAATCGATCATATTGCAATAAATTTGTCCAAAGAGTACGGGTTTTAGTGATTTTCGGCCCTAATGATACGATCAGCATGATGTTAGATGAGTTTCCTTGCGATTGATATGGAATGTAGCTGTATCTGCACGTCTCTTATGCAAATTCAAATTCAAATAAGTGATAATCGCAATGGCTCTGAAGGCACACACGCACGTGACCCGTGCAAGCGCACCGCGCACGTGTTCAGTATCATCCGAAAGCTTAGATGTCCAGTTTACTTTATTGAGAAGTTCAAATGTGGCTTATTTTATGGATTGAATCCATCAAGAAGCTCATTCAAAAACCTAACCGTGAGGAACCACTCAAGAGAAGCCTTTTATCAAATCTGAGAAAAAAGTGCAGTTGCTGATGTTGACCTCTTTCAGTGCGACCGTGATGTTGGCCTCTCCTAGTAAATCCTGCGACAGCTCACTGCACACTCTCATAACTCACATAGGTCCTAAAAGAACCAAATCCTTCGCTCGAGGAAGACGGCATTGGGACCCTGTGTCGCGCCTAACTTTTTCATTTTTTAACATGCAAACCCGAGCTCTCCCAAGCTAATCGTTAGGCACAACAAAAATTTTACGATTGAAATATCTACCAACCTAAACAAGACAGGAGTCGCCACTAGCTTATATTGGAGGCAAGCTAGAAACCTAATCGAGGGTTGGGAGATTCCCTCGATTCCTACGCAATCAGAGATCTAAGCTCGGGGACTTGGATTACGTTAGTATTTTTTACTAACGCCCTTTCGGTACCTAATGGTTTGTTGTGTGTTTTTTATTGTGTCCATGCATTTTTACATTTTCAGGGATCGTCAATTATGTGATCATGCGTGGTGGGTTTGGTTTCATTTTTTTCTATTCCTAAAAGAAAAGGAAAACAATCAATAAGCATGCTGTCGAAAGACAGGTAAACAAACAATCTAAAGAAAAGGATAAACCTAAGCATGCAATTCTAGAAGAAGGTATCAAAGGAAAAAGCCAATCGAAGCACAATTGAAAAGCAGAAATGAGCAATCATGATAAAGCAGAGCATTTAAACATGCAATTCTAAAAAAGGTATAAAGGAAAGCATGGTAAAGGAAAAGTAAAAGACCCGCAACTCGTCGGGTTTTATACAATCTCAAGAACCCGAAACATATATCGGGAAAAATAAAAGAAAGAAAAAAAATACAATTGTGATGGTCGGATTGGACATCGACCCTTCCTCCATCTTTACGTTCGAATGTCTTCAAAATCCTAGTCTAAAGCTATAATAAAAAGGTGAAGAATAAATGCAAGGAAATGAAAACAAACATTGCAAATGACATTGAGATTATCAAAGTAAGAACCCTTGTACAACTGGGTCCTAAGTAAAGCATGCATCAAACTCAGAAAGACCCAATCAAACATGGACATGTATCAACATCATCATCTAACACAGAAAAACTAGGCATTCAAGATAGGCACAATGAACACACATTCCATGGGTAATCGAAATATCAGCTAAACGGCAAAGCTGAAGCATCAAGACAGTAGAGCAAAAAGAATAAGTTTCACGAGAAAATCTCTTGATTCTTAACACGTGAACAAGTCAATCAAGAATAGAACAAAGTAATATGTGATGTGGGCATTCTACAACATATCAAGAAAAGAGCCAGAACTATCTAGTCATGCTCACATATTGGCATATCAGCTGCTCATTTCAAGTCAAAAGGGGGACTGATTATAACAAAGCAGCAAAACAGAAGCAGGATAACAAGTAGATATCAAAATGGCATAGCAGGAGAGTACAACAGCTCTATAGAAACAGTAAAAGAGTAAAAACAGCAAGGAAGAAACACCAGAACAGCAATAACAATAGTGCAAAACTATAAAACAGCAACCAAAGCGTATTTCTAAAAGAAAACCAAAATTGAACCAATTTGTTGCAAGTATTGTTTGACAATATCAGAGTTTCTAAGACATTCATGATCCTAAGAATTCGACTATTTCTACATAGAAGATATTCAATAAGAGCCTATGTTGAGACAGGGGAAAAGCATATTGCAACTATGATGATTAACATCTTCTGGAAGGCAAGTTTCACCAATTTGGTTCAAACACATCATCAAAAGTCATCAGAAAATGTAGAAATAACAATCTGTTTGATCATTCATCACAAAAATTAATGATAGAACACAGGACAATCATCAACAGGAGGCATTTCATTTAATATGCAATTGATGGAGAAGACAGAGAGAGTACAAAAGTGATCGGTCAAGCACATCAAGGACATGGATTCACATAAAACCAGGAATAAGGACATGGATTCACATAAAACCAGGAATAGTAATCAAGAAAAAGTGAGCTGGGTTGATTAAACCACAAACATCAATCATGTCCTCCAAACATGTAAATTCATTCAGTTTAACATCACCACTGAGCGTGTACCTAAATGTGCTCAATGTTAAAATGTAACTGCGCATTTTCAGCAAATATCAATTAATCACAGTTCTGCATCTTTTTTTTTTTATTTTCTAACCTGATTGGCAATAGTTAGTATGTGAGTTTGTGAATCGTTGATCTTGTAACTCAAAACCAGACGTTATATTTATCAAAAACTACATGATTAACCATCTACCGAAGCATTGCAATACATAGATATGTGATCGATGTCCAATCGTGATTTAAACCAGAAAAGCTAACATCTAAATTGGGGTTTCTTCCGACACCTACAATGCTCAAGAGAATAATCATCATTCTAATATTAGGATTTGATGTCAAAATCTAAAAGTAATCATACCTGGAGTGGCGGTAAAGAGTGATACCGACGTAAGCTAGCTTACCTCAAAATGGCGTGTTTCTCAGCAAACACGGGAACCGCGAACCTCACTAAGCGCGATTTACACTGAGCGCCTCAAGCCGATCCTCGCCAGGAGCGATGTGTCCACCAGTGCAAATCCCAAAAAAAAATGTGGTCGGATTAGGGAGATCGAACAAAATGGACTTAAATCCCTAAAGAATCAAATCGGCAAAGGGCGCGAGACTCACCTTTGAGGTTGCAGGCGCCGTTGTAGATCGTGTGGCGGCAGCCTGCCGGTTGGCGACGTCGGCGGGGAGCATGAGGATCGAGATGGAGCAAGCGGGTCTCGTATGTTGCTTCGCCAAAATACTCATGCGTTTGTCCATCACCTTGCGGGGCCAATTCTCGCGGTAGAAGTGGCGGGCACGACGCGGTCGCCGGCCTTGACGATGGAGAAGAAGTCCTTCTCGGCGGGGATCTCGGAGTAGTCGCAGGTGGGCCGAAGGAGATCCAGCGGCTCCGCTTCTCGGCCATCCGCTTCATCCGGGCCGCCCGCCGCTCCCGCGCGCCTCCGGTCGTCGTCATCGAGGCGGTTGAGGGCCGCGATCTCCTCGTCGATCTTGTCTTCCACGGCCTTCGCCACCGTCGCACTTGCTTCTCGATGATCTCTTGAACTATGGGGTTCGCCATTGGAGGTCGGGCGGTCGAGGAAGCGAAGGGAGCGAAGTCGGGGAAGCCATGGCCGGGTTCTTGCTTGGGCATCTTGAGAAGGGACGGCGAGCAGCGAGAGGAGAGCTGCTGCCGCTGCTCGGGACTCGGAGAGCGAGGGAGAGAGCGGGGACGGCAGTGGCGATTAGAGAGCGGACGAAGAAGAGGAGGAGGAAACGACGGGGTTGTCGAGCAAGAGGGACCGGAGGCTGACCCCGGTGAACATGGCGTCGAAGTTGGACATGTCCTCGGCGGCCGTCGGAGGGAATGAGGACAGCAGGAGGCGGCGGCCGTTGCGGCGGCTCGAGGAGGGCTCGCCGCCGTAGAAGGCCGAGAGAGGATCGCCATTCACCTCGAGATCGAGAGGGAGAGAGAGTCGGGGGAGAGAGTCCCCGGGGGAGAGCCCGAGCGGGGGGGTCGAAGAGAGAGAGACCGAGCGGAAGGGGGGGTCGCCGAGAGAGAGGAGAGAAGGGGGCCGCGGGCGCCCTCCCGAGGGGGAAAACCCTAGGCCCGTTTCTTTTTATATTTTTCTCTTTTTTTTTTTCTTTTTTTTTTTTAAATTTTCGACTCCCTTTTTTCAGTTTTCTTCTTTTTTTTTTTTTCTTTCATTTTCTGTTTCGTTTCATTTTCATTTTTTTTTATGCAATTCAAACAAAATTTTATTTCATTTTAGGTGTTAATACTGCCCCTCTTTGAGTGGGAGCTCGAAGAGGTTCCACTCAAAGATGAAAATTGACACCTAAAATTTTTAGTTGACTCAACAAAAGAAATAAAGGCAAGACTTTTTTTTTTTTTTTAGTGTGACTAATTCCTAGTTTTGTATGCGATTAAATTAATAAAATGGTGAAATTTAGTTGTCAACAAGGACTCCGAGCTACGGAAAGCCTATCGGGTCGTAAGAGGGGGGTTGAAGGACTCCGGGCTGCGGAAAGCCCACCGGGTCATAAGAAAGGGGGGTCGAAGGACTCCGGGCTGCGGAAAGCCCACCGGGTCATAAGAAAGGGGGGTCGAAGGACTCCGGGCTGCGGAAAGCTCACCGGGTCATAAGAAGGGGGTCGAAGGACTCCGGGCTGCGGAAAGCTCACCGGGTCCTAAGAAGGGGGCTAAGGACTCCGGCTGCGGAAAGCCCATCGGGTCATAAGAAAGGGGGTCGAAGGACTCCGGGCTGCGGAAAGCTCACCGGGTCATAAGAAGGGGGCTGAAGGACTCCGGGCTGCGGAAAGCTCACCGGGTCATAAGAAGGGGGTCGAAGGACTCCGGGCTGCGGAAAGCTCATAAGAAGGGGGTCGAAGGACTCCGAAGCTCACCGGGTCATAAGAAGGGGGTCGAAGGACTCCGAGCCGCGGAAAGCTCACCGGGTCATAAGAAAGGGGGTCGAAGGACTCCGAGCCGCGGAAAGCTCACCGGGTCATAAGAAGGGGGTCGAAGGACTCGGGCCGCGGAAAGCTCACCGGGTCATAAGAAGGGGGTCGAAGGACTCGGGCGGCTGCGGAAAGCCCACCGGGTCATAAGAAAGGGGGTCGAAGGACTCCGGGCTGGACATAAGAAAGGGGGGTCGAAGGACTCCGGGCTGCGGAAAGCTCACCGGGTCATAAGAAGGGGACATGGGACTCCGGGCTGTGGAAAGCCCACCGGGTCATAAGAAAGGGGGGTCGAAGGACTCCGGGCTGCGGAAAGCTCACCGGGTCATAAAAAGGGGGTCGAAGGACTCCGGGCTGCTGAAAGCTCACCGGGTCATAAGAAGGTGACATGGTTTATGGTTGACCATGAACCTTCGAGATGGCATGGTTTAAGGCTGACCATGAACCCTAAAGAAACAAAGTTTAAAGATGACCTAAAACTGAGTGGTTTAAGGATGGACCCACGAACCATATGATTTAAAAGGAAGGCCTTACCGTGTAAAAACAGGTTCCGACCAGGAAGAAGGTCTTACCGTGTAATAACGGATTTCAACTTGGGAAGAAAGGAAGTCTTACCGTGTAATAACGGATTTCGACTTGAGGAAAGGAAGTCTTACCGTGTAATAACGGATTTCGACTTGGAGAAAGGAAGTCTTACCGTGTAATAACGGATTTCGACTTGGAGAAAGGAAAGTGTAAGTCTTACTTACGTGTAATAACGGGTTTTGACTTAGAGGAAAAGATCTCACCGTGTAGGAACGGGTTTTGACTTAGGAGAAAAGGTCTCACCGTGTAAGAACGGGTTTTGACTTGGTGTGATTGTCTCAAATGTCGGAGAATCGGTATTGCAAAATCATATTGATTGTCAAATCCTTTCGAAAGATTTTAACAAAATGAGATTTGATTAACCATCTAAGGGTTAAGTCAAACATGCCAAGTGGAAATATCCTAATCAAAAGAGGTCTTTCACACTAACTCTCAAAAATGGCTTTTTCTTCCCAACCATTGATATGGGAAACTTGTTTAGATCTCACTAGAGAAGTCTCACTCGACCTATGTCTAAGGCTTTCAGAAACGTTCATAGTGAGTACAATCCATTGATCAAAAGGTCTTTTGAAGGGACCGTAATGAATGGTTTGGTCATGGGCTTATACAAAGGGTATGCGCTTTGAGGCCAAGAAATGAATATTCAATCATTATCTTCATCGGGTTTACAAGTCAAGAACTTTGAAGACAAGATAAGATAGGATTGCTCCCACTCCTTCTAGCGGCAGCTTCGATGTGATATTCTCATTTCAACTCGAACCATCCCAATCGGAAGAGACTTCGGATAAGGGTTGTAATGTTGGTTCGGGTGAGGCTTAGAAAGGTTTGAAAAACTTTCAGAAATCAACGGATTAAAAATGAGTGATTATCTTGGCATCATTACCATCACATGATTTTTTTTTTTTTTTTTTTTTTTTTTTGAGAATTTGACTCTTGAAATTTAACCTATCTCGAGAGTCCTTTGAGTAATTTGCCTTGAGGCATGAGAGCTTCGCTCTCCATTCTAATGATATTGCTTGCAATAGATTTTTTTCTTGCAATGCATTTCTTTTGTTTTTCAACAAATGATCTTTTGCATGATCATGAATTTTGCTCTTTTTTTGCGTTTTTGCTTTTCTTTGCATTTTTTTTTCATGGGCATTGGCCTTGCTTTTACCAGGCACACTGCTTTTTATGCCCCCTAATTTTCATCCTCTTTTGAGTATCTAGGACTCTCGAGTGGCATGACTAATATTCTCAATTTTGTTGGTAAATCATGTGCCTTACCCCAGTGTGGGGAGATATCATCACTTGGGGTTATGAAAGAATTGTATAAGGCTCAAATTGGCTAAGCAAATGGTAATTGTGTTTGTGGTAGTGAATGGAATGCTCTTCTTCACTTCGGGATGCTTCGAGTTTCGACAAGAAATCACCTGAAGCTAACACAAGAAGATTGATACAAGTGAGAGCAATAAAATCTTTCTTAATCTTTTGCTCCATATTTTTCAACCAAGACCCCTATTTTGCCCCAATGTGGGGTTGTTCTTGATAGGGTTATTTTGGAAATTCTCCCTATTTGGCTCAAAGTGGCTTGCAAGGGATATCAATAGTGTATGGGATAGAGAAATGAAATGCCTTTATCATTTCAAATCATGTACTCACTATGAATTAATCCTATGCCCTAAGACATGGTTTTTTCAACTCAATTCTCTCAAAGAGTGTATAAGGACGTGTTTGGTAAGGAGGTTGCCTCTCATCATCTTAGGCACCACCACCTGGCATATTTAACGATCCCTTTCAGGTTTTTCAAAAACCCATTTCAGTTAACTTCATCTCATTAGGAAATGAAAATACAATGAAATTTTGCCTTGAAGAGACATGTTTTTTTTTTTTACTTTATTAGAGAGACTTTTAAAGACAGGATAGAATAAAATTCGTGGAATGAACAGACTTTATTCAGACCTGGAGGTCACCTCAGAGTTCTTAACTGTACCTCTAGAATTCTAAATGACTTTTTGACATTCTAAGGAACAGGATCACTTCTGGATTCTAAAGGACAAGTTTTTCCTTTTCTTTCTTTGTTTGTTTGTTGTTTTTTCTTTCAAAAAATTTTTCTTTTGATTTTGATCTGATTTTTTTGTTTGTTCTCTCTTTTTTTTTTCTTGATTTTTTTGATTTCTTGATTTTTTGATTTTCTTGATTTTGGGTCGAACTTTCTCACGAACAGGTAGGACCTTCATCGAGATACCTACAAAATTAGCAAACATGCAAATGCAATATGTATGCGTGCAATGTATGATGCAATCGTCCTAAAATGGCTCGATCCAATCCAAAAATGGCTCAAAGGCCTTTCAATTTATTCATGGATAATACTTCTTGACAAAGATCGGCATTTACGGTCTTGGCAATTCTTGACCATCCATTTCTACAAGAATCGCCCCCACCAGGTAGCACTTTCTTTACAATATAAGGACCCTCATAATTTGGAGCAAACTTCCCGCGGGGGTCTAGAATGATAGGCAGGACTTTCCTCAGGACGAGATTATCAACCTCGAAATGTCTCGGCTTAACTTTGCGGTTGAACGATTTAGCCACTCTCTTTTGATAGCTCTGTCCATGGCATAAGGCTTTTACTCGCTTCTCATCAATCATATTAAGCTGTTCAAACCTCTGTTGTACCCATTCATCCTCGGAGAGTTCTGTTTGAGAAAGTACCCTCAATGAAGGAATTTCCACTTCCACGGGTAATACCGCTTCCGTCCCATAAACCAATGAGAATGGCGTTGCCCCGGTTGAGGTACGAATTGAAGTCCGATAAGCAAACAAGGCATAAGGCAATCGATCGTGCCAATCACGATAATTTTCCGCCGTTTTGGCTAGAATCTTTTTAATATTCTTATTTGCTGCTTCCATAGCTCCATTCATTTGTGGGCGGTAAGGAGAAGAATTCAAATGACGAATGTGGAATTCTCCAAGCAAACCATCCACCACTTTGTTGTTCAAGTTTGATCCATTATCAGTAATGATCGCTTCAGGAACTCCATATCGAGCAATGATATCACGACGGATGAATTTTGCCACACTTTTTGCAGTAACATGGGCATAAGAATTGGCTTCAATCCATTTGGTGAAGTAATCAATGGCTACTAAGATAAAACGATGTCCATTCGACGCTTTAAGATTAATGGGTCCAATAATGTCAATGCCCCACATTGAAAAAGGCCATGACTCGGACATTTGGTGTAGTTCATTAGGAGGAGCATTGATTTTATCTCCATACACTTGACATTGATGGCAACATCTTACATGCTGAACACAATCGGCTTCCATGGTCAACCAATAATAACCAAGTCTCATGATTTTTCTAGCCAAAAGATGGCCATTCATATGAGGGCCACACTCCCCTTCATGTATTTCTTTCATTAGGAGTTTTGCTTCTTGTGCATCTACACACTTCAAGAGAGAACCGAATCAAAAGATCTTTTATATAATGCTCCACCACCGAGGAAGAATTCGGATGCCAATTTTATCAAGTATTTTCAATCGTTGGCTTGACTCCCTTGAGGAAATTTTCCTTCTCGAAGATAATTCATTATGTCAAAATACCAAGGTTGTTCATCACGTTCTTCTTCAATCATCATACAATGAGCGGGCTTCTTTAAGACATCGATTTGCAAAGGATCAATGCTCCGGCCGTCGGCTACTTGTAACATTGAGGATAAGGTGGCTAGGGCATCGGCGAATTGATTTTGTGATCTTGGCAAATAATCAAAAGTGATTTCATCAAATTCTTCGACCAAACCTTCGAGATATTTGTGATAAGGAACCAATTTTTCATTGTGTGTTTTCCATTCACCTCCCGTCTGAAAAATGATGAGTGCAGAGTCACCGTAGACCCTGAGCTTTTTGACCTTCATTTCAATCGCTAATTGTAAGCCCGGGATACATGCTTCGTATTCGAAATATTGTTGGTACAAGGGAATACCAACTTTGCGGCTACCGGATAATGTTGGCCTTCGGAGATATTAATACTTGCCCCGGTGCGAACCGAGAAAGATTAACCGCACCATCGAAATACATGGTCCATTTGTCGCGAGACCAAATAAACCCGTTCATCGATTTCATTCCAATCATCGATTTCCCGGTATTTTCAGCCAAGATGTCGCCTATGGCTCGCCCCTTGACCGATTTTTGTGACGAGCTTTGGATATCAAATTCGAGAGAGCAATATTTGCCATTTAGCAAGCCTTCCAACCAAAGGCTGGTTTCTCCAAAAGATATTTGATTGGGTCATTCTCGGTCACCGGAAAAATGTGGTGATGAAGAGTGTATTATCTCAATCGATGTAAAACCCAAATCAAGGCTACACAAGTCTTTTCCACTCTAGTATATCGAGCCTCGGAGGCATTAAATTTCTTACTGAGATAGTATATAGCACACTCTGCTCCATCTCTGGGCCTTTTTTGTGCCAACATAGCTCCTAAAGACTCTTCATGAATGGTGAGATATAAAATCAAAGGTATGCCTTGGATAGGCGGTACAAGTACAGGGGATTGCGAGAGATATCGCTTTATCTCTTCAAATGATTTCGGCAATCTTCATCCCAATTGACCTTGGCATTCTTCTTTAACAAATTGAAAAATGGCTTTGCCGTTTCGACAATTGAGAGATAAATCTTGCAACATAATTCAACCTTCCCAATAAGCTTCGACTTCTTTAACGGTGGAAGGAGGTTTCAAATCACATATAGCCTTCACCTTAGAGGGATCTATCTCAATTCCCTTGTTGCTAACCATAAATCCAAGAAGCTTTCCGGACTTTGCCCCAAATATGCATTTTGCGGGATTAAGCCTCAGCTTGAATTTTCTCAATCGATCAAATAGTTTTCTTAGGACTTCAACATGGTTTTCACCTTGCTTTGACTTCGCGATCATATCATTCACATACACTTCAATTTCCTTATGCATCATATCATGGAACAAGATATTACCATGGCTCTCGATACGTTGCTCCCGCATTCTTCAAGCCAAAGGGCATCACTTTGTAACAAAAGGTCCCCCATGGAGTGATAAAAGAAGTTTTGGTCTTGTCTTCCTCTTTCATCCGGATTTGATTATAACCGTAAAATCCATCCATAAAAGAGAACAATTCAAACCCAGCAAGATCGTCGACTAATACGTTGATATGGGGTAAAGGAAAATCGTCCTTGGGGCTTGCCTTATTTAAGTCACGATAATCAACACACACTCGGACTCGCCCATCCTTCTTCATAACTGGACTACATTAGCAATCCGGTCGGATAATGGGTAACTTCAATGAACCCGACATTTAAAAGTTTCATAATTTCCTCTTCAATCTTCTTCGACAACTCAGGTTTCGTTCTCCTGAGCTTTTGCTTTTTCGGTGGAATATTGGGATCAAGTGGTAATGCATGCTCCACAACCTCAGGGTCTAAACCTGGCATGTCGGCATAGGACCAAGCAAAGACATCTTGGTATTCTTTCAAGAGCTCAATTAGTCTTCTGGCATCCATTTGAGAGAGATCTGCCCCAATTTTGGTTTCCTTAGGATTGTCTGAATCCCCCAAATTTACAGTGACCGGTTGCTCGGTAGTAAGAGGTTTGGACTCTTCGTGTCTGAGCCATTCCTTTTCAATAATTCCGGAATCATCTTCCTTTTCCGAATCGAAATAATCGGGTTCACCAATATCCATTGAGTGTGAATCCGAGCCATACAAATGACTATCATGATATGCAACGTCATGCCTGTGATGCAATCAGCAGAATGGTTAGTACACACACATATAAGCAAATGCAATGTATATAAATGTCATGAAAAAACTATTTTCGAATTCCAATTTTCAAGAAAAATGTTCATGGGAACTAGCCCTCATATCCTTGGACATCCTTGCTCCACTAAAACATTTTGAAACTATAGATCGTGTGGAGGATCAAGCCTCATAGCATCATCATAGGACTGATTTGGGCAACCCCTCCACACGTCTATTAATAAAACGTGAATTTTATTGATATACTAATACTGCATCATATAGTATAGTGTCTCGGATCATTAAAGTCCGCGATCCGAATTATTACAAATATGAACAAGATTCCCTCGCGGGGACAAGAAAAAAAGGATTCCCTCGCAAGGGAATGAGATGAACGAATGGAATTGAAAACTATACATAAAGAAAGTCACCCCTTACACATCGGGGGAGGTAAGATCTTCAATGATAGCGCAAACCATGTCCTCCTCAAATAGATCGGCAAAGTAGTAAACATCGGCTTCCTCTTCTTGCAGGAGCTTTGGTGGGCCAAGGAAGAAATCCTTCAAGGATCGGGGTAAAAGACATTGATAGCTCTTCCCTTTAATGTCCGGGCTTCCATCCATAAGCTTTCTGTGGTATCCAAGGCCTTCACGCTTGTTGACCCTGACAGGTTCAATAGGATTTGAAATGCCTTGGGCAAACTTTCCCAGCCCCTTTCCAGCAGCAAAGCCATGCTTGAGCAACTCCTTACTTGACATCAATGCAGCTCTCGAGAAATGTGGCTTTTTAACAATTGTCCCAATAGGCAAACCCGAGCTCTCCCAAGCTAATCGTTAGGCACAACAAAAATTTTACGATTGAAATATCTACCAACCTAAACAAGACAGAGTCGCCACTAGCTTATATTGGAGGCAAGCTAGAAACCTAATCGAGGGTTGGGAGATTCCCTCGATTCCTACGCAATCGTAGAGATCTAAGCTCGAGGACTTGGATTACGTTAGTATTTTTTACTAACGCCCTTTCGGTACCTAATGGTTTGTTGTGTGTTTTTTATTGTGTCCATGCATTTTTACATTTTCGGGGATCGTCAATTATGTGATCATGCGTGGTGGGTTTGGTTTCATTTTTTTTCTATTCCTAAAAGAAAAGGAAAACAATCAATAAGCATGCTTTGTCGAAAGACAGGTAAACAAACAATCTAAAGAAAAGGATAAACCTAAGCATGCAATTCTAGAAGAAGGTATCAAAGGAAAAAGCCAATCGAAGCACAATTGAAAAGCGAAATGAGCAATCATGATAAAGCGAGCATTTAAACATGCAATTCTAAAAAAGGTATAAAGGAAAGCATGGTAAAGGAAAAGTAAAAGACCCGCAACTCGTCGGGTTTTATACAATCTCAAGAACCCGAAACATATATCGGGAAAAATAAAAGAAAGAAAAAAATACAATTGTGATGGTCGGATTGGACATCGACCCTTCCTCCATCTTTACGTTCAAATGTCTTCAAAAATCCTAGTCTAAAGCTATAATAAAAAGGTGAAGAATAAATGCAAGGAAATGAAAACAAACATTGCAAATGACATTGAGATTATCAAAGTAAGAACCCTTGTACAACTGGGTCCTAAGTAAAGCATGCATCAAACTCGAAAGACCCAATCAAACATGGACATGTATCAACATCATCATCTAACACAGAAAAACTAGGCATTCAAGATAGGCACAATGAACACACATTCCATGGGTAATCGAAATATCAGCTAAACAGCAAAGCTGAAGCATCAAGACAGTAGAGCAGAAAAGAATAAGTTTCACGAGAAAATCTCTTGATTCTTAACACGTGAACAAGTCAATCAAGAATAGAACAAAGTAATATGTGATGTGGGCATTCTACAACATATCAAGAAAAGAGCCAGAACTATCTAGTCATGCTCACATATTGGCATATCAGCTGCTCATTTCAAGTCAAAAGGGGGACTGATTATAACAAAGCAGCAAAACAGAAGCAGGATAACAAGTAGATATCAAAATGGCATAGCAGGAGAGTACAACAGCTCTATAGAAACAGTAAAAGAGTAAAAACAGCAAGGAAGAAACACCAGAACAGCAATAACAATAGTGCAAAACTATAAAACAGCAACCAAAGCGTATTTCTAAAAGAAAACCAAAATTGAACCAATTTGTTGCAAGTATTGTTTGACAATATCAGAGTTTCTAAGACATTCATGATCCTAAGAATTCGACTATTTCTACATAGAAGATATTCAATAAGAGCCTATGTTGAGACAGGGGAAAAGCATATTGCAACTATGATGATTAACATCTTCTGGAAGGCAAGTTTCACCAATTTGGTTCAAACACATCATCAAAAGTCATCAGAAAATGTAGAAATAACAATCTGTTTGATCATTCATCACAAAAATTAATGATAGAACACAGGACAATCATCAACAGGAGGCATTTCATTTAATATGCAATTGATGGAGAAGACAGAGAGAGTACAAAAGTGATCGGTCAAGCACATCAAGGACATGGATTCACATAAAACCAGGAATAAGGACATGGATTCACATAAAACCAGGAATAGTAATCAAGAAAAAGTGAGCTGGGTTGATTAAACCACAAACATCAATCATGTCCTCCAAACATGTAAATTCATTCAGTTTAACATCACCACTGAGCGTGTACCTAAATGTGCTCAATGTTAAAATGTAACTGCGCATTTTCAGCAAATATCAATTAATCACAGTTCTGCATCTTTTTTTTTTTTTTTTTTTTTTCTAACCTGATTGGCAATAGTTAGTATGTGAGTTTGTGAATCGTTGATCTTGTAACTCAAAACCAGACGTTATATTTATCAAAAACTACATGATTAACCATCTACTGAAGCATTGCAATACATAGATATGTGATCGATGTCCAATCGTGATTTAAACCAGAAAAGCTAACATCTAAATTGGGGTTTCTTCCGACACCTACAATGCTCAAGAGAATAATCATCATTCTAATATTAGGATTTGATGTCAAAATCTGAAAGTAATCATACCTGGAGTGGCGGTAAAGAGTGATACCGACGTAAGCTAGCTTACCTCAAAATGGCGTGTTTCTCAGCAAACACGGGAACCGCGAACCTCACTAAGCGCGATTTACACTGAGCGCCTCAAGCCGATCCTCGCCAGGAGCAATGTGTCCACCAGTGCAAATCCCAAAAAAAAAAATGTGGTCGGATTAGGGAGATCGAACAAAATGGACTTAAATCCCTAAAGAATCAAATCGGCAAAGGGCGCGAGACTCACCTTTGAGGTTGCAGGCGCTGTTGTAGATCGCGTGGCGGCAGGCCTGCCGGTTGGCGACGTCGGCGGGGAGCATGAGGATCGAGATGGAGCAAGCGGGTCTCTGTATGTTGCTTCGCCAAAATACTCATGCGTTTGTCCATCACCTTGCAGGGCCAATTCTCGCGGTAGAAGTGGCAGACGACGCGGTCGCTGGCCTTGACGATGGAGAAGAAGTCCTTCTCAGCAGGGATCTCGGAGTAGTCGCAGTGGCCGAAGGAGATCCAGCGGCTCCGCTTCTCGGCCATCCGCTTCATCTGGGCCAGCCGCCGCTCCCGCAGCGCCTCCAGGTCGTCGTCATCGAGGCAGTTGAGGGCCGCGATCTCCTCGTCGATCTTGTCTTCCACGGCCTTCGCCACCATCAGCACTTGCTTCTCGATGATCTCTTGAACTATGGGGTTCGCCATTGGAGGTCGGGCGGTCTGAGGAAGCGAAGGGAGCGAAGTCAGGGAAGCCATGGCCGGGTTCTTGCTTGGGCATCTTGAGAAGGGACGGCGAGCAGCGAGAGGAGAGCTGCTGCCGCTGCTCGGGACTCGGAGAGCAGGGAGAGAGCGGGGACGGCAGTGGCGATTAGAGAGCGGACGAAGAAGAGGAGGAGGAAACGACGGGGTTGTCGAGCAAGAGGGACCGGAGGCTGACGCCGGTGAACATGGCGTCGAAGTTGGACATGTCCTCGGCGGCCGTCGGAGGGAATGAGGACAGCAGGAGGCGGCGGCCGTTGCGGCGGCTCGAGGAGGGCTCGCCGCCGTAGAAGGCCGAGAGAGGATCGCCGTTCACCTCGAGATCGAGAGGGAGAGAGAGTCGGGGAGAGAGCCCCCGGGAGAGCCCGAGCGGGGGGGGTCGAAGAGAGAGAGACCGAGCGGAAGGGGGGTCGCCGAGAAGGAGGAGAGAAGGGCGGCCCCCCTCCAGAGGGGGGGGAAAACCCTAGGCCCCTTTCTTTTTATATTTTTCTCTTTTTTTTTTTTTTAAAAAAATTTTCGACTCCCTTTTTTCAGTTTTCTTCTTTTTTTTTTTTCTTTCATTTTCTGTTTCGTTTCATTTTCATTTTTTTTTTTTTTATGCAATTCAAACAAAATTTTATTTCATTTTAGGTGTCAACACCCTGGCAACGAGTGCCGCGTCATCGGGAAATGCTTTGGAACGTGAGATATGAGTCCGATTAAGCGTTTTACTGCGTCGGTTGTGAATCGCGGGCATGCACAATGAGCATTAGAATAGAGCCGGCAAGGAGATCTTCATAAATTCTAAAAAAACATGAAGTTTGTTGGTGTTTTGTGGTCTGGCTTTGTCTTCTCTCTCACTCTGGACTCTCTCACATATAGGTATCTAGACTCTCTCGGGATTCCCCGGTGAACTTAGTTTATATCTCGAAACAGGGTGAGCGATATATTAACTCTCTCTCTCTCTTCCCCGGTGAACTTAGTTTTATATCTTGAAACAGGGAAGTTTGTTGGTGTTTCGTGGTCTGGCTTTGTCTTCTCTCTCACTCTAGATTCTCTCACAGATAGATATCTAGACTCGCCCGGGATTCCCCAGTAAACTTAGTTTATATCTTGAAACAAGGTGAGCGATATCTCGAGATTCCCCAGTGAACTTAGTTTATATCTTGAAACAAGATGAGCAATATATTAACTCTCTTTCTCTTCCCTGGTGAACTTAGTTTTATATCTTGAAACAGGGTGAGCGACATATTAACTCTCTCTCTCTCTCTCTCTCTCTCTCTCTCAAGATAGGGGTAATGCCATAACTGTCCTTTCACCAAAAGACATGGTGTTGCAAATTATACCTAAAAGTCTAGCTCCCAAAAGCACTCTTGTATTATCAGTCATTGACCGAGAAACCTGAGAAAATAGGGTAGGAAATGAGTGAACAATCACAGTTTTGTGAGTAGTGCATATTTTTTCTAAATATATTGAAAATCTACTATACACTTTACAAAACAATGTCCAAAACTCACGTTATTTTTATCTTAGTATAATACATCTACAATATAGGAATAATTATATTGCTTTAACATTATCATATACATATAAGAAAATATTTGTTTAATTAATAATATTATAACAAATACCAATGATCTAGTCCTTTGATCAATCTTATCGATTCACATAATAATGGTTTAAACCATTGATTAATCTCATCAAATCACACTAATAGTCCATTCCATGAACTATCTCAAATTGCATGTAAATGATCCATTCCATTAATCAAATTCGTGCTTAAATATTAACCATAATTATGTGTAACGCCCTATGATAAGGTAACTAAACTCGTTTATTGGAAATGTCTCCACTTATATTGCCAGTGCTTGGCCTTTAAGGATATTTTAAACTAACATGCACATATCCACGGTCCTCTCAATAAGCTCATAGATATTAAACACCAACACAAACTCATAATAGTATCCTTTACAATTCACAAGTCAATTCGAAATCAAATTATAAATGGTTTCACAAACCAAACATATTATCTTTCTCAACCCATTCATCAAACTAAATACATTTAGCAAGATATTTCTCCATTCTCAACTACCTAGTAAATGCCTGCTCTAGTTTTTTATGCAACTAACATGTTCTTTCATAACTCATAATATATATTGAATCTCTATAACTTTCAAGAATAAGTTTACAAATTCATAAAATAGATATCACCACTTACTTGGAAAGGCTCACAAAGTTAATTTGATATCAAAACTCCATTTTGGTTGCTCTGATCACATCAACCTCGTCCCAATTTTCCCTCCAAAACAGAGATCTTGAATTCACCCCCACGGGGAGGCAACATGTAGTCTCGAGTAAGTGTATGTCGGCGTTGATTCTCCTAGCCAATCATCTATGGTTAAAGTCTTCTAGTGTTTCCTCTTCTTCCTGTGAGTGGTCGATATGCCAACAATTCCCGTGAGTGGTGTTAGTTTAGGAAAGCCCTCTTATGCCATTTGATTAATTCAAGTTCGTAATATTAACAATTAGATGAAAATCAACTTCAAAACTAGTAAGACTACCTTAACGACAAATTGATTAAACTATGACTGCTATGAGCTAACAAACAATGTACTATTCATGCCGACAGTTTTGTAACCCTAAAAATTAAACGAGAATCAATGTTAAAACCTAGTAAGACTTAATTTTAACTATGAATCGGCTAAACTATGCCTAAATGCTAACAAAATAACTTCTTTGCACTAATAAAGCACTCAGTTGAAGTGATTATACATGCTTAAACGTAATGCGGAACTCGGACGTGAAACCCTAAAGTTCCGCTCCTACAAAACCATTGCTCCAAATTGACTTTGGTCAAAACCCACAGCTCAAAGACACTATAATCTACTATTTCTATAAAATCTCATAACTCAATAACTCAAAAATCGGACTTCGCAGTTCGATTCGCTAAACTTCGAATTTGTGCCTACCCCTAGAAAGTTACTCCGGTTGAATGAATAAAAGACTTGAATCCTTATTGGGCATTGCAATTCAGGGTTGAATCGGTGTGTCATGGTGTCTGAATCGCATGCATGGAATCCCTTTTCTTTTTATTCTTCTTCACTTATTTTCTTTCTCTCCTACTTTATTTTTTATTTTTTACTTTCCCGTGCATTGCTTTCGGTCCTCTCTCTCCCCAAAATCAATTTCCTAATGCACAATAATCTAGTTTCCCAACTAATCAGGTTAAATTAGGATCAATTAGGACAACAGTATCTTCTACACTTTTTCTTCTTCTCGTTTTTCTTGTGGGCCCCCACCCTTTGACAGGACAATATATTACATTATATATCTTCATGAAGTCTGAGAGGCGTCTAAAAGAGGATCCTTTAGAGCTTTTTGGATAACCGGATGCCCCGGTGCTTTCACTCTCTTGGCAATCTTGTAAGACAACGGTAAGGTTTAAATATACACTGACGACCATGAAAATCCCCCCCAGGAGGTCAAAATCTTTGCACGAGAATTTTCCCCTCTCACCTTGTCAAATGCACGCCGTACGATTCAGCAACATTACATTTAAGGCCGACCTATAGCAGGGATCGAATTGCTTGGGGAGCGCCAAGTTCGTGTTAGGAGATTTTCCTGTCTAATCTTTGGAAGGACGTGGCTATCGCGTTTCCAGCTCGGGAAGTTCCAATGAGTATCTTGCGGCTTTTTTTATGCCACTCTTATCTCTCCTTTTTTCTGGATCTAATGTCAGAGCTTCAATCCTAACCCTCATTCAACACCGTTTAGTGGACCTCCCCTTCAACGGTGGGAAAGGGCGCTGGACAGCCACCAACTTTTGGCAAGCTGGACATAGGATCCATCCTCCGATTGTGGCATGAAATCTCAGGTCACGATCAAATGCCTCCAAATGCCGGTCCTAAACGAACAAATCTCGTCCGACATATGCCCAAGAGTCTATTAAGCGGCGCAACTGCTTTTTGGATTAATTTGCTAGACCTAGCCAATCATGTGACAAGAAAAATTGTGATAGGGATCCATGTCTGATCCCGGGGCATAGCACGGATTTATGCACGAGTTCTAAATTTCACGTAGGCCTCATCTACCCGCATCATCCGACCGGTAAGCCTTGGCGTTA
The DNA here is from genome assembly GCA_014182555.1 of Eucalyptus erythrocorys. NCBI lineage: Eukaryota > Viridiplantae > Streptophyta > Magnoliopsida > Myrtales > Myrtaceae > Eucalyptus > Eucalyptus erythrocorys. The sequence goes on from CM024603.1 coordinate 13,948,212, forward strand.
TTTAGGCCTCTTAGGTAGCTATCGCCATCGATTTGGCAGACCCCGGAGCTTTCATTAGAATCGTGGGCATGCAGGACGAGCACTTTTCCAAGTGTCGCTAAAGGAGCGTGGAGAAAGCACAGCTCCATCATCACCTTAGGAAAATCTCCCCTCTCCACTCTCCAGAAAAAGCATGAAGCTGCGGGCCCTTCACGGTCCTGCTCTCTGTCTTCTCTTCTGTCTTCTCTTCCAGTCTGGACTGTCCCAAACGGTGGTCAAGTCGCTTCCCGGATTGCCTGGAGACCTCCCTTTTTATCTCGAAACCGGGTCAGGGACATTCCCTTTCACTTTTTTGTAGTGTTGTCCTTCTCTCTCTCTCTCTCTCTCTCTCTCTCTGTGTACTTGTTTGAATCTTTGCATGTTGTGACTGATTCTCTGCCCTTTTTTTTCTTGTTTTAGATACATCGGAGTTGGGGAGTTGGATGATGTTCAACTTTTTTATTACTTTGTCGAGTCGGAGAGGAGCCCGAGAGACGACCCTCTGGTGCTATGGCTCACCGGTGGCCCCGGTTGTTCTGCTCTCTCCGGACTGATTTATGAGATCGGTGAGTCCTCCTCTTAACCTTTGCCTTTGCCGAAACACAGGTCAAGAGAAACCGAGCTGAGCCTATCGGATGTGGTGGTCAACCACCGAGAGTGAAATCTAACATTCCCAATTTTCATGGTCACCATCTTATTGTCTCAATCTACTTATACCCTTTTGTTTGCAAAATGAAATCCATACTCATGGGAGGTTGATTTCGAGGCTTCATGCCGAACAAGACTGTAGCTGACAACCAACCATTAGAAATCAATTACTACTTTCTTAGGCGAATAGTTACCATATTATGTCTCTTATGTCAATGACACAAAGGGGATATTAAATAAATGGAATTAAGAGACAATGACATTTCTTCTCGGTTCAAAAAGTAAGTTCATGTGGCACTTGAATTTTGCAGGCTGTCACATGCAATAAGCTGATTACGGCATGATAAATGGACATGTCATTAAATTTTGAAATTTTATGTATTCTAATATGGATGTTCATTACATGTAATGCAGGTCCATTTACGTTCAATTACGAGAAATCTACTAGATTCAAACCAGCACTCAAATTGAATGACTATTCATGGACAAAGGTAACAAGAATTGATTTATGCTACATGAACCTATTAATTTGATTGGACAACCGTTGAGTATACCATATTTCTAGTCTTATATGTTGGCAAGCCATTCATGATTAGCGTTGTTCACTACACAGGTGGCGAATATTATATTCTTAGATCAGCCTGTTGGAACTGGATTTTCTTATGCTAATAGCTGGGAAAGTTATAATATGAACGCCAACATTTCGGTCGTAGAATCTTACGAATTTCTAAGGAAGGTAAAGTCAAAAAGAGAATTTTTATATTAAGGAGAGTCTCTACATAACTAATACTATTAATCTCTTTTTAATCTTTTGGCCTTGTTGCTTGATATAGTGGCTTAAGCTCCATCCCCAGTTTTTGAGCAACCCACTCTACATTGCTGGGGACTCTTACTCAGGTGTCACTGTACCAATGGTCGCTTTAGAAGTTGATAAAGGTATCATTATTTATTCATTTTTTATATTCTGCTTCCTTGTGAGTAACCATTTTATATTTGCAATTCTACGTGTTGATATTTTTATATTCCAAAAATCTTCGAATAAAAAAGCCCAAGTGTATATATAAGTCAATTCAAACACGTTCTAAAAGACGATTCTATTTGTTTCTTTTGGGGATCATGGTCCATTATGATTTATACCAGGAAATGAAGCCGGTTTGGAGCCTAAGATGAATCTTGAGGTAACTATCGCTTTGATCACATTAGTACACTCATTATTTTGCATTTCCTTCTTGAAAGAATGAAACTTATCAGTTCAATTTGATTCAGGGCTACGTACTTGGAAACCCTATAACAAATTATAATAGTGATGTCAATTCAAGAGTCCCATTTGCTCATCTGAAGGGTCTTATATCAAATGAGCTATATGAGGTAAAGACTTATGCTTTTTCTATAGCATATCACGCGACAAATTTTTTTCATGTTTTTCATTATTGCCTGGTGATTGAGACGCATACTAAATGTATTAGATGTAGATGTGTATCGTTATTTTTAGAACGAAATACAAATTCATAAAATTTTCTTAATTATCAAGACTAATATCATAAGAAGCGAGAAAACAAAAAGTAAAAATATGTGTTATGAGATTTTTGCCCACACCAAATATTTCTTCACGAATCACTTATTTTTATTTAATATTTGATTCGAAAATTAATTTCCATCTTATTTATGTATTCCAGTCAGCTAAAACAGATTGTAACGGCAAGTACTTAAACCTCAACGAAAGCAATGCTGACTGCGTCGAAGATATTAAAGCTGTGAACCTGGTTAGTTGGCATCCGTTCTTTTTTTTCTTTTTTCTTTTTTTGCCTCCTCTTTATTTCCTTATTATTTCTTTCAGTCCTTTTCCCCTCTTTGACAATATTTTTTTATTATTGGAAATTCCATGCATTGAACCTAGACTTTTTGCTGACTGTAGTGCCTGGAGAATATATTTACGGGAAACATACTGGAACCGAAATGCGCGTCTCAGGCTCACAAATTGACGGTGAGTGATAGGTGGGACTCGACCTTAATAAATGGAGACCATTCACCTCTCCTTTTGCCGACGCAGAGAGCTCCCCGGGTTTGGTGCCGGGTAAGTGTCAGCTATTTAGCATCGTAATGTAATCTATAATTAGAAACATCGATTATTTTTCTTTTTACCTTTTAACTAATTTAATTTTAGGAAAAATGAAATAAACAGTCCCTACATTTTGGCTCAATATGTAATTTGGTCATTGAGTTTTTAATTTGTTCAATATAGCCTCTAAACTTTCACCTAATGTGCAATTTAATTTGTTCAATATAGTCATTGAGCTTTTAATTCATATTTAATACAGTCCTTGAACTATATAAAAATATTTAATATAGTCATTTTAGTAATTTGAGATCAGGGATTACTTAAAATTTTTTATATAATTCCAGGACTGTATTGAACATATACTAAAAGTTTAGGACTACATTGAATAAATTAAAAGTTTATGGATCACATTACAAATTGAGTTAAAGTTAGGGATCATATTGAATAAATTAAAATTTCAAGGACCAAATTGTATGTTGGACTAAAGATTATGGACTGTTTGTGTTATTTTCCTTTAATTTTAGCCGAGTATGCACTTTGACTTTTCTATATTCAAAATACCTAAAACTTCCATAATATATAAATGTTAACACGTAGATTTGAGTATAAGGTTTTCATAATTTATTGGAATTTGAATAATATATATTTATTCTGACGAGAAAATAAGACGTCATTTTTTGTTTTGTTAAAGTAGACGTGACTTAATTAATTAGATCTTTGGTGGATCATCATCTTCATTGGTCAAATTACAACTTTTTTGGATGAGTTTGATCCTCTACATCATCATCCATTCTCTACTCAATAATATCATATACACGTTAACATTTACGTTCAAGAGAAACGGGAAAGAAAAGAGTAATGTTCACATCATTGATTATTAGCCACACCATAGTAATTATGTACAATACAAATTTTACGCTGTCATTAGTATCCATTTATATCGAAATTCGATTATTAATAAATCATTAAAGAACAAAGCTAGAAATTAGAAATGAAAAATCTGGAAATCTGATGATCTACCTATTTTCTTGATGATAACAAAAATTAAAGAATGTCTTGTAAAATATTCCTAATAGAAAGAATCATGATCAAACTGCAAAGTTCCCAGCTCAATTTAGTAACCTTGCTTTTCAATGTAGAATTATAACTATCTCTATTCCTATATCTGGGCTAGCGATAGAGCGGTTCAAGATGTTCTTCATATCCGAGAGGTATGTCAATTTGTAATGATAATAAAGTAAAATCACTCTTTAATCTTTTTGCTCCTTTTTTATTTATTTATTTATTTTTGGTCCATGTTTTATGATGTGTTTAATGATAAGCTAGGGTACAATTGAGGAGTGGGTAAGGTGCAATAAGACTTTATCTTACACATCCAATGTCCTAGTTGTCATTGACATACACAAAGAGCTCATAAAAAGGGGATTTCGAGCACTTATTTATAGGTAATTAAGCACCACTTTGCAATGTGATTTATGGCTCATAGTCGACCTACTTACTTCATTTAATATTACTCTTTCTTAACATGTAGTGGTGATCACGACATGGTCATCCCATACATAGGAACTCAAGCCTCGATCGACACGCTGAATCTGACGATTTCTACAGATTGGCACGCGTGGTTCGTTGACGGACAAGTTGCCGGGTCTGGTTTCGATAACATCCTCCTAACTATTGTATAGTTCACTTTCTAGATAAATTGTCCTGACATTGCGGTACTTATGTCGACTTTATCGAATGAGGCTCCCGCATGTTCGATACTCGGTGAAAATAAAAGTTTGTCCATCCGAGTTCCTTAGGATAATATCGCAAAGTGCATGTATAGCATCTAGACAATTTATCCTTTTTTTATTTTTATTTTTATTATACCTTCTATTGGGTATCTCAATTTGTTTGTGCTTACTTTTCTCTCTTTTCTCTCTCATAGGTATGCTACGCTATACTCTTCCTTTCCATCCCTATTAACATTTGTAACCGTCAAGGTAAAGAAATTCATACCCTATATTTTCTTCCTTACAAGCCCTTTTTTCTTAGCTTATTCGCATTTTCATATCTTAATTTCAACGAAATTGGCTCCTTAGAAGTCGCGAACAGTACGTTGAAACTGGTGTTATATGAACTCTTTGTGCAGGGAGCAGGACACACCGCTCCAGAATACAAGCCCAAGGAATGTTTTGCATTGATTAGTAGGTGGTTTGATTATTTTTACATTTAACTTGCACTTGTAGCTCCCTTTTAGTTCAACGATTTATATGATAAACATATTGTTGATGTAATAATTTTCCGGTGCTCCGATTTGGGAACAATGCTGAAATGGATATCTTTCCTCATCTCTATGAATTCCGGATTTGATTGAGCTCCTCAGACATCTAGCACTGTGACACCTCAAAGAGTTTTTTCTTGCACGAATGTTGTTGATGAGTGGTAACACCGCTCTCAATAAGTAACTCATGGAGCATACATACTTTACATTTTTTTAATACATTGATCTATCTCATATCACATGCGTTCAATACATTGATAGTCAAATTGTTTAATAGGGGCCCCAAAGACACCGTTGACATGATCCTCAATAAGTAATTGGGAGCATCGCTCCCTTATGCACCTCCTTGGTCATTGGATGATTGATGGAAATGCAACTTGCAACGGCTCAACAATGGTACATTTTTAAGGTGAGTTATTGCTATTGGTTGCCTGTAAAAAAAAAAAAAAAATAGTGCTTTTTCTTTTTTTGGTTTCACATAAGAAAGTTTGGAGGGATGTGGACCACTCTATAGGTGCGGGCGTCTTCTAACCTGTGGGCTAGACCTTACAATTCCCACACACAAGTGCACGATTTTGGCACAATTATTAGGCGCAGTTAGCCTTTTATACACTTGTGGATAAAAAGTAGCACTAAATGTCTTTTAATTATTATTATTTTTGTTTCGTCCTGCCATTTTGCTAATCTTTCTTAGTTATGTCTCAACCTTTGAAAAGTTGTATTTGTTCAATCGATATTTTTAGAAGTTATGAAATTCAAAATTAAAAAAACCTTTTCATTATTATTTTTATTATTTATTACTATTATTATTTTTATTCCAAATTGTGATAGGTCTTTTCAATGTAACCTTAGAATGTACTTGCCCGTGGTTTTTTCTAACGCTCTTTCTGATACGAAAGAGGTAGCTATATCTTTTCGCTTCTGGGTTTATGAACTGTTACGTTCATGCATAAATTTTTTATGTTTAGGGAAAAATATGATGTTGCCGGTTATCTGATTGATTTGATTTGACCGATCAATGGCTATATGAGATGTGTTTCAATGTGAAAGTCAAGAAGTTATGTAGTTTATAGTTTATGATTGAGTTGTTTTGCCGCATGCTAATCGTTACTCCACTTTATGCACCCGCAATACAAATTACATTTTGCGAGACTAGGTCAGCTCTACACAAGTCTTCTTACAAGACTAGTCGACATCTGGCGCCCATTGGCAGTGAGCTGGTTTTGATGCTTGTTGAATAGAATCGATCATATTGCGATAAATTTGTCCAAAGAGTACGGGTTTTAGTGATTTTCGGCCCTAATGATACGATCAGCATGATGTTAGATGAGTTTCCTTGCGACTGATATGGAATATAGCTGTATCTACCCGTCTCGTATGCAAATACAAATTCAAACAAGTGATAATCGCAATGGCTCTGAAGGCACATACGCACGTGACCCGTGCAAGCGCACGCGCACGTGTTCAGTATCATCCAAAAGCTTAGATGTCGAGTTTACTTGATTGAGAAGTTCAAATGTGGCTTATTTTATGGATTGAATCCAACAAAAGGCTCATCCAAAAACCTAACCATGAGGAACCACTCAAGAGGAGCCTTTTATCAAATCTGAGAAACACGTGCACTTGCTGATATTGACCTCTTTTAGTGAGATCGTGATGTTGGCCTCTCCTAGTAAAATCCTGCAACTGCTCACTGCACACTCTCATAACTCACATGGGTCCTAAAAGAATCAAATCCTTAGCTCGAGGAAGACGGAATTGGAACCCTGGCAACGAGTGCCGCGTCATTGGGAAATCGTTTGGAACGTGAGATATGAGTCCAATTAAGAGTTTTACTGCGTCGGTTGTGAATCGTGGGCATGCACAATGAGCATTAGAATAGAGCCGGCAAGGAGATCTTCATAAATTCTTAAAAAACATGAAGTTTGTTGGTGTTTCGTGGTCTGGCTTTGTCTTCTCTCACTCTGGACTCTCTCGCAGATAGGTATCTAGACTCTCTCGAGATTCCCCAGTGAACTTAATTTATATCTTGAAATAGGGTGAGCGATATATTAACTCTCTCTGTCTCTATCTCTCTGTCTCTGTCTCTGTCTCTGTCTCTCAAGATAGGGGTAATGCCATAACTGTCCTTTCACCAAAAGACACAATTGCAAATTATACCTAAAAGTCTAGCTCCCAAAAGCACTCTTGTATTATCGGTCATTAACCGAGAAACCTTAGAAGATAGGGTAGGAAATGAATGAACAATCATAGTTTTGTGAGTAGTGCATATTTCTTCTAAATAAATCGAAAATCTACCATACACTTTACAAAACAATGTTCAAAACTCACTTTATTTTTATCTTAGTATAATACATATATGATATAAGAATAATTATATTGCTTTAACATTACCATATACATATCATAAAATATTTGTTTAATTAATAATATTATAACAAATACCAATAATCTAGTCCTTTGATCAATCTTATCAATTCACATATTAATGGTTTAAAAAATTGATTAATCTCATCAAATCACACACTAATTGTCCATTCCATGAACTATCTCAAATTGCATGTAAATGGTCCATTCCATTAATCAAATTCATGCTTAAATATTAACCATAATTCTACGTAATGCCTCTTAGTAACTAAACTCATTTTTTTGGCAATGTCTCCACTTATTTTGCCAGTGCTTAGCTGTTGAGGATATTTTAAACTAATATGCACATACCCACAAGCCTCTCAATAAGCTCATAAACATTAAGCACCAACACAAGCTCATAATAGTATCCTTTACAATTCACAAAGCCAATTCGAAATCAAATTATCAACGGTTTCACAAACTAAACATATTATTTTTCTCAACCCATTCATCAAACTAAATACATTTCGCAAGGCATTTCTTAGACCATTTCAAAAAATATTTCATAAACTAGGTTCACAATGTACATATAATATTTTGCAACATGTTTCATAATCCATTCTCAATTACCTAGTAAATACTTGATCTAGATTTTTATGCAACTACCATGTTCTTTTATAACTCACAATATATTGAATCTCTATAACTTTCAAGACATAAGTTTACAAATTCATAAAATAGATATCACCACTTACTTGGAAATGCCCACAAGTGTTATTTGGTATCAGAACTCCCTTTTGGTTGCTCCGATCACATCAACCTCGTCCCAATTTTCCCTCCAAAACGGAGATCTTGAATTCGCCCCCACAAGGAGGCAGCATGTAGTCTCGAGTAAGTGTATGTCGGCATTGATTCTCCTAGCTAGTCATCAATGATGTGAATGTCTTCTAGTGTTTCCTCGTCTTCCTATGAGTAGTCGATATGTCAGCAAGTCTCGCGAGTGGTGTCAGTTTAGGAAAGCCCTCTTATGCCATTTGATTAATTCAAGTTCGTAACCTTAACAATTAGATGAAAATCAACTTCAAAAATAGTAAGACTACCTTAACTATAAATTGGTTAAACTATGATTGCTATGAGCTAACAAACAACGTACTATTTGTGCCGACAGTTTTGTAACCCTAAAAATTAAACAAGAATCAATATTAAAACCCAGTAAGACTTAACTTTAACTACGAATTGGCTAAACTATGCCTAAGTACTAACAAAATGACTTCTATGCACTAATAAAACACTCACTTGAAGTGATTATTCACGCTTAAACATAATGCAGAACTCGCACGTGAAACCCTGAAATTCCGCTCCTACAAAATCATCGCTCCAAATTGACTCCAGTCAAAACTCACAGCTCAAAGACACTATAATCTACTATTTCTATAAAATCTCATAACTCAATAACTCAAAAATCAGACTTCCTTTGATTTGCTAAACTTCGAATTTGTGCCTAACCCAAGAAGTTATTCCGATTGAATGAATAAAAAGACTTGCATCCTTATTGGGCATTGCAATTCGGGGTTGAATCGGCGTGTCATGGTGTCTGCATCGCATACATGGAATCCCTTTTCTTTTTATTTTTCTTCCCTTGTTTTCTTTCTCTCCTGTTTTTATTTCTTTCCCGTGCATTGCTTTCGGTCCTCTCTTTCTATAAAATCAATTTCCTAATGCACAATATTCTAGTTTCCCAACTAATCAGGTTAAATTAGGATCAATTAGGACAACAGTATATTCTACACTTTTTCTTCTTCTCATTTTTCTTGTGGGCCCCCAACCCTTTGACAGGTCAATATATTACATTATATATCTTCATGAAGTCTGAGAGGCGTCTAAAAGAGGATCCTTTAGAGCTTTTTGGATCACCGGCTGCCCCGTTGCCTTCACTCTCTTGGCAATCTTGTAAGACAACGGTAAGGTTTAAACATACACTGACGACGATGAAAATCCCCACCAGGAGGTCAAAATCTTTGGACGAGACTGTTCCCCTCGCACCTTGTCAAATGCACGCCGTACGATTCAGCAGCATTACATTTAAGGCCGACCTATAGCAGGGATCGAATTGCTTGTGAAGCATCTAGTTAGCGTTAGGAGATTTTCCTGTCTAATCTTTGGAAGGACGTGGCTGTCCCGTTTCTAGCTCGGGAAGTTCCAATGAACATCTTGCGGCTTTTTTTATGCCACTCTTATCACTCCTTTTTTCTGGATCTAATGTCAGAGCTTCAATCCTAACCCTCATTCAACACCGTTCGGTGGACCTCCCCTTCAACGGTGAGAAAGGGCGCTGGACAGCCACCAACTTTTGGCAAGCTGGACATAGCATCCATCCTCCGATCGTTGCATGAAATCTTAGGTCACGATCAAACGCCTCCGAATGCCGGTCCTAAACGAATAAATCTCGTCTCAACCTATGCGCTAATGCTACGTTTAATCGTCCGGATTTCTAATTGGGATAGGACTAGATAGGACAAGATATGAAATCTTGGAATTTTTTTATATCCTGTCAATTATTTGGTGAATCGCAATATTAAAGTTGGATATATTCACATCATGTATATTTTTTTGATATAAATGACATGTTATGAATGAACCTAAATGTTCATAAATAGAGATGGTGAAAATATCTCGTAACAATATTCCTTAATTTATTTTTATTTTATTTTTCCTCTTTTTTATATTATTTTCCTTATTATTTCTCTTTTTCCATTTCATCACTCTTTAATAAAATTTTATCAAATAGTAAAATGTACTTACGACAAACCTAAATTATATAATAAATATAAATATTTAATTTATAGATTGAATATTATTATAAGATAAAATTAAAGTTAAATATATAAATTCAAATAAGATTAATTATAAATAAATTTATATATTTTTAATTTTAATTTCTTAAATTAGAATTCAAATATTATTTATATTGAAATAAAATTTCAATTTTGTTAATTTAATAAGTTTGTTATTTGAGAAAAATAACTTTTCTATTATGGATATTAGAAATCCTATTCACTTTTATCTCACCTCTCCTATGGGATAATGTTATCCTCCTTATATCTCTCTTATATCCGACTTTATCTTATTTTGAGCGAGTACCAAACGTAGGATAAGATAAATCATATCATATCCCGAATTTTATCCCGACTGCCAAATGCAACCCAAGAGTTTATTAAGCGGCACAACCTCTTTTTGGATTAATTTACTAGACCTAGCCAATCACGCGACAAGAAAAATTGCGATAGGGATCCGTGTCTGATCTCGGGGCAAAGCACGGATTTCCACGCGAATTCTAAATTTCACCTGGGCCTCATCTACCCGAATCATCCGAACGGTAAGCCTTGGCGGTATTTAGGCCTGTAAGGTAGCTATCGCCATCGATTTGGCAGACCCCGGAGCCTTCATTAGAATCGTGGGCATGCACGACGAGCACTTTTCCAAGTGTTGCTAAAGGAGCGTGGAGAAAGTACAGCTCCATCATCACCTTAGGAAAACCTCCCCTCTCCATTCTCCCGAAAAAGCATGAAGCTGCAGGCCCTTCACGGTCCTGCTCTCTGTCTTCTCTTCTGTCTTCTCTTCCAGTCTGGACTGTCCCAAACGGTGGTCAAGTCTCTTCCCGGGTTGCCTGGAGACCTCCCTTTTTATCTCGAAACCGGGTCAGTGACATTCCCTCTCCCCTTTTTTGTACTGTTGTCCATATCTCTCTCTCTCTCTCTCTCTCTCTCTCTCTCTCTCTCTCTCTCTCTCTGTGTACTTGTTTGAATCTTTGCATGTTGTGACTGATTCTCTGCCCATTTTTTCTTGTTTTAGATACATTGGAGTTGGGGAGTTGGATGACGTTCAACTTTTCTATTACTTTGTCGAGTCGGAGAGGAGCCCGAGAGACGATCCTCTGGTGCTATGGCTCACCGGCGGCCCCGGTTGTTCTGCTCCTCCGGACTGATTTATGAGATTGGTGAGTTCTCCTCTAAACCTTTGCGTTTGCCAAAACACGGGTCAAGAGAAACCGAGCCAAGCCTGTCGAATGTGGTGGTCAACCGCCAATAGTGAAATCTAACATTCTCAATTTTCATGGTCACCGTCTTACTATCTTAATCGACTAATAAATTTAACTCCATACTCGTGGGAGGTTGATTTCGAGGCTTCATGCCAAACAAGATTGTAGCTGGCAACCAACCGTTAGAAATCAATTACTACTTTCCTAGGCGAATAGTTACTATATTACGTCTCTTATGTCAATGACACAAAAGGGGATATTAAATAAATAGAATTAAGAGACAATGACATTTCTTCTCGGTTCAGGCCGTCGCATGCAATAAGCTGATTACGGCATGATAAATGGACATGTCATTAAATTTTGAAATTTTATGTATTCTAATACGGATGTTCATTACATGTAATGCAGGTCCATTTACATTCAATTACGAGAAATCTACTAGATTTAGACCAGCACTCATATTGAATGATTATTCATGGACAAAGGTAACAATAATTGATTTATGCCACATGAACCTCTTAATTTGATTGGACAACCGTTGAGTATACCATATTTCTAGTCTTATATGTTAGCAAGCCATTCACGATTAGCTCTTTCACTACACGGTGGCGAATATTATATTCTTAGATCGGCGTTGGAACTGGATTTTCTTATGCTAATAGCTAGGAAAGTTATAATATGAACGACAACATTTCGGTCGCAGAATCTTGCGAATTTCTAAGAAAGGTAAAGTCAAAAAGAGAATTTTTATATAAAGGAGAGTCTTTACATAATTAATACTATTAATCTATTTTTAATCTTTTGGCCTTGTTGGTTGATTTAGTGACTTAAGCTCCATCCCCAGTTTTAAGCAACCCACTCTACATTGCTGGGGACTCTTACTCGGGTGTCACTGTTCCAATGGTCGCTTTAGAAGTTGATAAAGGTATCATTATTTATTCATTTTTTATATTATGCTTCCTCGTGTAACCATTTTATATTTGCAATTCTACACATCGATATTTTTATATTTCAAAAAGTTTCAAATAAAAAAGCCCAAGTGTGTACTCTCCAAATTCAAATTAACCAAAAAATAAGAAAAATATAAGTCAATTCAAACGCGTCCTTAAAAGACGATTCTATTTGTTTCTTTTGGGGATCACGGTCCATCATGATTTATACCAGGAAATGAAGCTGGTTTGAAGCCTAAGATGAATCTTGAGGTAACTATCGCTATCACCACATTAGTACACTCATTATTTTGCATTTCCTTTTTGAAAGAATGAAACTTATCGGTTCAATTTAATTCAGGGCTACATACTTGGAAACCCTATAATAAATTATAATAGTGACCTCAATTCAAGAGTCCCATTTGCTCATCTGAAGGGTCTTATATCAAATGAGCTATATGAGGTAAAGACTTCCGCTTTTTCTATAGCATATCATGCCACAAAAAATTTTCATGATTTTCTTTGTTGCCTGGTGCAAGAAAAGAAAAGATTGATTGAGATGCATAGTAAATGTATTAGATGTAGATGTGCATTGTTATTTTAGAACGAAATACAAATTCAGAAAAATTTCTTAATTATCGAGATTGATATCATAAAAAGCGAGAAATCAAAAGGTAAAAATATGTGTTATGAGATTTTTGCCCACACCAACTCCATGAATCACTTATTTTTATTTAATATTTGATTCCAAAACTAATGTCCATCTTATTTATGTATTTCAGTTAGCTAAAACAGATTGTAAAGGCAAATACTTAAACGTCCACGAAAGTAATGCTGATTGCGTTGACGATCTTAAAGTTGTGAACCTGGTTAGTTGGCATTCGTTCTTTTTTTTTTTTTTTTTTTTTTTTTGCCTCCTCCTTATTTCCTTATTATTTATTTTTGTCTTTTTCCCCTTTTTGACAATATTTTTTTATTATTGGAAATTCCATGTATTGAACCTAGACTTTTTGATAACTATAGTGCCTGGAGAATATAAATACGGGAAGCATACTGGAACCGAAATGCGCGAGTCAGGCTCGCAAATCGACGGTGACTGATAGGTGGGACCCGACCTTAATAAATCGAGACCGTTCACCTCTCCTTTTGCCGACGCAGGGAGCTCCCCGTGTTTGGTGCCGGTAAGTGTCAGCTATTGAAGCATCATAATGTAATCTATAATTTAAAACATCGCTTATTTTTCTTTTTACCTTTTAACTAATTTAATTTTAGAAAAAATGACAAAAACAGTTCCTACATTTTGGCTCAATATGTAATTTGGTTATTGAATTTTTAATTTGTTCAATATAACCTCTAAACTTTCACCTAATGTGCAATTTAATTTGTTCAATATAGTCGTTGAGCTTTTGATTCATATTCAATACAGTCCTTGAACTATATGAAAAAATTTATTATAGTCATTCTAGCAATTTGAGACCAGGGATTACTTGAACATTTTCATACAATTTGGGGACTATATTGAACATATACTAAAAGTTCAGGACCACATTGAATAAATTAAAAATTTATAGACCACATTATAAATTGAGCTAAAGTTAGGGATCATATTGAACAAATTAAAAATTTAAGGATCAAATTGTATGTTGGGCTAAAGTTTAGGGACTATTTGTGTTATTTTCCTTTAATTTTAGCTGCATATGCACTTTGACTTTTCTATACTCAAAATACCTAAAACTTCCATAATATATAAATATTAACACATAGATTCAAGTATAAGGTTTTCCTAATTTATCGGAACCTTATATCGGAACTTGAATAATATATATATATATATATTATCTGATGAGAAAACAAGATGTCATTTTTTGTTTTGTTAAAGTATATTAAAAGGCTTGAAGTATATCTTCTAAAAACCCTCACACACAGGTATTAAAATGGCTCTGACGAGAAAACAAGATGTCATTCTTTGTTTTGTTAAAAGTAGACGTAACTTAATTAATTAGATCTTTGGTGGATCATCATCTTCATTGGTTTCGGATTAGTTTGATCCTCTACTTCATCATCCGTTCTCTACTCAAGAATATCAAATACACGGGAAAGAAAAAGAGTAATGTTCACATCATTGATTATTAGCCACACCATAGTAATTATGTACAATACAAATTTGTTACGTTGTAATTAGTATCCATTTATGTCGAAATTCGATAATTAATATATCATTAAAGAACAAGGCTAGAAATTAGAAATGAAAAATCTCGAAATCTGATGATCTACCTATTTTCTTGATAATAACAAAAATTAAAGAATGTCTTGTAAAATATTCCTAATATAAAGAATTGTGATCAAATTGCAAAGTTCCCAGCTCAATTTAGTAACCTTGTTTTTCAATGTAGAATTATAACTATCTCTATTCCTATATCTGGGCTAGCGATAGAGCGGTTCAAGATGCTCTTCATATCCGAGAGGTATGTCAATTTGTAATGATGATAAAGTAAAATCACTCTTTAATCTTTTTGCTCTTTTTTTATTATCTATTTTTGGTCTATGTTTTGTGATGTGCTTAATGATAAGCCAGGGGACAATTGAGGAGTGGGTAAGGTGCAATGAGACTTTATCTTACACATCCAATGTCCTAGTTGTCATTGACATACACAAAGAGCTCATAAAAAGGGGATTTCGAGCACTTATTTATAGGTAATTAAGCATCACTTTGTAATGTGATCTATGGCTCATAGTCGACCTATTTACTTCATTTCATATTACTCTTTCTTAATGTGTAGTGGTGATCACGACATGGTCATGCCGTACGTGGGAACTCAAGCCTCGATTGACGCACTAAATTTGACGATTTCTGTAGATTGGCATGCGTGGTTCGTTGACGGACAAGTTGCCGGGTCTGATTTCAATAACAACCTCTTAACTATTGTATAGTTCACTTTCTATATAAATTGTCCTGACATTGCAGTGCTTATGTCGATTTTATTGAATGAGGCTCCTGCATGTTCGATAATCAATGAAAGTAAAAGTCTGTCCATCCGAGTTCCTTAGGATAATATCGCAAAGTGCATGTATAGCATCTAGACAATTTATCCTTTTTATTTTTATTTTTATTTCTATAGGGAATCTCAATTGTTTGTGCTCTTTCTTGTAGGTATGCTACGCTATACTATTCCTTTCCATCCCTATTAACATTTGCAACCGTCAAGGTAAAGAAATTCATATCCTATATTTTCTTCCTTACAAGCCCTTTTTTCTTAGCTTTTTTGCATTTTTATATCTTAATTTCAACGAAATTGGCTCCTTAGAAGTTGCGAAGCGTACGTTTTTTTTTTTGGTCGGTGAACCGTACGTTGAAAGTGGTGTTATCTGAACTCTCCGTGCAGGGAGCGGGACACACCGCTCCAGAATACAAGCCCAAGGAATGTTTTGCGCTGATTAGTAGGTGGTTCGATTATTTTTACATTTAACTTGGACTTGTATCTTTCTTTTAGTTCGACGATTTATATAATAAACATATCGTCGATGTAATAATTTTCTGGTGCCCCGATTTGGGAACGATGTTGAAATGGATGTCCTTGCTCATCTCTACTAATTCCAGATTAGATTGAGCTCCTCAGATATCTAACATTGTGACACCTCAAAGAGTTTTTTGTTGCACGAATGTTGTTGATGAGTGGTAACACTGCACTCAATAAGTAATTGATGGGGCATACATACTTTACATTTTTTTAATGCATTGATCTATATCTCATATCATATGCGTTCAATACCTTGATAGTCAAACTGTTCCATGTGGAGTATGTTTAATAAGGGCCCGAAAGGCACCATTGACATGATCCTCAAACGTAATTGGGAGCATCGCTCCCTTATGCACCTCCTCGGTCATGGAATGATTGATGGAAATGCAACCTACAACAGCTCAACCATGGTACATTTTTAAGGTTGGTTATTGCTATTGGTTGTTTGTAAAAAAAAAAAAAAAAAAATAGTGCTCTTTTTTTCCTTTTTGGTTTCACATAAAAAAGTTTGGAGGGATGTGGGCCACTCTGCTAGACCGATAGCAGGGATCGAATTGCTTGAGGAGCACCTAGTTAGTGTTAGGAGATTTTCCTGTCTAATCTTTGGAAGGACGTGGCTATCGCGTTTCTAGCTCGGGAAGTTCTAATGAATATCCTGCGGCTTTTTTAATGCCACTCTTATCTCTCCTTTTTTCTGGATCTAATGTCAGAGCTTCAATCCTAACCCTCATTCAACACCGTTTAGTGGACCTCCCCTTCAACGGTGAGAAAAGGCGCTGGACAGCCACTAACTTTTGGCAAGCTGGACATAGGATCCATCCTCCGATTGTTGCACGAAATCTCAGGTCACGATCAAACGCCTCCAAATACCTGTCCTAACGAACAAATCTCGTCTCGACATATGCCCCAAGAGTCTATTAAGTGACGCAACCGCTTTTTGGATTAATTTGCTAGACCTAGCCGATCACTTGACAAGAAAAATTGCAATAGTGATCCATGTCTGATCCCGGGCGAAGCACGGATTTCCGCACGAGTTCTAAATTTCACGTAGGCCTCACCTACCCGCATCATCCGAACGGTAAGCCTTGGCGGTATTTAGGCCTGTAAGGTAGCTATCGCCATCGATTTGGCAGACCCCGGAGCCTTTTCCAAGTGTCGCTAAAGGAGCGTGGAGAAAGCACAGCTCCATCATTACCTTAGGAAAATCTCCCCTCTCCATTCTCCAGAAAAAGCATGAAGCTGCGGGCCCTTCACGGTCCTGCTCTCTGTCTTCTCTTCTGTCTTCTCTTCCAGTCTGGACTGTCCCAAACGGTGGTCAAGTCACTTCCCGGATTGCCTGGAGACCTCCCTTTTTATCTCGAAACCGGGTCTGTGACATTCCCTTTCACTGTTTTGTATTGTTGTCCTTGTCTCTGTCTCTGTCTCCCTCTTTCTCTGTGTACTCGTTTGAATCTTTGTATCTCGTGACGAGACTGATCCTCTCCCCCTTATTTTCTTGTTTTAGATACATTGGAGTTGGGGAGTTGGATGATGTTCAACTTTTTTATTACTTTGTCGAGTCGGAGAGAAGCCCGAGAGACGACCCGCTGGTGCTATGGCTCACCGGCGGCCCCGGTTGTTCTGCTCTCTCCGGACTGATTTATGAGATCGGTGAGTCCTCCTCTAAACCTTTGCCTTTGCCAAAACACGGGTCAAGAGAAACTGAGCTGAGCTTGTCGGATGTGGTGGTCAACCGCCAAGAGTGAAATCTAACATTCCCAATTTTCATGGTCACAGTCTTACTGTCTTAATCGACTAATACCTTTTTGTTTGCAAATCGAACTCCATACTCGTGGGAGGTTGATTTCGAGATTTCATGCCGAACAAGATTGTAGCTGGTAACCAACTGTTAGAAATCAATTACTACTTTCCTAGGCGAATAGTTACTATATTATGACTCTTATGTCAACGACACAAAAGAGGATATTAAATAAATGGAATTAAGAGACAATGACATTTCTTCTCGGTTCAAAAGGTAAGTTCATGTGGTACTTCAATTTTGCAGGCCGTCACATGCAATAAACTAATTACGGCATGATAAATGGACATGTCATTAAATTTTGAAATTTTACGTATTCTAATACGGATGTTCATTACATGTAATGCAGGTCCATTTACATTTAATTACGAGAAATCTACTAGATTCAGACCAGCACTCAAATTGAATGATTATTCATGGACAAAGGTAACAAGAATTGATTTATGCCACATGAACCTCTTAATTTGATTGGACAACCATTGAGTATACCATATTTCTAGTCTTATATGTTAGCAAGCCATTCACGATTAGCTCTGTTCACTACTTAGGTGGCGAATATTATTTTCTTAGATCAGCCTGTTGGAACTGGATTTTCTTATGCTAATAGCTGGGAAAGCTATAATATGAACGACAACATTTCGGTCGCAGAATCTTACGAATTTCTAAGGGAGGTAAAGTGAAAAAGAGAATTTTTATATGAAGCAGAGTCTCTACATAATTAATACTATCAATCTCTTTTTAATCTTTTGGCCTTGTTGGTTGATTTAGTGGCTTAAGCTCCATCCCCAGTTTTTGAGCAACCCACTCTACATTGCTGGGGACTCTTACTCGGGTGTCACTGTTCCAATGATCGCTTTAGAAGTTGATAAAGGTATCATTATTTATTCATTTTTTATATTTTGCTTCCTTGTGAGTAACCATTTTATATTTGCAATTCTACACCTGAATATTTTTATATTCCAAAAAGTTTTGAATAAAAAAAGCCAAATTGTGTACTCCCCAAATTTAAATTAACCAAAAATTAAGAAAAATATAAGTCAATTTAGACTAGCCCTAAAAGACGATTGTGTTTGTTTCTTTCGCGAATCATGGTCCATTTTGATTTATACCAGGAAATGAAGCCGGTTTGGAGCCTAAGATGAATCTTGAGGTAACTATCGCTATCATCACATTAGTACACTCATTATTTTGCATTTCCTTTTAAAATGAATGAAACTTATAGGTTCAATTTGATTCAGGGCTATGTACTCGGAAACCCTCTAACGAATTATAATAGTGACGTCAATTCAAGAGTCCCATTTGCTCATCTAAAGGGTCTTATATCAAATGAGCTATATGAGGTAAAGACTTCTGCTTTTTCTACGGCATATCATGTGACAAAAATTTTTCATGTTTTTCGTTATTGCTTGGTGCGTGAAAAGATTGATTGAGACACATACTAAATGTATTAGATGTAGATATGCATTGTTATTTTTAGAACAAAATACAAATTCAGAAAATTTTCTTAATTATCAAGACTATTGTCATAAAAAGCGAGAAATCAAAATGAAAAAAATACGTGTTCTGAGATTTTTGCGCACACCAAATATTTCTCCACGAATCACTTATCTTTATTTAATACTGACAAAAAAAAACTTATTTTTATTTAATATTTGATTCGAAAATTAATGTCCATCTTATTTATGTATTCCAGTCAGCTAAAACAGATTGTGACGGCAAGTACTTAAACGTCAACGAAAGCGATGCTGATTGCGTCGACGATATTAAAGCTGTGAACCTGGTTAGTTGGCATTCGTTCTTTTTTTTTTTTTTTTTTTTTTGCCTCCTCTTTATTTCCTTGTTATTTCTTTCTGTCTTTTTCCCCTTTTTGAAAATTTTTTTTATTATTATTGGAAATTCCATGTATTGAGCCTAGACTTTTTGCTAACTATAGTGCCTGGAGAATATAGATACGCCAAACATACTGGAACCGAACTGCGTGATTCAGGCTCGCAAAACGACGGTGAGTGATAGGTGGGACCCGACCTTAATAAATCGAGACCGCTCACCTCTCCTTTTGCCGACGCAAAGAGCTCCCCGCGTTTGGTGCCGGGTAAGTGTCAGCTCTTTAGCATCATAATGTAATCCATAATTAGAAACATCGCTTATTTTTCTTTTTACCTTTTAATTAATTTAATTTTAAGAAAAATGACACAAAGAGTCCCTACATTTTAGCTCAATATGTAATTTGGTCATTAAAATTTTAATTTGTTCAATATAACATCTAAACTTTCACCTAATATGTAATTTAATTCGTTCAATATAATTCTTAATCTTTTGATTCATATTCAATACAGTCCTTGAACTATCTAAAAATATTCAATATAGTCCTTCCAATAATTTAAGGGCAGGGATTACTTGAACATTTTCATACAATTTATTAATTATATTGAACATATACTAAAAGTTAAGGATTACATTGAATAAATTAAAAATTTATGGACCACATTACAAATTGAGCTAAAGTTAGGGATTATATTGAACAAATTAAAAGTTTAATGATCAAATTGTATGTTGGGCTAAAGTTGAGGGACCGTTTGTGTTATTTTCCTTTAATTTTAGCAAAGTGTATGCACTTTGAATTTTCTATACTCAAAATACCTAAAACTTCCATAATATATAAATATTAATGCATAAATTCAGTATAAAGTTTTCATAATTTATCGGAATTTGAATATTTTTTTTTTTATTCGACGAAAAACAAGATGTCATTTTTTGTTTTGTTAAAGTAGACGTGACTTAATTAATTAGATCTTTGGTGGTTCATCATATTCATTGGTCAAATTACAACTTTTTCATATTAGTTTGATCCTCTACTTCATCTTCCATTCTCTACTCAAGATTATCAAACACACGTTAACATTTACGTTCAAGAGAAACGGGAAAGAAAAGAGTAATGTTCACATCATCAATTATTAGCCACCATAGTAAGTACGTACAATAAAATTTGTTACGCTATAATTAGTATCCATTTATACCGAAATTCAATAATTAATATATCATTAAAGAACAAGGCTAGAAATTAGAAATGAAAAATCTCAAAATCTGATGATCTACCCATTTTCTTGATAATAATAAAAATTAAAGAATGTCTTGTCAAATATTCCTAATAGAAAGAATCATGATCAAATTGCAAAGTTCTCAGCTCAACTTAGTAACCTTGTTTTTCAATGTAGGAGTATAACTATCTCTATTCCTATATCTCGGGCTAGTGATAGAGCCGTTCAAGATGTTCTTCATATCCGAGAGGTATGTCAATTTGTAATGATAATAAAGTAAAATCACTCTTTAATCTTTTTACTCTTTTTTTATTATTATTATCTATTTTTGGTCTATGTTTTGTGATGTGTTTAATAATAAGCCAGGGGACAATTGAGGAGTGGGTAAGGTGCAATGAGACTTTATCTTACACATCCACTGTCCTAGTTGTCATTGACATACATAGAGAGCTCATAAAAAGGGGATTTCGAGCGCTTATTTATAGGTAATTATGCATCACTTTGCAATGTGATTTATGGCTCATAGTCAATGTACTTACTTCATTTCATATTACTCTTTCGTAATGTGTAGTGGTGATCATGACATGGTCATCCCATACGTGGGAACTCAAGCCTCAATCGACATACTGAATCTGATGATTTCTGAAGATTGGCACGCGTGGTTCGTTGACGGACAAGTTGCCGGGTCTGGTTTCGATAACAATCTCCTAACTATTGTATAGTTCACTTTCTAGATAAATTGTCCTGACATTGCGGTACTTACGTCGATTTTATCGAATGAGGCTCCTACATGTTCGATACTCGGTGAAAGTAAAAGTCTGTCCATCCGAGTTCCTAAGGATAATATGGCCAAGTGCATGTATAGCATCTAGACAATTTGTCCTTTTTATTTTTATTTTTATTATACCTTCTATTGGGTATCTCAATTGTTTGTGCTTGCTTTGCTCTCTTTTCTTTCTTGTAGGTATGCTACGCTATACTCTTCCTTTCCATCCCTATTAACGTTTGCAACCGTCAAGGTAAAGGAATTCATATCCTATGTTTCCTTCCTTACAAACCCTTTTTTCTTAGCTTTTTTGCATTTTCATATCTTAATTTCAACGAAATTGGCTCCTTAGAAGTCGCGAACCGTATGTTGAAAGTGGTGTTATATGAACTCTTTGTGCAGGGAGCGGGACACACGGCTCCAGAATACAAGCCCAGGGAATGTTTTGTGCTAATTAGTAGGTGGTTCGATTATTTTTACATCTAACTTGCACTTGTAGCTCCCTTTTAGTTCGAGGATTTATATAATAAACATATCATCGATGTAATAATTTTCCGGTACTCTGATTTGGAAACGATGCTGAAATGGATATCCTTGCTCATCTCTACAAATTCTGGATTAGATTGAGCTCCTCAGACGTCTAACATCGTGACACCTCAAAGAGTTTTTCTTGCACGAATGTTGTTGATGAATGGTAACACCGTGCTCAACAAGTAATTGATGGAGCATACATACTTTAAAATTTTTTTAATGCATTGATCTATATCATATCATTTGTGTCCAATACCTCAATAGTCAAACTGTTCCATGTGGAGTATGTTTAATAGGGGCCCCAAAGGCACCATTGACATGATCCTCAATACGTAATTGGGGGCATCGCTCCCTTATGCACCTCCTTGGTCATGGAATGATTGATGGAAATGCAACTTGAAACGGCTCAATGACACTACATTTTTAAGGATGGTTATTGCTATTGGTTGTTTGTAAAAAAAAGAAAAAGATAGTGCTTTTTTTTTTTTTTTGGTTTCACATAAGAAAGTTTGGAGGGATGTGGGCCACTTTATAAGTGTGGGCATCTTCTAACTTGTGGGCTAGACCTCACAATATTCACACACGATTTTGGCACAATCATTAGTTGCAGTTAGCCTTTTTACACTCGTGGATAAAAAGTAGCACTAACCCTCTATTAATTATTATTATTTTTGTTTCGTGTTGCTATTTTGCTAATCTGTTTTAGTCACGTCTCAACCTTTGAAAAGTTGTATTTATTCAATCGATATTTCCAGAAGTTATGAAATTCAAAATTAAAGATATTATTATTATTATTATTATTATTATTATTATTATTATTATTCCAAATTGTGATATGTCTTTTCAATGTAATCTTAGAATGTACCTATTCACTTAACAACATTTCTTGTTCATTAAGACTAAGGCAATACAATTGTTTTGGAATCATTGAAAAAGTCTGGTCGAAGTTTTTTTCCGAAAAAATTATAACTACCTTTTCAATTATTTCCCTTGAGAGATTCTGAAGAAATACTATAATTATTATATGATATTTTCGATTGAGACTTTGTTTTATCGTGGAGGATTTTTGCCAGTAACCATTAGCAACATAGTGGGGCAAATAATTCCTTATAAATAGTGTTGTCATGCTTCAAACTTTGATTTCATTCTATCCAATCCAAAGCATTTTGCCAACAATTGCAAGGGGGGTCAAGTGTTTTGTTAACTACTTATGGTGTGTTTGTTTCACGGAAAATGCAACCTTTTTGGAAAATGTTTTCCGGGAAATCATTTTTCAGGAAAATGGTTACTTTTCCTTTATTTGGTAATATGTGATTGAAAGTATTTTCGGTGTTTGGATCACATTTGAAAAATGATTAAATGACATTTGATCTAACAATTGATAATAATGTGCCTCTTACTTCCAAATTAATTTGTTGAGTCCATGACCTTTTTTAACTTTATAGAAATCGAAATTATAATAATTTTCATATTTCAATTTTTTTTTTTTTTTTTCTTTTTATTCCTTCCTTAGCCGGTGGCCTAAGCGGGGTGACGGCCGACCGCCCGATCGGTGATAGGCCAAGCGAGATCGAGCCTCGCCCGATGCCGACAAGCTCAAGCCTCGCTAGATCCGCGAGGCTCGGCCTCGTTGACAAGCTGGGCCTTAGCCTTGCTGGATCGGCGAGATTGAGCCCCGCCCGACACCGACGAGCTCGATCTCGCTGTGTGGCCGGTTGCGGCCATTGTTGTGGCCAGCGGCGGTCGAAGAAGAAGAAAAAGAAAGAAAAAAAAAAATAATGATTATAAATTAAAAATTATATTTTGTAAAAATAAATAAAAATTATATTAAAAATTAAAAATTCGATTTTTTAAAAATATTTTAAAAAGAATTATAAAAATTTAAAAATATATCTTTATAAGAATAATTGTTTGTAAACCAAACATTAAATTTAGGCTTTGGTAGATTCGGAAACGTTTTCCTGGTTCTTTCAAAATCATTTTCCCGAATTTAAGCTTTGTTAGGAAAATGTTTTCGATTGGCTAGGAAACATTTTCCGTTACTTCATTTTCCCGAGTGACCAAACGCCCAGGAAAATAAGGAAAATGTTTTAGAAAAAATGTATTTCGTGAAACAAACACACCCTTAATGTCTTTTTCTGAAGTTGACGTCAAATGCTTCAATCCTCATTTTCTCTTATTCAAACTGGGGTTGGTGTACCTCCCCTTCAACGGTGAGAAGGGGCAATGACGAGCCCCTTCTCGTTTTGCAGCTAAACATTTGATCCATCCTTTGATTCCCAAACTCGTAATAGGATTAGAATCAAAGACGCAGACACAACTTTCACTTTCTAGCTCATTACACTTCACGAGCGACCAAAATTCCTGGACAAATCTCGGTCGTTTATCAAATGACGCGAAAATACCATTTTATATGGATAAATCTCGTGGTCCATACCACATGAGTCCATTAAACGGGGCACGAGCCAAGCCGATTTCATGACATTGCATTTTACGAGAAATCTTTCCGTGGCCATTGTTTGGAAATTCAATTAGAAGCAGACCAACTATAAAAGTGCATCCATATTCATGGACAAAGGTAACAAGAATTTGATTCACACCTTGTTGACACCTAATTTTAGAAAAATAAAATTACATTTTGAACAAATAAAAGGAAAAAAAAATGAAAATGGGGGGAATTGATTTGATTAAATTGTGCAAGGAAATGTAGAATTCGATGGATGTCCGTTTTGTTAAATGTAAAGAACAATTTTGAAATCAAGTGAATAAGGGCAAGAATTTTTGAAAATGAAAGAAATCCAGAGTAAAATCGGGCGATTGTGAAATCACGCTTCCGATTTATAACTACGATTTAATGTATTTGGAGATGGAAATTCGAAAGTGTCCATACAAAGCGTAGCTCAAAATCATTATAAAAGAGAAGTCCATTTTTCGTAACATGGGGGAGGATTCATCGACGAAAGTAAAAAATCCACACAAGGGAAAAATTGTTCATGCTTTAGGGGGTTTCTCTTCGAAAGTTTTTCTTTTCGCCGAAGCAAAAGGAGCTTCCTTCCTCGTCCATAAAAAGAGAGCTTTTTCTTTTTCTTCTCCTGACAAACTGCAGGGAAAAGGAGAAAGCAGCAGGGGCCGTTCGTGGGGGCTTCGAGCAGGAAGAAAAGTAAAAAAAAAGCAAAAAGAAACTTTTGCTTTTGCAGAAAAAACGGAAAAGAGACAAGAGAGGAGACGTGCGGCAGGTGAGGCAGAGGAAAAAAATAAAAAAAAGAGAAAGTGGTCTTCTTCCCCGTTGAGCCGCTCGACGCACAGCACCTTCGAAGCTTAAGCAACTTGCCGCGCCTCCGCACCTCCGACCGTCTGTGGCCGCAGCTCCGGCCACGCATCACCGCGCCACCATCGCCGAACGCCGCCGTCTCGCCACGCCAACACCGTGTCCGCATCCGCGACCACCACGACCCAGCCGCGCCTCCACGTCCCAGCCGCGCCTCCGCGACCGTCGTCTGTCCCTGATCCGCCCTCGCGACCCGCCTGCTCGCGATCCCGATCCAGATGCCGGAGCCCTCGCGCCGCCTCGATTCGCCTGCGATCCACTCCCATTAACGCTGCAGCAAACCTCCTTTTTCTTTGGGTAGTTTAGCTTTTTCTTTTTTTATTTATTTTATTTTATCTCATTTTAGTTTATTTATTTAAGTTGTAATATTTGATGTCAATACATTTTGTAGGCATTATTCGTTAAGATTTTACCCAGAATTATTGTAATTATTAATTTAATCTGAGAGATATCGGATTATTTTTTTAATTATATTAATTTTGGGCTTTTTGGTGGAATTTTAATTGCTACATCACAATAATTATTTGATTTGGTCCTAAGACTTCGGACCAGATTTTTAATTATTTTGATTCATCGTGATATTTAGGGTTAAAAAATAATCGTTAATTTAGCCCGTGAGACAACGGGTTATTTTTTCGGTTATTTTAATTCTTTGTTAGTTGGATATCTGGATTGTTTATACGTAATGCTTATTTGATAATTGTTTATATTAGAAAAACACATAAAAAAACTAAAAAATAAAAAAAATCAAAATCTTGCATTAGCCATATAGGTTTAATAAATTAAATTGCATTTTGTAGATTTAGTAAATTAGAATTTTCTTAGGATTATATTTTTGGGGTTGCATTTTTAGAATAAAGTTAGGATTGGACCTAAATTAGTTTTTTTAGATAATCTTCGCACATTTTAATTATCTCATTTTTCAAAAAAATAGTTTTAGAAGGTTTGAGTCAAATTAATTCCTGGAATAAATTAGAAAATTATCCCTTTTAGATAGTTTAATTAAGGTTTTTTTATTAATTCTGAATTTCAATTAAAAAATACAAAAATACTAGGTGCATGTTACCATATTTTGCATAATAGGATCATTTAATCAGAATTTGTTCATTAGTGAAATTAGGTCATGAGGCGCATAATAACTAGTTTGCATAATAGGCCTATTTAATTATAATTTGCATATTAATAAGATTAAGTCATTTAGTTAGGAAATGCATTTTTATAAAAGAATTCTAATTTTCAAGAAAACCCAAAAAAATGATTGCTTGCTTTGTGTGATGCAATTTATTTATTTGAATGTTTTAACAATGGATGAGCACTCGTGTGGTCACCACATTTGCATGATAGTAATTAGGTTAAAATAAATCCAAGCTGCCTACATAAAACATTTTTCAAAAAAATAAAAAAGAAATTGTACCGAAAGGGCATTAGAGAAGTTTAATGTAATCAAGTCCTCGTACCCTTAGTCTCTGGTTCGTAGGAGTAAAATAATTCTCCCGTTATTTTACTTAGGTGTCTAATCAACCTACCGGAAAATGATTAGTGGCGACTCCTAGATAAAATTCATCCGCATGTTTAAAAACTTGAACCCTAAGTCGCGAATTGGTATGGGCCAGGAGGGCCCGAACTAAGTTTAAAGCTTAGTAGTCCATTAACCTAAACTCTAGGTGGTGCACCCGGAAAAATTAGGTCGCGACACACCTCTCCTGGGACTTTCGCTGCATCAGTTCCCATCATTTAATTGGTTAATTTTTGCAGGTCGCAAATATTATATTCTTGGATGATCATGTTGGAACCGGATTCTCTAAATGACAAATTTTCAATATCCAAGATATTTATATTCTTGATGTTTCAAGGAACCATTTTGAAAAATATTTTTCTAAAAATAATTATTTATATCATGCAAAAGAATTAGTCAATGAAAATCTTTTTTTTTTTTTAAATTATCAACAACAATTTATATCTCAATATTTTTTTGATGATGAAGTTGACTTTTTTTTTTTTTTTAACAATATGAGCAATCATTTTTAGGAAAAATATTATCCAAATCGTTACATTTCCGTGAACCAAATACTCTCTTAATTTTACTATGATATTTTGCTGCTTGAGCTTTGATTCAGTGGCTTACATTGCTGCCCTTCAAGTATCTCTCGCTGAAGGTGAGTTCTCCTCTATCCCTTCCGGTGATAGCTCCTCCGTCTGACTTCCCAACTTGTAGTCCTTATTTGTGTGACAATGCCTATTGATACAGTCTCTCCACCTGATTAATCATAACCCTGTTTTTCTCCTTGAACCCTAAAATGAGCAAATCGATTTCTGAATCCCTAACTTGGCTGTTCTAGATACACTAGCAAGTGTTTTCTGCTACCCACAGAGCTCCCTTCATTCCCAACCAAACCCATCCTCCAAACCAAACCCTAACCATCTTCATCAACCCAATCTCCTCCTCATCGAAATCTTCTTCCATTTTGGTAAAACTCGATTAAGCCATGGAGGGCAACCAAGAAAACCATCTCTGATTGCTAGCCCTTTGTAAACGGATGGGAGATCTATGGGCTGCGGATGATATCACGGAATTAAATGCCCACATTCCTGAGGTACACAAACAGGCTGATGAGTATCTGTTATATGGAAAATTATTTTCGAAACCAAGTGTTAATTTTCAAGCATTTTGGGCTACAATGAAAAGGGCTTGGAAATTAGAAGAAGTCAGATGTGAGGTGATAGATTCGGGTCTCTTTGTTTTCATATTTAAATCGGAGGAAGAACAGAAAAGAATACTACAGATAGGCCCTTGGTCATTTGCAAGCAATCTGTTAGTTTTACAGGAAGGAGACCTTACTGTTCCTAAGCACTGCTATGAATTCATATATTGCTCTTTTTGGGTGCATCTGATGGGGCTTCCATGAGCTACAATGTCGAAGGATTGTATTTGAACGATTACTGGAAAAATGGGAGAGGTAGAGGAAGTTAGAATTGACGCTAGAAATAATGGTTCTCGCAAAACATGTAAAGCAAGAGTGAGGTTGAATTTGCTTCATCCCCTTAAAACTGGAATGATCATTCATGTGGGAGATCAAAATTGGTGGATTGACTTTAAATATGAGAGACTACCACACTATTGCTATTCCTGTGGTTATATAGGTCACTATGCCAACTATTGCTCGACCTTTCCATATGAAGAGTCCAGACTTCCTCAAGATAAACCAGGACGCTATGGCTCTTGGTTGAAAGCAAAGGTGAAAGATCTCAGCCCTTGCTGGAATACCTTTTATGGAGAGATAGATTGTACCTTAGTAGAAGATGACATGGTCCCTGAGACCCTTATTATCCCTTCTAGTGATGAATCGAACAGGAAAACTTCTATTGATGGTAGTCAAGCCATTGTGCTTTATCACCCTATAACACAGTCAACACCAGAATTGCCAGTTTCAGCATAACTTGCTATACAGAAAAAAGGAAAAAGAATATAGCAGTGCTCAGAACAGCCAAGTGAGGATCTTCTTCATGATGCAGGGGTGGGGATCCAGGGGATAGCAAAATCTGGCACAAAGAAACAAACATCCAAAAAATTAAAACGCTTTGCTCCTTCTGAGACAAGGGGTTCTCTGAAGACCCTTGTTGATATGAACAAACTCCTGGATACACCAATTCAAATGTGGGAAGGCGAATCAGCAGGGGCTTTGGTGGCTAGCCCTAATAAGCCACCAAGGAAGCCATGAAGGTGTTAAGCTGGAACTGTCAAGGCTTAGGCTCTCCCTTGAAAGTCCAGCACCTACGAGCCTTAGTGGCTCATGAGAGACCTAATTTGGTTTTTCTTATGGAAACAAAGGATCAATACTAGGTGGTGGAAAATATCAAAAGAAGTCTTAATTTTTCCTCTATGTTTGTTATTAATCCTATTGGAATAGCGGGAGGTTTGGTAGTATTATGGGATGAGTAAGTGCAAATTACAATTGAGCATAGTTGCCAAGAGGTGATTGATCTTTCATGCACAGATGCTGGAAATGGTTTTAAAATGAAGATATCTTTCCTACATGCGTCTCCTAATTTTCAAGAGAGTTTCTCTTTGGAACCTACTTCGAGCTAGGAATGGAACTACAACATCACCTTGGCTTTGTATAGGAGATTTCAATGAAGTGTTATATCATTGGGAGAAGGTGGGTCGAAGACTAGCGGAAAGATTTCGAATGACGGCATTTCAGGAATTTGTCGACTCGTGCTCTCTAATAGACATTGAAAGTAAGGGGTGTGCATTCACGTGGACAAATAACAGGGAAGGAGATGATTTAGTCAAAAAACGGCTTGATCGAGCACTTTGTAACGTAGAATGGAGGCTTCTATTTCCTAATGCGGAAGCTTTTGCATATCCAGCCATAGGATCTGATCATGGCCCTCTTCTACTATGCTTAAATTCACTTGGACCTAAAAAATAGAGATTATTCAGATTTGAGGTTTACTGGTTAGATCATCTTGAATGTGCAGACGTGGTGGGAAAGGCTTGGAAGGCAGAGAATGGGTAGCAAGGAAATTTGGTTAGGAAGACAAAAAAGGTGACCCAAGACTTGAGAAAATGGAGCCGGAGATCTTTTAAAATTCATCAAAACAAATTGATCAGCTCAAAAACCAGCTTACTCAGATTATGAACAGGGCAGACCAGATAGATATGGGAGAGGAATATAATACCATGATTGAGAAAATCAATACATTGTGGCGTCAAGAAGAAATGTATTGGGGCATTAGATCTAGAATTAATTGGTTAAAGTGGGGTGATTGGAACATAAAATTCTTTCATGCAACAACAATTCAGAGGAGATAAAGGAACAAAATAAACATGCTAAGGATTGAAGAGAATGTATGGAGTCGAGAGCCTCAAATCATCAAACAACACATCACAGGTTATTATAAAGATCTGTATAAATCTGTGGGGTCTCGTTACTATCAGCTAGTCTTAGAGTAGTGTCCACTTGTTGTTTTTGAGGAAATGAATGAGATGTTAACAGAACAAATTACTAAGGAAGAGGTGCAGCAAGCTGTTTTCCAAATGGGGGTAGCTAAAGCCCCTGGACCAGACGGTTTGATTGGTCTTTTCTATCAAAGTCAATGGCATATCATTCATGAAGACATATTCAAACTTGTGGACTCTTTCTTCCAAGAAGATACCTTTGATCCAGAACTAAATGAGACCCTTATAACACTTATCCCCAAAGTGGCAAATCTCGAGAGCATAACAGAATTTCGACCAATCAGCTTGTGCAACTTCAGCTACAAAGTTATTACAAAAGTCATGGCGAATAGACTTAAACCTTGGCTCCCACTCATTATCTTCCTGGAACAAAGTGCATTTGTCAGTGGCCAGCAAATACAAGACAATATTTTTATAGTTCAAGAAGTCCTACATCAGCTACAGGTTAGAAAGAGACGCAGAAAATTCCAAGCTGTGCTGAAGCTAGATATGCAAAAAGCGTACAATAGAGTTGAGTGGGACTTTCTATGTGATTGTATGAAGAAGATGGGTTTCAGTGATAAATGGGTTAATATAGTTAGATTTTGTATCTCCTCAGCTCAATTTCGTGTCCTAATTAATGGCGAAGCAGGGGAATCTTTCACTCCAATTAGAGGTATTAGACAAGGGGATCCTCTCTCTCCTTATCTTTTCATAATTTTGGCCAATGTTCTCTCCCACATGGTGCATAATGCTGTTATGGAATGAAGCTTAAAAGGTATCAAACTGAATCTTCACTGCCCTATCTTATCACACCTATTCTTTGCGGGTGATGCCATTTTCTTCTTGGATGGAATAATTAGGGAAGCTCAAAACCTTGCCAATATACCGAACTGCTATTGTTTTGCTTCTGGTCAGTCAATCAATCTTAACAAATCTGGGGTGTTTTTCAGGGGTAAGCTGTCCATAGGATTTGAAAAGAAATATTGTATCTGAAATGAGGGTTCCTATCTTAGAAAAAACTGGAAAATACTTAGGGATACCATCCGATTGGGGCCAAACTAAAAAACATATGTTAGATTGGATCATAGCAAGGGTGGACTGAAAACTATAGGGATGGAAAGAGCAATTAATATCGAACGCATGGGAAGAAGTGCTAATTAAAATGGTTATTTAGGCATTACCCCAATATGCCATGAATATCTTTAAAATACCTCTATCAATTTGCTAAGTGATTGAAAGGAAAATCTCAGCTTTCTGGTGGAAGCATAATGCAAAACAAAAAGGTATTCACTGGAAAAGTTAGGATGTTTTAAAGATGAGGAAGGAACAAGGAGGAATGGGTTTAAAGATTTAGTGGAATTTAACAAGGCTATGTTGGGAAAACAAGCTTGGAGACCAAATCAAGCTCCCGAGGCCCTATTGAGCAGAATTTTTAAAGGCCTTTACTTCCCTCATGGTAACCTATGGATTGCTACAAGGGGTGCCAGACCATCTTGGAGTTGGCAGAGTATCCTAATTGGCCGAGATGCCCTAAAACCTGATCTGAAATGGGAGGTCAAGGATGGCAAATCTATTAGCTTGAGAGAAGATCGCTGGCTAATGTTAGGCAATATTGGAGGACCGGCGAATCTAAATGACCTTAAGCTAGTGGCAGATATCATTGAACCAAATATGCGTGCATGGAACAATCAACTTATCAATAAGCTCTTTGACAGCAATATCTCAGAGGAAATTCAGGCAACCACACTCAACATAATTACCAGACCTGACTGTTTAATATGGACAGGGCATTACTCGAGGAACTACACAATCAAAAGTGGATATCATAAACTAAGAGCAGCAAACACAATCACCACAGAAAACCAGGCATCCTCGTCATATCAGGCCCCGCAACGATTATGGATAGAAATCTGGCATCTACAGACTACCCCCGAATCGGGCACTTCATGTGGAGTTTATGTAACGAGGGTCTTCCTACAAGAATCAATTTATGCCGGAGAAAAATTATACCTGAGCCAACATGTCCATTCTGTTACCAGTTTCCAGAGTCGTCCGGGCATCTTTTCATGTTGTGTCAATGGACAAAAGAAATATGGCATTATAGTGTTGACATAGATGTTTCCCCAATATCTATAACAAGAACAGATAAATGGGTAAGCGAATACCTTATGTCTGGCATCTCAGCAAGCCAAAAGGCAATTTTTGTGACTACTCTTTGGCAAATATGGAAGGCACGTAATGCTTTGCTTTTTCAAGGCCGAAAAAAAAAAAAAAAAAACCAGATAATCGGTGGAGCCATTCTCTCCCAGCAGCTATATGAGAAGTGGAATCCACAAAGGAAAGAGCTTACCTCAAAGCATAACACATGGATGCCTCCAGATTCGGGCGCCTTGAAGATAAACATTGATTGTTCTTGGCAAGAAAAGAAATCGGAGGGCTCCATCACTGGAATATGCCGAGGAGCGGATGGGGTGTGTATTGCAGGCTTTGTGCAGAAGATCACAGCTCAATCGGCTCACATAGGAGAAACCCTAGCTGTTCAACGAGGTGCTCGCATGGCCGAGGAAGTCTCGAATGCTCGATAGGAACTACTTTAGATGCACGAAGTGACTTGCCCGACTTGCCCGTGTATATCTCTAGCAACTGTCTCCCGGTTGTGGACTCCATCTTGGGCCGAACTGAAATCCCCTGGGCCTCTCGTCCTTACGTTCTTGACTGCAAACAAATGATGGCCCAAATGAAGAATGTCTTTTTGAGGTTTGAACCGCGCCAATCAAACCGAGCTGCTGATTGGATCGCGAAATCCCATAATACCGATTCTCTTCCTAGTAATTGGGTATCTAATCCCCCGCACGAACTTTATCTTATCTTATGTTTAGATCTTCATACTAGTTATAATCCACCATCTTAGTATTAATCAATGAAGTACTTTCGACAAAAAAAAAAAGAAGTATTCGAGCAACCCCCTCAACTTATGTGCAATGCTCTTTTGAGCATCATAACTTTTTCTCCGACCACTTAAATGTTATATAACTTTTGAATCAATCAGTTGAGTGTCATAATATATTCAAACCGTTCATCACAGGTGCCATACCACTCCAGATTTCTAGCACTTAAGTGATGTTTTTTATCATTCTATTTTTATAATTTTCGGTTGCCCATGGTAAACCCAATAGGAGGGCAAGAAAGTGTATATTCCGAGGCTATGCACAAGGTGACTATGACTAACGGTTGTGATACCTAGAATTAATTCACCTTTTGTTAGTAGAGAAGTTATATTTGATGAGTCCCTAAAACTAATGGGCAAGAGTGATTGTGGTAGTGTTTATATAGATAGGGAGATTTTCAATTTAAGTTGGAGTTGAAACCACAAACTCCTAAAGTAGATGGTGCTAGCGTGTTAATAAACACAAATAGTGCTTATAGTGAGGTAGAGCTTTTAGAACTAATGGTTGCTATAATTGTTGGGTTTAAGAAGGTGCGTGTTTGATCTCTTGATAGGTATGCATGCGATGACTTTGCTTTATCTGCGGTTGAGGAGGTTGTGTAGGAAAATATTTGTGGAGAAGTTAATAAATGCAAGTGGAGTTGGGATTCTAATGAGGTCCAAGGTTATGACAAAGTTCATGTGTAACTTGGATTTCAAAGATATTGGCGGCGGTCAAGCCCAAAAGGGGCTATGGGAGAACAGCAGTGAAGTTCGGAATCAAACAAAATGGTTGTGACTTGACTCAAATATCAAGCCAAGGTAAATATTGTTGAAAATGTATTTTGAGTTTGAGCCTAAAAAGGATCATGTTTCTTAATTTGAGTTGGTTTCTACCTTAATTAGTTTCCTATTTTTTCTAGGTTTTCTAAAAGGGATTTCCTATTTTAGATCTAACCTTGTCTATGTATAAGAAGTGTTGCTTTGTGAAGAGCATCCAAAAGGCTGCTTATTTGTAAATTACACCCTGATACAATCCGAGAGTATTAAAGCCAATAAATTCCATGGTAACTATTATACCCCTAGATCAACTCATTAAATTTTTGTTTACTTTGGCCAATCTCATATGAAATCTCAAGATTTTGTTCTTCGGCATGCAGGTGAACATTTTCTTAGGAGATCACTCATCTTAATAGTGTTATCCCTTAAGCATGCTTAATGTTACATTATGTCACAGATATCTTATGAGTTAATTCCAATTTTACATATATCCCAAGATCACTCTGCCCTTATTCAGGACGCAATTGGTTTACTTTTGTGTCATTTTCCATACTAAAAGCTTATCAAGAGCCATTTATTTTTTGGGCCCTTTGACATCAATAATAACTCTTCACTTCATTGGACTAGGTTGTTACAATAAGATTTTAGTGAGGAATTGTTAGTGCTAAACAACGTGAGGATTATTTGGTGTAGTTGGGGATGGTAAACACTAAGAGTGGTTGGGTGACTCAAATATGATTGTAATCTACATTATATCGTTTAATCTTTAGTGGAATTTCGTGCTGCTCTCCCTATGGATGTAGGTTACATTGTCTGGACCATCTAAATCAATGTCCGATTTATTATTTTATTTTGTTTATTTTGCCGTTCATCTTTTATTTTATTTTTTATTTTCCACAACAACAAATTTGTCCAAAGGGTATGTTTTTATAGAGGTTCAGCCGTTTTTATGAAAATGATCAGCATAATGTTAGTTAGAAGAGTTCTTCTACAATCCATGTGAAATACTAATGGATCTATGCATCTTGTGTGCAAGTACAAATTCTAATGAAGTGATAATTGCATCGGCCAGTTTATAGATTGTTTGGTAACATTTCTGTTATGAAAAACAATTTTTTTTTTCAGAATTAGTCTTTTTCTATTTTTACTTCCTGAAATAATTTCTGAGTAAAAGAACAAAAAATAAAAAAAGAAAAATGTTGCCATGTGCGCTCTTGATGTTCTGATTTCCTCTGGAGTATAATAATGGCAATGACGATTGTTGCATTCGCACAAGTCTTCAGATCACGCAGGTGCTAGCGCTATTGGTGTTTGTTTGATTTCTGTCGTTTGACTTCAATTTTTTTTTTTTTTTTAATGTTAAAAGATGGTCTGCACTAATCTTTAAATATCCGCACATTAGGAATTGACCTCATCGAAAAGCTTATCCAAAATCCTCACTATGAGGTACAAGTACTTCTCATTTCTCAAAGAGGGGAGGGAGTCTTTAGTCAAATCGAGAAACAAAGAGGAAACATTTACTGTTTCGAATCTTTATCTATTTCTACTCTTGCACTAGTCTTTCGTGCTGCTAGCCTGTTCCTCATCCTATTCCTCATCCTTGCATTAGAACATCTTGTACCAGCTATCGTACTCTCTCATAACTTGCCATTTCCTACATTAACCAATCGCTCACTCGAGTAAAAAGACAGGATGTGGACTCCGGAAAGTGATCTTTTGTAGGATTAGATTATCCGACTCGAATAACATAAAAAGAGTGATTCATCCCTCTCTTACTCTCGCTCTTGCTCTCACTCACATAAGTCGCGACACGCCCCAGCGGCTTCAAACGGCGATCATAGTAAGGCGACCAGCTTGGCTATGTCTACAACCACTGGCCCCATGATCGGGCTTTTGTTTCTAGCTATATATTTGATGTTACTGTAAAAATTGTGAATGTTGAGCCTTTATAGCATACCGCATCCTATTCTGTGCAATTTCATATTCCATAGACAAAAGAGGTAATACAACAAAAGAAGCTGAAAAGACATAATACAACAATCATATAACGCATCGAATTTCTAACGGATAAATATGATTTCGGGTAGGACTTTTCATTGGTTTATGAAATTTTCTTGTAAAAATGTCAGTCTTTTCCTCTGCCACATAAGCAGTCATAGTCTGTCGAGGGGCTTTGATCGACTCTGTAGCTTTCGCAAGCCCACGGCTGTTTCGGCTGAAGCTTTAGTTTCCTGTAGAAGTTCTGCGGTTGATTTTCTGCTGCTTTTTTTTTTTTTTTCTTTTCTGGGTTTTGATTTCCTTTGCATGCGTGAAACGTTAGATGCTGTGCCTTTCGAGTGATCAGTGGAGTTGCTGCTGCTTGTTTGTGTCGATGATGATGTAAACGTGTTTGCTTACATGTCTGGTGATCTTTTTTTTTTTGGGGAGAGGGTTTGTTAGAAGCCGATTTTGGGGGCCGATGGGTGATTTCTTTTTTTTTTTCTTCGTTCTTTTTTGTTTTGTTTGTTTCGATTTGGATTGATTGAAAATGTGATTGGTACGGCTGTTTGTGCTGCAAAGATAGACTGCGCGCATGAAAAGAATGGAGTTGGGGAAGATTTTGTTTGTTCTTCTCTGTGCTAGTCTGGCTATAGCAGGAGTGGTAAAGCAAAGTTTCCTCCCTTTTTTCCGTAGTCTTGTGTTTTTTGATTTTTCAAATTTGAATTTAAAACCGAAGTCCTGTCTGATTATGTGTTTGCGATTTGGGCTGAACAATGCAAACAGGTTGCCGCTCCGCCAACATGCCCCGCCAATGACCTTGGTGGTGAACGTGGTGATGCTGATGATTGGGAAGGATAATTTTTCCCAGGCATTCCTAACATTAAGTATGAGGTGAGGCTTTCCAGAGAAAGGGTCTGTTTAGCTTCGATTTTATTGCAATTTTACTTCTTCGGCTTCGTGTTAGGGCCTGCAAAATTTCGTAGCAGATCGTTTTTGTTTTAGCTACTACATGCAGATTAAAGTAGTAAACACGATTTTTTTGTATGTATTGAAAGAAAATTCAATAATTTCGCTTGAGAACTCAAAGTCTAATTTTGAAGTTTGTTATATACTGTTGGAAGTGCCTGCTGGTTGAGATTCTCAATTTAAACAACGTGCTTCTCATTTAGGGTCCTCCAAGCAAGAACCTGCTGGCATATAAGTGGTATAACGCTGAAGAGGAGATACTAGGCAAGAAAATGAAGGTGGGTTCTTTTTCTTTCCCTTGGTGATTTTTCTTTTTACTTTGCCGATCAGTTGTGTGGGTTATAAATATTGATAGCGGGCTGATGCTTGCAGCATTGGCTAAGATTAACATTGCCTTTTGGCACACATTCAGGGGAACAGAAGGCAATCCATTTTTCTGCCACGAAGTTTTGGCCCTGGGACGATGGCACGAATTCTTTAGCTATGGCCAAAAGGAGAAGTAAGAAATGTTTATCTAGGAAGTGAACAATAACTGTGTTTCAGTTTGGAAAATACCTCAGTTTGGAATGTATATAGGAATCAGCGCTAACAACTTTTTATTTCATTCTGCATTCAATGAACAAATCAGTGATAGCCAACATTGAGTTCCCGAAGAAACTTGGAGTTAATCGATGGTGCTTCCATGACAGGGATACAGCTCCTGATGGCAAGACATTGGAGGAGAGTAAATAGTCTAAGTCAGTTTTGGTATTACAAGTTCATATGTAGATTTTGGTTGCTCAGGACAATGATCTTAGAAAAAACTTTGAAACACCCATTCTTAACCTGTGCTGACGCAGCTGCTCATGAAAATTCTTAATCCAGCAGTCGAGTTTAAGTTTGCTCTTTGTCGTTACTGTCGCAGGAATCTAATGTGAACTTGGATGAAGTAGTGGCCCTTGCGAAGGAGCTGCAGGTAGACTCCTGGACAAACAAAATAATGATTGTTTTTGTTACAGCTGTAGCACTCTTGGAATGTGATTCTATTGTTTTTGTTACAGCTGTAGCATTCTTGGAATGTGATTCTTTATGATGCCTTCTTTACTCAATTAATGAAGTCTTCTAGGCTATTGCTTGAACACATGAAAATCCTTAACCTGACTCTGAATTTTCTATATTAGAAGCATTGGCTCAACGTTGATTGATGGAGTGTCTGGATGGATGATGATTCCATGTTATTGCTGAGAGTAACGTCATTCATAAAGCATATTCCTAAGCTGTGAGGATCTTTTGCTCCTACTTTCTAAAATATGATCAAACTTGATGTTGGGACTTGAAAGCATGGTTTCTAATTCATTTTTCCATGTTCTTGTTATTCTGAGCTTAATTTGTTGAATGCAATAGAATTTCGGAGGTAAGTCTCTCAACTTGTATATTTCCATTATTCAATTATTCCTTTTAATCATTTTTAGGAAGTTCTTTCTATTGCCGCTCTAGACTATCTGTTATGATCTCAAGTAAGATGAGATCTTGCAATTGTTTGTTATAATTTTGTTGGATGCCCATGTTATCTTGTTAAGCATCAGCCATTATTGGTCAATATGCTATAGAATGACACAAGTGAATGCAGGTAGACTCCTTTTTTTTGGTGGCTTGAACAGGAATGCATCAAATTAAAATAGTTTATGTCTCCCACAACACAAGTGAATCAAGTTCCCTGTAGGTCCACAAATACTCTGGCCTCATATTTGAGTTCTCTTTCGCATACAGGGAACTGAAATCCATCCCAAAGGTACCGCTCGATTGTTCATGCATCCCCGATACATGCATGGAGGTGCCACCAGGTAATATACATGACTAGTCATAATTATCTATAGAATTACGGTATTTGTTAACTTAGTGTGTATATAACCATATCATGCATTTGTTTTCAACAGCCCCAAAGTTGGGGCATATGCACATGCTGCTGCTCAAGTCAAGAAAGCCATGGAGGTAAATATTTTTTGGAGGCTGTTGTATCTTTTATCTGTCGCGAGTTCTGGTTAATACCATATCTCATGGCTTTATGTGGACAGGTCACTCACTATTTAGGAGGAGAAAACTATGTCTTCTGGGGTTCTCGCAAAGGATATCAAACTTTATTGAACACAGACATTGGACGAGAGATGGATCACATAGTGTGTTTGATAGCATGCGCTTACGTTACTCTTTAAAATTTTGCCTTTTAAGCTTTGCTTGATAGTGGCCACATCGCCTAAATCATCTAGTATTCTACATTTTCGTTCCAGTCAACTTAACATACTATCCTTAAAATACCTTTTATCATGATTGACAGGCAAGGTTCCTCGAAGCAGCTGTTGCCTATAAGGAGAAGATTGGATTCAACGGTAATGTCTTTCTTGACATTTGGATGGAGCTAATACTTCTAATGTTCTATTAGATTGGGGATTATCTGGATTTTCAGACTGTTTTATATTTAGCATCCGTTAGCTCTGCCAATGAAATTCTTTCACAAAGTGTTTATTTTGCCTGCCATATCAGCTTTGCCTGATTTTCCTTTTCCATGTGCTTAACCAGGGACTTTATTGCTTGAACCTAAGCCTCAAGAGCCAACGAAGCATCAGTATGATTCTGCATTTGTGTAAATTGGTGAAACAGCTTCCATGAATCACCTTTACTTATGGGAATCTTGTTACAGGTATGACTGGGATGTTGCTACAGCTGCCAGTTTTCTGCGGAAGTATGCCCTTTTAGCTGAGTATCAAATGATTTGCCGGTCTCTGTAGAATTGAAATAATGATTTGCTGTGTTGTTCTTTTCCTTTACTCATGTGAGGTATCTGGTGTTAGTGTACCTGCAAGTCAGAGGAACTTTTTTAACTTTGAGTTCCTCTGCCTATTTTAAAACCACGTCTTGATGTTGCTGTCCATCCCCTTGCAGGAGAATTAAAAATAATGTTGAGTGTAACCATGCAACTCTATCCGGGCACAGGTATTTCATGCTATGTGATGCTAAAACTGAATGCTGATTTGCTGCGTCTAAGTTCTTGAATTTGATCATGTACCTGAAGATCTCATTACTTCGGTGAAACTTTACTTCTTTTTTCATTTCTGTAGTTGTCATCACGAGCTAGAAACTGCTAGACTTAATGATCTATTTGAAAACTTAGATGCCAACACTGGCGATCCACAGATTGGTACTTTTCTATATCCAAATCTGGAATATGTGCAATTAAAACATCTTAATAGTATTAGCCATTATGTAATGCAATCGTTGACAGGATGGGACACTGATCAGTTCCTCACTGATAT
The DNA here is from genome assembly GCA_014182555.1 of Eucalyptus erythrocorys. NCBI lineage: Eukaryota > Viridiplantae > Streptophyta > Magnoliopsida > Myrtales > Myrtaceae > Eucalyptus > Eucalyptus erythrocorys. The sequence goes on from CM024603.1 coordinate 13,988,383, forward strand.
TAGAGAGGTGACTTTGGTCATGCTCAGTGTGGTCAGAAATGTATGTCAAAAATTAGTTTTGCTTTTGGATAGTTAAAAAGTCCTGTTGGGACAAGCTTATGTAAAGGCAATTTTATAACTATGTTCTTCATCCTTGCCTTACATAGGGAGGATTGGCACCAGGGGGCATCGATTTTGATGCCAAACTGTAAGCATCCTTTTCTTCTCTTTTTGGATTAATACTGATTTAGAGGTAATGCGGCATAATATGGATTTGGCCTGGTATTGTTTTTAATGCTTCATTTCACTGTAGTATAAATGTTGTTTGTGTGATATTGTAGATGAGAGAAAGCACAGACGTTGAAGACTTGTTCATCACTCATATTAGCAGAATGGACACCTTGGCTCGTGGGCTCCAAAATGTCGCCAAGCTGATTGAGGTGAACTAATTACTTCCATTCAACTCATTGATGTTCCTAGTCCCAACAGTTTAGATACTTCTCCTCAATCAACATGACTAATTATGTTCACTTTCCAAACATAGGATGGTTCTCTGGACGAACTTGTCAGGAAGCGATGTGAGAGCTTTGATACCGAATTTAGGGCTCAAATTGAGGTACTTCCTCAGAGCAAGCATCTCCTATTACTATTCCCTTTAAATATGTACCGATTCTTCACTATCTTTATTTTTTTTTTTTTCTTTCGTTTTTTATGATTGATCCTAAACTTTCTTTGTCAGGCTGGTAAGGTCGATTTTGAAACGTTTGATAAGAAGGCTATGGAATGGGGTGAGCCCAAGGTTCCTTCAGCCAAGCAGGTAATATAGAAGGACTTAATGAGGACCTTACATCCTTCACTTTATAATTCTGTTCTTAGGTTCTGTGCTTGGCTTATGTTTCTAGTCTTCCTATCTTCCTTTTGAAGTTAATACAGATGCTTTAAATACTCTAGGGAAACTTTAGAATGGGTTACTACATGACTTGGTTAGCGGTTGCTTGATCTTAAGTAGTAGGTCCTAAGAGTGCTAAACAACACTGTTAATCAAATGATGCCACATTTGCATGTCTCAATGAAGATTTAGTCCTAATCAAATAATGTCACATGTTTCATGTAGCAAAGGACTTAACTAACTGGCTGTGGCAATGGACCAAAGTTTTTTCAAGTAATGTGTTTTCTTTTGTGTGTGTGTTACTAGGACAAATATAGGAGATATAATTGTCCAATATTGATATATTCATTGCCTCGATAAGTTGTGTCCGAAACATTGAATTGGAGCTACAATGTTCGTCATTAATCACAAATTATGAACTTCTCTGGTACTGTCCCTTTGATGCTAAATTATTTCCTCCTTTCTTCCTAGAATGCAATCCCTTTCGCCGCTGCAATTTTGCACTGAGCTACTCTTGATTATCTTTGGTGCTTTCCCTAATACTTGAAACGTCATATGTCCTTATACTGTAACCTCAGAATATACCCACATCACCATCTGATATGTAGATGACAAGCACTATCTACTTCTATACCATAGCATTTTGACAGAGTCCTAATCTCCGAATTTTTAATTTTTTTTAATTGTTTAATTTTTTTAATTTTTTCCCTCGGAAGCGTTATCCTTTTTCAGGTGTCGGTATGGCTTGATCTGATGATGTACCTGTTTGCCATATTTTCAGGAACTTGCGGAGATGATTTTCCGGTCTGCATTGTAAATAAAGCAAGGGTTTTTTGTTTACTGAGAAAAATTGTATGGTTCTCTGAGATATATGATGCTAGTTTCGAAATAACACTCTAGTTTCCCTGAACTCGGATGGTTTTAGCAATTCAAATTCAACCTTTATGTTCTCGGATCATTATTATTGCATCTTTATCCTACTTTTGCACTTTGCATGTGGTTTTTTTTTTTTTTTTTTTTAACGCTCTCTCAGATCCGAAGGAGGTAGCTATATCTTTTAGCTTCTGGGTTTATGAACTGGTAGGGTTATAGCAGAGAAAGGCGTGAATATTTTTTGTTTACGGAAAAATATGATGTTGCTAGATATCTGACTGATTTGATGTGACCGATCAATGAGCATATGACATGTGTCTCAATGTGAAAGTCAAGAAGTTATAGTTTATAGTTTATGATTGATTTGTTTTGCCACATGTTATCGTTACTCCATTCTATGCACCCGCAATACAAATTACGTTTGGCGAGACTAGGTCAGCTCTGCTCAAGTCTTCTTACAAGACTAGTCGACATCTAGTGCCCATTGGCAGTGAGCTGGTTTTGACGCTGGTTCAATAGAATCAATCATATTGCGATAAAATTGTCCAGAGAGTACGGTTCGTAGTGATGTTCGGCCCTAATGAAACGATCAGCATAATGTTAGATGAGTTTCCTCGCAATTTATATGGCATATAGCTGTATCTACGCGTCCCGCATGCAAGTATAAATTCAAACAAGTGATAATCGCAAAGGCTTTGAATGTGCACAAGCACGTGACCTCGCGAGCGAGCGCACGTGTGCGCACGTGCATGCTTAGCACCATCCAAAATCTTAAATGTTGAGTATACTTGATTGAGAAGTTCAAATGTGGCTTATTTCATGGATTAAATCCATCAAGAAGCTCATCCAAAAACCTAACCGTGAGGAACCACTCGAGGAGCCTTCTTATCAAATCTGAGAAACATGTGCACTCGCTGGTATTGACCTCTTTTAGTGCGATCGTGATGTTGGCCTCTCTTAGTAAATCCTGCACCTGCTCACTGCACACTCTCATAACTCACATAGGTCATAAAAGAACCAAATCCTTCGTTGGAGGAAGACGGAATTGGGACCCCGGCAATGAGTGTCGCATCATTGGGAAATCATTTGGAACATGGGATAAGAGTCAAGCCAAGCGTTTTACAGTGTCGATGAGCAAATTGTGTCAGGTTGTAATCGTGGATATGTGCAATGAGTATTAGAATAGAACTAGCAGGTTATGTAATACTGACATGATACGATATGACATGCCGACACATCATTTTTTAAAAAAGAAAAAATTCCAATACGTTGGGATACATTGAATATTAAATATATATTTTTATATATACATAATAAATTATCATTTTTATGTTTATTTCAATCAAATTAATTTGATTCAAATTCATAAATAAATAAATAAATAAAATTTACACTAAGAACATTAATCCACCATTTATTAATATCTTTTATTGTTTCAATTTGACAAATTTAACTCTATCCCAATAATTCAAATAAACTTGAAGAAAAAACAAGCAATCCATATTCTGGACTCGCATGTTGGATATGTCGGAAGAGGAAGAAAAAAACTTAAGGGATGAATTGTATATGACAGGAAGTGAGAGTCAGAAGAGAAGAGAATACTAGATTTTTCTTCTTTCTTCATTTATTATTTTTATTATTGTGTTTTATTTTTCACATATATATATTTTAACCTCTCATTTATTAAAATTTTTTAAAATGGACCTCAATAGTGGAATCACGTGTCGAAAACTCATATGTCGGAATTCCAACTCGAGTGTCGAAGAGTATCAGGAAAGTTGACCAGATGTCGGATTTTTTGACACGTGTTGACCAAGTGTCGGAGATGTCGGACACGTGTCAAAGTGTCCAACATGACACGAAAGCTCTTGGAGAGTGTCGATGCTTCCTAGCGGCAGGCAAATCTTCCTAAATTCTCAAAAAAACATGAAGTTTCTTGGTGCTTCATGGTATGGTTGTCTTCTTCTTCACTTTGGACTCTCTCATAGACAGCGATCTAGACTCTCTTAGGATTCCCTGATGAACTTATTTTGTATCTTGAAATAGGGTCGGCGCTATATTAAAACTCTCTCTCTCTCTCTCTCTCTCTCTCTCTCTCTCTCTCATAAACTTCCTAGAAGATATTAAAATGTCCTATATCATGTCCCGAATCCTCTCTCTCTCTCTCATAAACTTCCTAGAAGATGTTAAAATGTCCTATATCATGTCCCAAATCCTATGAAGTTGGGGTAATGACATAATTGTCATTTTACCAAAAGATGCAGTCTCAAACTACCTAAAAGTCCAACTCCCAAAAGTGCTCTCGTATTATCGATCACTAACTAAGGAACTTGAAAAGATAGGGAATGAAATGAGTGAATAATCACAGTTTAGTGAGAAGTGCGTATTTTTCCTAAACAAATCGAATATTCACTATGCACTTTACAAAACAATGTTCAAAACTCACTTTATCTCAACCCTAGTATAATACACATACAATATAAGAATAATTATATTACTTTAACATCACCGTATACATATCAGAAAAACATTTGTTTAATAAATAATATCATAACAAACATCAATAGTCTAGTCTTTTGAACAATCTTATCAATTTACATATCAATGGTTTAAATCATTAATTAATCTCATTAAATTACATGTCAATGATCCATTCCATCAACCATCTCAAATTGCGCATGTAAATGGTCCATTCCATTGACCAAATTCGTGCTCAAATATTAACCATAATAATGCATAACGCCTTATGACAAGGTAACCAAACTCGTTTTTGACAATGTCTCCACTTATATTACTAGTGCTTGGCCCTTAAGGATATTTTAAACTAACATGCACATACCCACAAGCCCCTCAATGAGCTCATAGATACTAAGCACCAACACAAACTTGTCATAGTATCATTTAATATCCACAAGCTAATTTGGCATCAAATTACAAATAGTTTTCACAAACCAAACATGTTATTTTTCTCAACTTATTCATTAAACATAATAAATATTGTAAGGCACTTCGTAGACCATTTCCAAATCCATTTCATAAACTAGGTTCGGAATGTATATATAACAACAACATGTTTCATAATCCATTTTCAACCACCTAGTAAATGCCTAATGTAGACTTATATGCAACAAACATATTGTTTCATAACTCATAATATATTGAATCTCTATAACTTTCTCGACATAAGTTTACAAATTCATAAAATAGATATCACCACTTACTTGGAAATGCCCACAATGTACAACGATCCCGTAATCTTAGCAATTAGCTGAAAATCAATGTCAAAACCAGTAAGACTACCTCAACTACAAGTTGCTTAAGCTATGACTCCTATGGACTAACAAACAACGCACCATTCATGCCGATGGTCTCATAATACTAAAAATTAAATGAGAATCAATGTTAAATCCTAGTAAAATTCTGCCTTAATTATGAATCGACTAAACCATGCCTAAATGCTAACAAAATGACTTCTATGTAGTAACAAATCGCTCACTCGAAGTGATTATTCACACTTAAACGTAATGGAACTCGCATGTAAAACCCTAATATTCCGCTCCTACAAAACCATTGCTCCAAATTGACTCTTGTCGAAACCCACAGCTCTATGACATTATAATCTACTATTTCCATAAAATCTCATAACTCAACAACTAAAAAATCAGCTTCGTAGTTCGATTCAATAACTTCAAATTTGTGCGTAACCCCTAAAGCTACTCCAATAGAATGAATAAAAGACTTGAATCCTTATTGGGCATTGCAATTTGGGGTTGAATCGGCGTATTATGGTGTCGGGGTTCGTGAAATCCGTTTTTCTTCTTATTCTTCTTCCCTTACTTTTTTCCCCTCTTTTTTCTTTTTCGTGCATTGATTTCGGTCCCCCCCCTCTCTCTCTCCTCTCTCTCTCTCTCTCTCTCAAATCAATTTCCTAGTACACAATCCCTCTCTCTCTCTCTCTCTCTCTCAAATCAATTTCCTAGTACACAATATTACAATTAGGACAACAGTATCTTCTACACTTTTTTCTTCTTATTTTTCTTGTGGGCCCCACCCTTTGACAGGTCAAGATATTACATTCTATATCTTCATGAAGTCTGATCCGATCAAAAAAAAAAAAAAAAAAGAGTCTGAGAGGCGTCTAAAAAATGATCCTTTAGAGCTTTTTGGATCATCGGTCCCTTCAGTCTCTTGGCAGTCTTGTAAGAGATTGGTGAAATGCCCGCCATACGATTCAGCAACATTACATTTAAGGCCGACCTATAGCAGGGATCTGAATTGCCTGGGGAGCACCTAGTTAGTGTTAAGAGATTTTCCTGTCTAATCTTTGGAAGGACGTGGCTGTCCCGTTTCTAGCTCGGGAAGTTCCGATGAATGGATACCTATCTCTTGCGGTGCTCTTTATGCCACTCTTATCTCTCTTTTTGTCCGGATCTAATGTCAAAGCTTCAATCCTAACCCTCATTCAACGCTGTTCGGCGGACCCCCCCTTCAACGGTGGGAAAGGACGCTGGACCCCCGCCAAGTTTTGGCAGCTAGACATAGGGTCGATCCTCCAATCGTTGCACAAAATCTCAGGTCGCAATCAAACGACGCTGACTGCCGGTCCTAAACAAACAAATCTTGTCTCAACACATGCCCAAGAGTTCATTAAGCTGTGCAACCTCTTTTTGGATTAATCTACTAGAACTAGCTAATCACGTAACAAGAAAAAACACGATAGCGATCCAAGCCTGATCCCGGGGCAAAGCACGGATTTCCGCACGAGTTCTATATTTCACCTAGGCCTCATCTACCGGCATCTTCCGAACGCTCAGCCTTGGCGCTATTTTGGCCCGTTAGGTAGCTATCGACATCGATTTGGCAGACGCCAGAGCCTTCACGAGAATCGTGGGCATGCACGGTGAGGATATGGCCTTTCCAAGTGTCGCTAAAGGAGCGTGTAGAAAGCACAGCTCCATCATCACCTTAGGAAAACCTCCTCTCTCCATTCTGCCGAAAAAGCATGGAGCTGCGGGCGCTTTGCGGTCCTCCTTTGTGTCTTCTCCTCTGCCTTCTCTTCCAGTCTGGACTGTCCCAAACGGTGGTCAAGTCGCTTCCCGGATTGCCTGGCGACCTCCCTTTTTATCTCGAAACCGGGTCAGTGACATTCCCTTTCACTTTTTGTGCTGTTGTCCTCATCTCTCTCTTCTCTCTCTATCTCTCTCTCTACTTGTTTGAATCTTTGCATGTTATGACTGATTCTCTCCCTTTTTTTTAGATACATTGGAGTTGGGGTGTTGGATGATGTTCAACTTTTTTATTACTTTGTCGAGTCGGAGAGGAGCCCCAGAGACGACCCTCTGGTGCTATGGCTCACTGGCGGCCCCGGTTGCTCTGCTCTCTCCGGACTGATTTACGAGATCGGTGAGTCCTCCTCTGAACCTTTGCCTTTGCCAAAACATGGGTCAAGAGAAACCGAGCTGAGCCTGTCGGATGTGGTGGTCAACTGCTGAGAGTGAAATCTAATATTCCCAATTTTCATGGTCACCCTCTTACTGTCTTAATCGACTAATACTCTTTTGTTTGCAAATCGAACTCTATACTTGTGGGAGGTTGATTTTGAGGCTTCATGCCGAACAAGATTGTAGCTGACAACCAAGCGTTAGAAATCAATTACTACTTTCCTAGGTGAATAATTACCATATTACGTCTCTTATGTCAATGACAAAAAGGGGATATTAAATAAATGGAATTAAGAGACAATGGCATTTCTTCTTGGTTCAAAAAGTAAGTTCATGTGGGACTTGAATTTTGTAGGCCATCGCAGGCAATAAGCTGATTATGGCATGATAAATGGACATGCCATTAAATTTTGAAATTTTATGTATTCTAATATGGATGTTCATTACATGTAATGCAGGTCCATTTACATTCAATTACGAGAAATCTACTAGATTCAGACCAGTACTCAAATTGAATGATTATTCATGGACAAAGGTAACAAGAATTGATTTATGCTACATGAACTTCTTAATTTGATTGGACAACCGTTGAGTATACCATATTTCTAGTCTTATATGTTAGCAAGCCATTCATGATTAGCTCTGTTCACTACACAGGTGGCAAATATTATATTCTTAGATCAGCCCGTTGGAACTGGATTTTCTTATGCTAATAGCTGGGAAAGCTATAATATAAACGACAACATTTCGGTCGCAGAATCTTACGAATTTCTAAGGAAGGTAAAGTCAAAAAGAGAACTTTTATATAAAGGAGATTCTCTACATAATTAATATTATTAATCTCTTTTTGATCTTTTGGCCTTGTTGCTTGATTTAGTGGCTTAAGCTCCATCCCCAGTTTTTGAGCAACCCACTCTACATTGCTGGGGACTCTTACTCGGGCGTCACTGTTCCAAGAGTTGCTTTAGAAGTTGATAAAGGTATCATTGTTTATTCATTTTTTTTTAATTCTGCTTCCTTGTAAGTAACCATTTTATATTTGCAATTCTCCGTGTCAATATTTTTATATTCCAAACAGTTTTGAATAAAAAAGCCCAAAGTTGTACTCCCCAAAATTAAATTAACCAAAAAATAAGAAAAATATAAGTCAATTCAGATGCGTCCTAAAAGACGATTTTGTTTGTTTCTTTTGGGGATCATGGTCAATTATGATTTATACTAGGAAATGAAGCTGGTTTGGAGCCTAAGATGAATCTTGAGGTAACTATCGCTGTCATCACATTAGTACACTCATTATTTTGCATTTCCTTTTTGAAAGAATGAAACTTATTGGTTCAATTTGATTCAGGGTTATGTACTCGGAAACCCCCTAACAAATTATGATAGTGACCTCAATTCAAGAGTCCCATTTGCTCATCTGAAGGGTCTTATATCAAATGAGCTATATGAGGTAAAGACTCCCGCTTTTTCTACAGCATGTCATGCCACAAAAAATTTTCACGTTATTGGTTATTGCCTGGTGCATGAAAAGATTGATTGAGACGCATACTAAATGTGTTAGATGCAGAATGTGTATCATTATTTTTAGAATGAAATACAAATTCATGAAATTTTCTTAATTATCAAAACTATTATCATAAAAAGCGAGAAAACAAAAGGTAAAAATACGTGTTCTGGGATTTTTGCCCACACCAAATATTTCTCCACGAATCACTTATTTTTATTTAATATTTGATTCCAAAATTAATGTCCACCTTATTTATGTATTCCAGTCAGCTAAAATAGATTGTAACGGCAAATACTTACACGTCAACGAAAGCAATGCTGATTGCGTTGACGATCTTAAAGATGTGAACCTGGTTAGTTGGCATACATTCTTCTTTTTTTCCCTTCCTTTTATTTCTTTATTATTTCTTTCCGTTTTTTCCCTTTTTGACCAATATATTTTTTATTATTATTGGAAATTCCATGCATTGAACCTTGACTTTTTGCTAACTACAGTGCGTGGAGAATATAGATACGGCAAACATACTGGAACCAAACTGCGTGACTCAGTCTCCCAAATCGACGGTCAGTGATAGGTGGGACCCAACTTTAATAAATCGAGACCCTTCACCTCTCCTTTTGCCGACGGAGAGAGCTTCCCGGGTTTGGTGCCGGGTAAGAATCGGTTTTTTTTCTTTGTTTTCTTTGGACCACCGTTTTGCCACATGTTTTCAGAAAAAAAAGAATCAATTTGTTAATTGAATTTTCCTTTTTACCTTTTAATTAATTTAATTTTAGCCGCGTATGCACTTTGACTTCTCCGTACTCGAAATACCAAGAACTTCGGTGATATATAAGTATTGACATGTAAATTCGAGTATAAAGTTCTCATAAAATATCGGAATTTAAATAATATTTTCTTTCATTCTGACAGGCAAACTAGATGTCATTTTCCGTTTGGTTAAAGCTGATGTCACTTAATTAATTAGATATTTGGTGGATCATTATCTTTGTTGGTAGTTTTCTCATATTATTTTGATTTTCTACTTCTCATCCATTCTCTAGTCAAGAATATCAAATACATGTTAACATAACATTTACGTTCAAGAGAAAAAAAGGGGAAAATAGAGTTATATTCATGTTTTTGATTAGTAGTCACACCATGGTAATTATGTACAAATACAACTTCGTTACGCTGTAATCAGTATTCATTTACATTGAAATTTGATGATTAATATATCAAATTAAAGATCAAGGTTAAAAATTAAAAATGACAAATCTCAAAATTTGATGACTTACCTATTTTCCTGACCATAAAAAATTTAAATTCCAATGATGTGTAAAATATTTTTAATTTCTCCAGGGTTGAAATTTTAAGACCAATGAAGTCGGCTTAAGGATGATTCCCTTAAGTTCTCTAATCAAATATTTGGTGACTAATTTTTTTAATTATTGATTGGCTAAATACACCCTCAAGCAGTCTGACCGAAATTCCTAACCAAAAAAATAATAATGACAGGAAATTTGTGTTGAATTAGTCATTTTCAGCTTAAATAAAAAGGATCATGATCAAATTGCAAAGTTCCCAGCTCAATTTGATAACCTTGTTTTTCAATGTAGAATTACAACTACCTCTATATCTATATCTGGGCTAGCGCTAAAGCAGTTCAAGATGCTCTTCATATCCGAGAGGTATGTCTACCAGTAATGTCAATTACATAATATCACTTTTATTTATTTATTATCTTTTTGTTCTTTTTCTTACATGTATTTTCGGTCTATATTTTGTGATGTGTTTAATGATAAGCCAGGGGACAGTTGAGAAGTGGGTAAGGTGCAATAAGACTTTATCTTACACATCCAATGTCCTAGTTGTCATTGACGTACACAAAGAGCTCATAGAAAGGGGATTTCGAGCGCTTATTTATAGGTAATTAAGCACCACTTTACAATGTGATTTATGGCTCATAGTTGGCCCACTTACTTCACTTAATGTTACTCTTTCTTAATGTGTAGTGGTGATCACGACATGGTCATCCCGTACGTGGGAACTCAAGCTTGGATCGATATACTAAATCTAACGATTTCTGAAGATTGGCACGCGTGGTTCGTAGATGGACAAGTTGCCGGGTTTGGTTTCAATAACACCCTCTTAACTACTATATAGTTCAATTTCTAGATGAATTCTCCCGACATCGCGGTACTTATGTCGATTTATTAAATGAGGCTCCTGCATTTTCGATACTCGGTGAAAGGAAAAGTCTGTCCATCCGAGTTCCCTCAGGATAATATCGCAAAATGCATATACAGCAGCTAGACAACTGATCCCTTTTTTTTTTTTTTTTTTTTTCTTTTTATTATACCTTCTATTGGTTATCTCAATCGTATGTGCTTACTTTGCTCTCTTTTCTCTTATAGGTATGCTACGCTATATTCTTCCTTTCCATCCCTTTTTACATTTGCAACCGTCAAGGTAAAGAGATTCATATACTATACTTTCTTCTTTACAAGCCCTTTTTTCTTAGCTTTTTCACATTTTCATATCTTAATTTCAACGAAATTGGCTCCTTAGAATTCGCAAACCGTACGTTGAAAGTGGTGTTATATGAACTCCTTCGTGCAGGGAGCGGGACACACGGCTCCAGAATACAAGCCCAAGGAATGTTTTGCGCTGATTAGTAGGTGGTTCGATTATTTTTACATTTAACTTGCACTTGTAGCTCCCTTTTAGTTCGACGATTTATATAATAAACATATTGTTGATGTAATAATTTTCCGGAGCTCCGATTCGGGAACAATGTTGAAATGGATATCCATGCTCATCTCTACAAATTCCATATTAGATTGAGCTCCTCAGACATCTAACGTTGCGACATCTCAAAGTGTTTTTTCTTTCACGAATGTTGTTGATGAGTGATAATACCACACTTGATAAGTAACTGATGAAGCATACATACTTTACATTTTTTTAATGCACTGATCTATCTCATATCATATGTGATCAATACCTCAATAATCAAACCATTCCATATGGAGTATGTTTAATAGGAGCCCCAAAGGCACTATTGACATGATCCTCAATACGTAATCGGGAGCATTGCTCCCTTATGCACCTCCTCAGCCATTGAATGATTGATGGAAATGCAACCAGCAACAATTCAACAACAGTAATTTTTTAAGGCCGGTTATTGCTGTTGGTTGTTTGCAAACAAACAAAATAGTGTTTTTTTTTTTTTTTTTTTTTTGGTTTCACATAGGAAAGTTTGGAAGGATGTGAGCCACTCTATTGCATGGGCATCTTCTAGAGTGTGGGCTAGAGCTCATAACACTTGCGTGTAGGTGCGCCATTTTGGTGCAATTATTAGACGTAGTTAGCACTTTGTGTGCTCATGGATAATAATTAGCAATAATCCTCTGTTATTATTATTATTATTATTATTATTTTTGTTTGGTGCTGCTATTTTGCTAATCTTTCTTAGTCATGTCTCAACCTTTGGAAGGTTATATTTGCTCAATCGATATTTTCAGAAGTTATGAAATTCAAAATTTAAAAAACCGTTTCAGTGTTATTATTGTTGTTGTTGTTGTTGTTATTATTATTATTATTATTATTATTATTATTATTATTATTATTATTATTATTATTATTATTATTATTATTATTATTATTATTATTATTATTATTTATTCATATTCCGTTTAAGAATGTACTTATTCACTTTGCAACCTTTTTTTAAGGGTTGCCTCTGTCCATTATAACTAAGATAAGTACAACGGTTTTGTAATCAATGAAAAAGTCTAGTCAAAGTTTCTTTCTAAAAAAAGTTACAATTATCATTTCAATTGTTTGAAAAGATCCCGAAGAAATACTAGAATTATTATATGATTTTCTCAATCTAGATTTTGTTGTATTCTGGAGGATTTTTGTTAGTAACCATTAGTAACATAGTTGGGCAAATAATTCCTTAGAAACAGTGTTATTATGCTTCAAAATCCGATTTCATTCTACAATTGCAAGGGGGATTAAATGCTTTGGTAACTACTTAATGTCTTTTTCTGAAGTTGGTGTCAAACGCTTGAATCCTCGTTTTCCCTTATTCAAACTAGGGTTGGTGTACCTCCCCTTCAATGGTGAGAAGGGGCGATGATGAGCCCCTCCTTGTTTTGCAGCTTAACACGTGATCCATCCTCTAATTCCCAAACTCGTACTAGGACTAGAATAAAAGGAGCAGACACAACTTTGACTTTCTAGCTCATTACACTTCACAAGCGACAAAAATTCTCGGACAAATCTCGGTCGTTTGTCGAATGAAGCGAAAGCACCAGTTTATATGGATAAATCTAGGGATCCATACCACACGAGTCCATTAAGCGGGGCACGGGCCAAGCCGATTTCTTTTTTTTTTTTTTTTTTGATCAAAAGCGAGGAAATTTCATTCATGATTTGCGATAAAACTTACATAACATAGGGGCATCTGCAGTCAAGAGAGCCAAAAGAGGTATTGGAGGCTGAGATTTCCAGCTAACTGGAAGAGAGTGTACTCGGTGCATTTTGGCGACCCAATCCGCGACAGAGTTCGTTTCTCTCGGTGTAAAAGTAATAGTGATCGAAGATAGGCTGTTAAGGATGGAGCGGCAGTCCTGAACTAGGCCCATTATGGCCCATGGAGTGTCTTCGAGGCCCATCACCGACGCCACGACCGTGCGGTTGTCAGAGGATACTTGAAGACTTCGGGGCTTTTCGGTTAGCAAACTCGTTCGTCTTCCTTTCTTCTCCGCATGAACCGAAGACCCGCAAGCAAAGCTAGGGTTTCGCCATGGATGGGAGATGGCGCCGTGAGGTCTTCGGTGAATCCATCGATTAGCACCCCAGGATGAATCACGAAGGACGCTGCTATCGCACAAGGAGATTGATCTCCGATCCACGAGCAATCGACATTTAATTTCAACGAGTGCTCGTCGGGGTTCCCACTTTTCGGTCGGTCTTTTTGCAAATTTATCCCTTTTTCTTTCCTTGAAGCCTCCTTTGATTCGATTGTAGATTAGCTGCTGCAAGATCGATTAGGGTTTCGGTTTGTTGCCATTTTGCCGGAAAACCACATGATTCCGATTCTTCCCGATCGCCATAAACACTCCAACACCATCTCAACCGAGGGGGATTCCCTGGGTTTCTCCGGGTATTCCTCTATCCATCTCAGTGCAGGTGGCCTCGTTGTGTTGCATGGTATAGGGATAAACGAGAATCTTTCCAAACCGACTGTGTATTTTTACAGTGGAGGAAGAGGTGCTCGAGGGACTCTGGGTATTTGTGGCATACAGGGCATAGGGGATTTGTGACAATTTTCCTCTGGTAGAGTTTTTCCATTGTAGGTGAGGCCCCTTGCGGAGGCTCCATAGGAATGTTTTTTGCTTCGGCGGGATGGGCATGCGCCATATCCCAACCCATAAATGGCGAGATGGGCTATACGACGAGGATGGGGAGCTTACCCGATTATCTGAGGAGGAGGTATTTGCACAAATTCTATGATATCCTCTCTTTACTGTGAATTGGCCATTTTCTGATCCCGTCCACACTAAACTGTCAGCTTGCCGAGATAGTGGGATGTGGATATTCAGGATTTCCTTCGTCATCGGATCAAAGGTTTGAAGTATTAATTCGACTTCCAAGTATTTTCTTCCTCATTAATTAGATCAGCGACGGTATGAGGGTCCCCTCTGTTTCGTGTCCAAACGGGATTCCTTGAGGGAGCCATCTCGTCCCCCCGGCGAATTTTAATGGACTTCCCATCCCCCACCATCCATCTCAAATCGGGTATGATTGCATCCCTTCCTTTTATAATGCTTAGCTAGCCCCAAGATGGTCTCAGTGGCCTGTATGTGCTTTCAAAAGTCCCCATGTGGGAAATATAAGCCTTTCATGAGTTTGCTCCATAGTCTGTCGGATTTTGAGATAAACGCCAGGCTTGTTTGCCTAGCATTGCTAAGTTAGAGCATATTAAATCTCTGAATCCCATCCCCCCCTGCTCCTTTCTACATTTCAATGCATCCCATTTCTTCCAGTGTATGCCATTTCCTGCTTCGCTTTGTTTCCACCAAAAAGCTGCAATACGTCGTTCAATAGTTTTACAAATTGATACAGGAATTTTAAATAGGGACATCGCATAGTGTGGCAGGGCTTGCACCACTGACTTAATCAAGATCTCCTTCCCAAACTCTAGACAGTACTTTTCTTTCCACCCCGCTAATTTCTTGTTTACTCTAGATAGCAACCAATCAAACATTTCTTTTTTGACCTCCCCCATTCGACGGCAACCCCGGATATCTCCCCGCTCGTTTTTCTAGGATAGGTACCCGCATTTCTTGAGCTAGGGCTGCGCTTAATTGTAAATGGACAGCTTTTGCTAAAGAACATACCTGATTTATTCAAGTTAATGGCTTGCCCCGTAGCGTAGCAGTATTGATTCAAAATGGTAGCTAGGCCTTGACATTCTCTTATTGTACCCTCTAGGAAAAATATTGCATCGTCTGCAAAAAGTAGATGAGTAAGCACAGGGCATTGTCTGTTTAGTTTGACCCCACGAATAAGCCCTTCTGCAACAGCCCACATTTATCATCCGGGATAGAGTATTTGCCACTATGATAAAAAGATAGGGTGAAATAGGATCCCCTTGTCGAATACCCCTTGTCGGTTTGAAAGGTTCGGTCGAGACTCCATTGATTTTGATACTTAGTGACACGGTAGTCACACACTTTGCATAACTAGTGGACCCAATGGTCCGAGAAACCCATTTTCAGCATACACATTCTCAAGAATTCCCATTCCACTCTATCATAGGCTTTTTCATATCCAACTTCAAAATAGCATAATGTTTCTTTTTGCGCCTGTTGTCTAATTCTTAGTTGATGCGGGGTCTCTTGCACTATCATAATGTTGTCCCGGATCCGCGACCCCGGATAAAGGCGCTTTGCTCCTGGTGAGATTATCTGTGGTAGCCACTTTTTTAAACGGTTAGCCAGCACTTTCGATATTATCTTATAGCTGAAATTACATAAACTGATGGGCCTATATTGACTTATTTCCTCTGGGTTTTTGACTTTCGGGATGAGTACCACATTTGTCAGTTCGGGGAAGAGTCAAGCTGACTCGTGAGGAAGAATTCCCGAACCGTCACGGAATGTCGGGTTTTATGTCCTCCCGAAGTGATGATAAAATTGGCCGTTTAGGCCATCCGAGCCCGGCGCCTTTAGAGACCCTAATCGGTACACCGCTATTTTAACCTCCTCTTCTGTTATATCCTCTCGTTAAGTGCTGGTTCATCTCTTCGATATGATTCGTGGGCATTGATTTAGGACCGGTAAGAAATTTCGGGGACCCTCCGATGAATAGAGATCCCTTAAAAAAGATACGACATGGTGTTCTATGTCTTGTGGATCCACGAGCCATCTGTTATCCTCTGCCCTTAGCATGGTAATGTTGTTATTTTGCCTTCGTTGTACTGTAGTTGCATGGAAAAATTTCGTGTTTCTATCGCCCCATTTAATCCATTGGATGCGGGATCGGATGCCCCAGTACATCTCCTCTTGTCTTCCTAGTTTATCAATAGAATCCCGTAAATTCATGACTTCTGTTTTGCTGTAGTTCTCGGGATTTCCATTGATCGGCTCGATCAGTTTCTCTTCAAAACATTGATCTTTGTTGACGCATTTGGAAAAGTTCTCCGACTCCATGTTAGCGGGGCTACCGAAAGCTTCGTATTTTTACGTGGTAAGCTGCTACTCTCTTTTATCCCATGCTTTTTTAACCACCTCATTGCATTCATCCTCATCCAGCCAAAAAGGCTTGAACCTGAATTCTTTCCGCCTTCTTCCAATTTCGGGGTGAAGATTCGAAGGAGAGGGCCATGATCCGACCCCACCGCTGGAAAAGCATAGCATTCGCTCTCGGGAAGGTCACCTGCCACTCCATAGTGCATACCACTCTATCTAGGCGTTTTTAACTAACTCCTCCCCCTCCCTATTATTGGTCCGAGGTAAATTTACATCCTTTGCTTTCCACGTCCATTAGGGAACAGTCATTAAGGTGTCTCGGAACGCAGCCATACGGTAATGTTCGAATCCCTCTTTCCTTCCTTTTCCCGAGTAAAGAGTCTCGTTGAAGTCCCCCATACACAACCATGGTAAGTAGGTCAGTTCCCTGATTTTCCTTAACTCCTGCCAAAATCTCAATCTTTCTTGATAGCGGTAAGGCGCGTGAATGAAGGTGATACTTATCTGATTTGCTGTTCTTTGGTCAGTGTACTCCAGAGTAATGTGATGGCTGGACGAGTTACTAAAGCCCGATACATACTCCTCCTTCCAAAACCGCGAGTCCACCAAAGACTCCCCGACGGCTCCACTATGTAAGAGCCTTTATAGTTAATTTTTTCCGGACTTTTCGACTACCGACCTCTTATTTTTTTGTCTCCATTAAGAAGACTACCGAGGGCCTTTCCCGAGCCACAATGGCCCTCGCCCGCGAACGAGGGGTTGCCCGGCCCACGCAGTTCCGGCCAAAAGCGTCATGGCTCTTTGTGGTGGCTTTTAGGCTAGCCACCAAAACCTCGGCGGAGTCACCCTCCACAAAATTGAATCGGGGTCTCCAAGTAAGTCTCCTACCTCCATTCCCGGCGTACGTGAACTCCTTTTTCATAAGGCATAAATCTTTTTTTCGCTTTTTGGGTAACTGCTTTTTTCATCACCCCTTTAGATACTCTGGGATACTAACCCCTTTTAGAGGTTGGACAAATTCTACAATCTGCTCCGAATGTTCTTGAATACGCTTTCCTTTTCTTCTTACGGCTAACTCTTCGAGGACATCGCTCACAGGTTCGGAGGTTCTGGTTGGTAGAGAACAAGAGCCCGGCTGTCTCCGTGGAAATCTGCTGCGTCTCTCCTTCTTCAAGTATAATTGGTGTCTCTGCGGGACCATTTCTTCATCTAGTACCGAGGATCAATGTCCCCATAGTAGATTTCCCAGCATGGACTCAATCTACGAACTTCTCGCTTTCAACCAAGCTCCGAAAGGGCGTTTTTATCTTCTTCTTCGATTCAATATAATGATGTATAGGGCACTTAGTTGTATAGTGAGTCGAGAACCACGAGAATAACGATAGAGACAAGCGTTCATACTTAAAATCAATCCACCAATGCCCGTTGCCCACATGTATAACCGTGCTGTCTTTAGAGGGTGATACAAGTTCATTTTCACCCTTGCTTTGCCAAATTTACGAGAGCTATTACGAGTCTCAATTCGGATCTCCTCCACCTCTCCTAACTTCTCGCAATTGGGCGTATACATTTTCTTTGACAGCGCTCTCGGAAGTCCCACAAAGTGTATCCGGAACGAACACATATTAAATTCGTAGCGTTGTTCGGTATGGTTGGATCCCCTCTTTTAGCACTAGCGGTTGCTCGAAAATGACCAAGGGCTTGACTCGGAGAATTCTATTCTTCTCCTCACTGTTTTGAAGATGAAAGCAAAGAATCTGTATCGATTGTTTCACATTTAACATCGGTAACTCTCAGGATTTTTCATTGTGTTCCGTAAGGCGGAGAAATTGACATCTCGGGTTAGTGAATAATTTGCCATATAATATATGCTCCTCGTTACGTTGATCTCGCCTCGGGTATATGGTCATTTAAGTCTGTGATATCGTTCATTGCCCACAGATTGCCCATCTTTTTGCACAGAGTCAACATTCTGATTTGGTCATTGTGAAGGCCCTCCATTGATATTCCGGATCGGCTTTTCGCAAATAGCTTGCCACTTACTTCTCCCAACAGAAATCACAGGTAGGCCAGGTTGGAATGAAGGGAGTTCTTAAGGATCAGATGATGAGGGATTTTTTTTTTTTTTTTTAACGACTGGAAACAAGCAGAAAAGAAAAGGAGAAAGATCTGACTATAAGGGTGGATTAAGACGGGATGGGAAGCCTCGAAAACAGCCGGACTAGCCGGATCTCCGATAATCAACACTCCATCAGCCATCCATATCAACAAACGTTCCAGACAGATCGGGGATTCCAGTGATTCACCATTTGGGCGTCCATCCATACCAAGATTACGACCCGAGACAAGCTAAAGAAATCAGCAATGTCGCTCCGAGCACCCATATCGGCGAGATTGATCCCACCAAAAGATGGGTATTCTCCATCCACCCACTCCCGAAAGTCGATTCGAAAACGAAGATTCTGCCGAGAGTATTACTCGACAAGTGACAAAAGAGACTGGAGAAATCGGGAGAATAAAAACGCACACCTTAGGCGGGAGGAGCCTCGAGATGACTCAAGAGAAGCTCAGAGGGAGGATCACCCTAATCGGGGGAGAGGGTAGCATCCACCTCCATTGATTTGGGTTGAAGAAATAGCTATCACCAGAAGGATAGAGAGCAGCTCACTCAGGGTGAGAGAGGAAACCCTAACGCTGTAGGGAGATTACTACCCCCTCTTCTTGGGCTATATAGGTTTCATCAATAAGACAGTCTTTATTCGCTTAAAAAGTGCCAAGTTTTTACAATCCAAGCCGATTTCATGACATTGCATTTTACGAGAAATTTTTCCGTGGCCGTAAGTTTGAGAATTCCACTAGAACCAGGCCAACTATAAAAGCGCCTCCATATTTTTATGGACAAAGGTAACAAGAATTTGATTCACTCCCTTGCTGGGGCTTTGGCTGCATCAGTTCCCATCATTTAATTGGTTGATATTTGTGGGCTTTGGCTGCATCAGTTGGAACTGGATTCTCTAAATGACAAATTTTCGATATCCAAGATATTTATATTCAAGATAGTTCAAGGAACATTTTAAAAAATATTTTTCTAAAAATAATTGTTTATATCATGTAAAAGAATTATTCAATGATTTTTTTTTTTATTATCAACGACAATTTATATCTCAACATATTGTTGAGGATGAAGTTGACTTTTTTTATTTTCCTTTAATGATATAAGCAATCATTTTAAAGAAAAATATTATCCAAATTGTTACCCTTCCGTGAACCAAATACTCTCTTAATTTTACTATGATATTTTCTTGCTTGAACTTTGATTCAGTGGCTTACATTGTTGCGCCTTGAGTATCCGAGCAACCCACTCAACTTATATACAATGCTTTCTTGAATGTCATAAACTTTTCTTTGATTACTTAAATGTCATATAACTTTTGAATCGATCAATTGAGTGCCATAATATATTAAAATTGTTCATCACAAATGCCATGCCACTCTGGATTTTTGACACTTATGTGAACGTTTTTAAAGAATTACGGCACTCAAGGGAACAATTGAAAGTTATGGCATTCAAATGAATAATTATAAGTCATGATAGTGAACACTTTTTAAAAGTTGCAACATTGAATTAGTCAAAGCAAGACAAAAGTTATTGTACTCAAATGAGATCCGTACGGAGGTTAAAGCACATGAGGTTTTCTTATTCCCACGTATTTGGTATAATTCAAAGGCCCCGGTCCTTATTTGAAATTAAAAGGATAAGTTGACTTTGCCTAAAAGACCCAATCGTTGGTTTGAGCAAAGACACGAGGGGGACTGTCACGTTGTGTTCGGATTGGAAAAAAGTACTTCTAATTGAATTTGAATGAAGAAGGTCGTTTGGGTTTCGATTTCAAAGTCACGTCGTGCTCGGATTCTTCTGATGAATTCTTTACTCGGGCCATACACCCACTTTGCAATTGGAAGGGCCCGCCCCACAAGAAAGAGGCACTATTTTGTAAAGCTCGTTGCATTTTCTTACGACAACACCGTACTTCCAGAACTTTCCACTCTTTTAATTCGAAAATCTTATCTAATTAATCTTAAATTTTTTAATTTTAGTAATATAATTCTAAAACTTTATGTAAAATTCTAATACAATCCTTCAAGCTCATTTTCGTCAAAAAATGCTGATGTGGTCCGGTCATGACCGGCCGTCCCCAGCATCTAACTTGAATAACTTCTGGTAAACCAATTGCTTAATATTTTTTTTTTCCTTTTCTTTTGTTTTTGTATATTATTTGTTTTTCCAAGTATTAGATCATTCCCAGTAACCTTGGAGGCCGGATGCAGCAATGAGAAACTTCACCCAGCTGACAATGTAACGCCAAAACCAAAATGTGAGTACGGAATTTCAGTCCAAACATTGCATTTTACTAAGTCAATGAGAAAATTGTGTTTGCTATAAATTAGGGGCATTCACGATTAGTGCTAGCACCAGCAGAGACGTAATCTGAAATTCTCAAAACACAAAGTGTGGTCGAGTAACATTTTCTATCATTCTTTTTTTTATAATTTTTGGTTGCCCATGGTAAACTTAATAGAAGGGCAAGAAAGTGTATATTCCAAAACTATGCACAATGTGACTATGGCTAACGGTTGTGGTACCTAGAATTAATTTACCTTTTATTAGTAGAGAAGTTATATATGACGAGTTCCCAAGACTAAATGATAAGAGTGATTGTGGCAATGTTTATATGGACACGGTGATGTTCAATTTAAGTCGGAGTTGAAAACACAAACTCCTAAACCAGGAGGTGCTAGCATGTTAATAAACATAAACAGTGCTTATAACAAGGCAAGCCTATAGAATTGATGATTGCTATAATTGTTGGGTTTAACAATGTGCGTGTTTGATTTCTTGATAGATATGCATATGATGATTTTGCTTTATCCGCGGTTCAGGAGGTTGCGTAGGAAAATCCTTTTGGAGCATTAACTAAATGCAAGTGGAGTTGGGAGTCTAATGAGGTCCAAGGTTAGGGCAAAGTTCATGTGTAACTTGGATTTGCAAGATCTCGGTGGTGGTCGAGCTCATGAGGGGCTATGGAAGAGTAGCAGTGAAGTTCATAATCAAACAAAATGATTGTGTATTGACTCAAACATCAAGCCGTGATAAGTATTATTGAAAATATATCTTGAGTTTGAGTCAGAAAAGAACGTGTTTCATAATTTGAGTTTGTTTCTACTTTAAGTAGTTTCCTATTTTGACTAGGTTTTCTAAAATGGATCTCCTATTTTGAATCTAACCTTTTCTATGTATACGAATTGTTGCTTCGTGAAGAGCACCCAAAAGGCTGCTTCTTTGTGAATTACACCCTGACACTATCAAGAGTATTGAAGCCAATAAATTTTGTGTTAATTGTTATACCCTTAGATCAACTCATGAAATTTTTGTCTACTTTAACTCATCTCAAACTGAACATAATGATTTTATTTTTCAGCATATAGGTGGACATTTTCCTAGGAGATCCTCATCTTAGTAGTGCTATCCCTTGAGCATGCTTAATGTTACGTTATGTCAAAGATATCTCGTTAGTTAATTCCAATTTCACATATATCCCAAGAACGCTCCATACTAATAGCTTATCAAGAGCCATTTATTATCCAGGCCCTTTGACATCAACAATCACCCTTTGCTCTCGTCGGACTAGGTTGTTGAAATAAGATTTTAGTGAAGAATTATAAGTGCCAAATAATATGTGAATTATTTGCTGTAATTGGGGATGATAAACATTGAGAGTGGTTGGCTAACTCAAAATGGGTGTAATCTACATTATATCCCTCGATTTATAGTAGAATTACATGCTTCTCTCCCTATGGACGTAAGTTACATCGTTCGAACCATGTAAATTCAACATCCGATTTATTAATTTTTATTTTATTTTATCATTTGATTTTTATTTTATTATTTGATTTTTATTTTATATTTTTTTTTCCAAAAATAGGCAAATCAAAATTGTTGTTGTGGAATTCTTTTGGAATCTTTTGTGGTGGAATACGTTGATATCAAAGATATATCAATAATAAATAGATCACGTATTCATAAAGTAAATAGAGTATGGTAAGAGAATTGACACAAGGATTATAGTGGTTCGGCTTAGCCCAAGTCTACGTCCACTCTCCACTCGCAGCCAACCGGCCAGAATCACTATGTAGCAAACGAGAGTCGTTACATGAACGGACTAGACTTCTTCAATAGACAGTCTCTCCTACAGCTTCCTGCTGCTTTCGCACTATATCTCACTCTCTTCGATACACAATTTGAATATGAAAGATTTTAGAGAACAAGTGATTTTGGAGATTCTAACATCGAGATTTTTCTACCCAGTCTCTCCTTATTTCCAAGCAACATCGATCCACCTTAAATAGCCTCCGTGCCTTCATACCCGTTGGCACTTACAAAAAATTCATCCAATCAACTCGTTGGACTGAATCAATTTAAGTGATCTCCTTGTCTCGAAAACGTGAGTAGACAGTAGCTCATCAATCCTATTCGCCCATACAATCAGGATCTTGAGTTCCCAAAATTAGATTCTTCCAAAAATAAACTTGATCTTCAACGGATAAAATCCGGAGAGTAAATCTTCCAAGCTCTTCGATCACAGCCAGAGTTATTCCTTGGTTAAGATTAGGAAATACGAAATCCAATATCTTACTTTCCTTAGCCATAAGAATAACCTGTGGCTAGCCTGTAAAAATCGCGAACTATCTTCGGACTTAGATTTGGGTCTTGAGGGTCATCGGACTGAAATTGAGTCTTGAAGGTCTTTAGACGGAAATCGAGTCTTGACCGACTTGAGACGAAAAAACTTCGACCGAACTTCTAGGTCTGATTGTCTTTGAAAACCTTTAGACCTTGAAAACTTCGGACGTAACCGATCGAGTCTTGGAGTCTCTAGACCCCGTCTTGTTGAGGCTGTTTTGTCAATTTCAAAACTCCAAGGGATTTTTCTTCAACAATCTCCCCTTTTTGATGGTGACAAAACCCTCGACAGATTTGTGAATTTAAAAACTTGCAAGGAAAAACTCATATTTATTTTGAGGATTATTTCTGCAAAACAGAGTGTTAGTCCAATAACAATTATCCTCACAAAATATAATAATCCCGCAATCAAATTCACAAGTCTAGATCCAAATCATCAAATCAGCATAAGGTCATAGAAGTTCAAACAACCCAATCGAAATCCAAAACGAAAACAGTCTAAATAAAAAAAACTTCAAAATAAAAACTCTCAAAGCTTTCTCAAAGCTTCAAAACTTCAAATCTTCAAAACCTGCAATCAAATTTGCGCAACTCTCCCCTTTTTGTCCCATCAAAGAGGTAGAGTGAATGTGATAAAGTTTTGAAAATATTTAGGGGCTGCGGGAAACGAACAAGTTGAAACTTGCTAAGCTCCCGGACCGACTTCTCGAGTTTGGCAAGATTTTCCTTCACCGAAGCTAATTACCCGCACCGGTCCGATTCGATTCCATTTGTGCTCTCGGTGCATTGATCTGTTCCTACATGTTCACCGAAGTACTCGGCGGCGCCTTTTCAAATCTCTCATCTCGAAGTCCATCCCAAAACCTGCTTTTTCAAGTCCGAAGATAATATCCAACAGCTGTGTGAAGGTCAGGAATTAGCATTGCTTCCACTTGGACCGACGAGAATGAGTTTGAAAACTAGGAGCTTCCCTTTCATCCCTTTCCTTCTCAATCGGTGAGGATTCTTCATGCTCGGGAAGTGAGATGCATAAACCTCTTCGGGGTTAGCACCAGCACCTACTCACATCACTAAAGTGTAGTGGCGATATCGTTTCTTGTTAAAGAACTCCCCGAATGAATGCCGGTGGGTGGAGTAGAAAATTCATCGCCAACATCCATATCGGCATGTGGATGTTTCTCGATCTCTTCCCTAGCAAAAGATGGCTCAAATGCAGCAGCCATATCCTCCCCGCATTTTGCTTTCTTCCTCAGCCTTCCTTCTTCTTTCTTCTTCTTCACTTTCCTCTGTCTCTCTTCTTCTCTTCTCTCGTTCTTCCTTTTCTCTCCTCTTCTTCTCTTCTCTTCCTTTCTTCTTCTTTTCTCTTCCTTTCCTCTTCTCTTCTCCTTTCTTTTTCTTCCTTCTCTTTCCTCCGTTTCTCTGCTTCCTTCTCCTCTGCTTCTCTTCTCGCTCTCTCTTCAACCTCTGTTCTCAGGATTGCAGGGCTCCTCAATCTAGAGAGAGTGGACAAGGTCATGGCATCTTCTTCATCCTCCTCGTCTTGCAGGATGATTTTTCTTCTTTTCTTTTCAGCCATGGGCTCTTTGCCCTTCCTTTTCGATGAAGCGGTGAGGATCTCCCTTGAAGGTGTTTCCCTCCTCAACCTTTCCAGTGCTGTAGTCAGTTCTGGAAATTTCATCTTCATCACCATTTCTCACCAACGAGCATCGAATTCAACTTTGTCAGGCATAAAGATGCAGGTACTTGAATATCAAAATGCCTAATCAGTTTGGTGATGATTGATGAATAAGGCAGCTGACCTTTATCCTTTACCACAGTTTTATACATAGAAAAGAATGACATGTGGAAGTGAGAAAGGTCTGCCCTGGTTGATGGCAAACATCATCTTTGCCTATATTTTGGAAACATCAGTCTTCGAGGTCGTTTTTGGCCGGATGCAGTTGATGACAATTTTATGCAACAAAACATTGGTGGCATACATCCTAGTGTAGGATATCTTGCTTTCAACAGTTCTGTCTCGTACAATATCCAAGGTTGCATAGACCGTTGAGACTTTGATTGGCTGGAAACTCCTTCTTTCCACACCAATAATGTCGGCCCAGCAAGTCAACATCAACAACATAGTCTTTGTCCATGAAAGAAAAGGACAAATGATTTGCATCCAAAAGGATAGATTCGAGTAAAAGTAAGCAGCCAATTCGAGTGGGCCTCGGTCATATCCGTGCGAAATTCTCCGGTTGCAACCTAGCAAACTTCCTTCTTAAATTAATCTTTATAGAATCTAGGAAGTCAAAATCCACACTCCTTGGATTGACCACACCCCTCTTTAACAACTTCACATAAACTCGTTCATGCTCCCTCGACCGAAATAAACTTCCCGGAGGACAAACAATATTAGCAGCTACACCAAAATGAGGTTCAAAGTGAGAGAACAATCTCTCATCATCATCTAGGGTCTCAGCAGGAGAATATTTCGAGTAATCCATTTTCAAGTGGATTACTCGAAATATTCTCCAGCGTCCTCTGTGCAAAGACCTTCACCAACAACATTCGCTTCTCCATCTCCATCAAAAACGCATACTCGTTCCTAAACCCTCTTTCCTTCAGATATTCCTCGATCGTCTTAAGGCTAACCTTTCCATCCTTAAGCCTTTTATAGAGATCGTAAGCCACATTAGGTTTGAGAGTTTTTGCGGTTACGCCGGTAACAACTTCCTCAGAATGTTGACTCTCTGCTTCTCGTTGAGGCGAATCTTCTTCCGTTAGGTCCACCCTTGTAGGACCCTCTTGCTGTCTCTGTGGTCCCCTGCTGGCGATTCTGGAGGACTTGCGAGACGACATTCTTAGAGAGCAAGCAAAGTTTCAACTTGAACGTGAGGAAAATGGAAACTTTGTGGCGAAAAGAGATGAAACGGAAACGGCAAAAGGAACTTTTTAGGGTTTTGAGAATGAAAGAGTATGAGGATGAATCGCAAAGGAGTA
This sequence comes from Eucalyptus erythrocorys, assembly GCA_014182555.1. Classification (NCBI taxonomy): domain Eukaryota; kingdom Viridiplantae; phylum Streptophyta; class Magnoliopsida; order Myrtales; family Myrtaceae; genus Eucalyptus; species Eucalyptus erythrocorys. The sequence continues at coordinate 14,014,541 of CM024603.1, forward strand.
GGCGAGTAAAAGTGACAGATTCGAGAGTATAAATAGTGAGAGAGAAATCACCGGAATACGAATCGTCGCCAAAAAGTAAAGGTAAAGAACGCAAAAATAAACCATAAAAAGAAAACGCCCTTTTTGAAAATATAAACTGTCATTAATACGTGTCGAAAAAAAGAGCAAAAAGAGATTTTGAAATACCGAAAAGTAATTACCAAAAATAAGTTAAAGAGAGAATACGAAAAATTCGTAAAGAGATTAAAAATACGATTCGACGGATGTTCATACTTTACCTTTGAGTCTGAACCATTTTCAGACTTTACCTTTGCGTCTGAGCACAATAAGACTTTACGTAGAGTCTGAAACACTTTCAGACCTTGCTTTGAGTCTGAGCCGTCTTCAGACCTAGCGTTGAGTCTGAACCACCTCCAGACTTAGCGATGAGTCTGAACCACCTTCAGACTTTAGCGATGAGTCTGAACCACCTTTAGACTTTAATCTTGAGTCTGATTATCTTCAAAATTCACAATACCCAGTCTTGAACAAGTTGATTCAAAGTGAGCCTTCTCCAGGGGTTTTGTGAATATAGCTGCCAATTGATTCTTTGAATCTACATGTTGAATCACTACATCTCCATTTTGAACATGATCTCGAATGAAATGATGCTTGATTTCAATGTGCTTTGCTCTTGAATGAAGTATTGGATTCTTTGTGAGGTTGATTGCGCTGGTGTTGTCACATTTGGTTTCAGTATGAGTTTCATCAACTCCAAAGTCTCTCAATTGCTGTTGCATCCAAAGAATTTGAGAGCAGCAACTTCCAAGAGCAATGTACTCGCTTCACGGTTGAAAGAGCCACGGTACCTGTTTTCTTGAGAACCAAGACACCATCTTGTTTCCCAATAATTGACATGTACCGTAGTGCTTTTCTATCCACTCTACAACCAGCAAGGTCGGCATCGAATATCCAAGGAGAGTAAAATCTCCTTTCTTAGAGTACCACGAGACCTAGCTTAGATGTAGTTGCAACATATTTAATGATATGCTTAACAGCGAGACATATGAGATTCTTTAGGATCAGATTGAAATCTAGCACAAATGCAGACACTAAACAAGATATCAGGTCTAGAAATTGTAAGGTAAAGAAGTGACCCGATTATACTTCTGTATAACTTTTGGTCTACACTCTTCCCCTGTTCGTCTTTATCCAACTTTGATGAGCTTGACATAGGAGTCTCTGTTTTCTTGCAATTCTCCATTCCAAACTTCTTGATAAGGTCTTTTGCATACTTCTCTTGATGGATGAAAGTTCCTTCACTTGATTGTTTGACTTGAAGTCCCAAAAAGAAGTTTAGTTCTCCCATCATGCTCATCTCAAATTCATTCTGCATACACTTTGAAAAATTATTGCAAAGTTTCTCATTAGAAGAACAAAAAATAATGTCATCAACATAAATTTGAACAAGTATGAAATCTTTGCTTTCTCTTTTTATAAATAAGGTAGTATCTACTTTACCTTTAGAGAAGCCATTTTGAATTAAAAAGTTGCTTAACCTTTCATACCATGCTCAGGGTGCTTGTTTTAAACCATATAAGGCTTTCTTCAGCTTGAAAACAAGGTTTGGTCTTTTAGGATCTTCAAATCCTGGTGGTTGTTCCACATAGACTTTTTCTTGGATGACTCCATTTAGGAATGCACTTTTCACGTCCATTTGGAATAACCTGAAATTTTTAAAGCAAGCAAAAGCAAGAAGTAATCTTATAGCTTCTAACCTTACCACCGGAGCATAGGTTTCGTCATAGTCAATGCCTTCTTCTTGTGTGTAGCCTTTTGCTACAAGTCTTGCTTTGTTCCTTACCACTTTTCCTTGTTGATCAAGCTTGTTCCTGAAACCCCATTTGGTACCAATGATTGATTTACCTTTTGGTTTAGGAACTAGCTCCCAAACGTTGTTGATTTTGAATTGATTTAGTTCTTCTTGCATTACTTCGATCCAACTTTCATCTTTCAATGCATCTTCTATATTTTTCGGTTCGATCTCAGAAATTAGTGCAAAAGCACTAGAAGCTTCTCGTCTTTTAGATCTTGTACGAACTCCTTCATCAATATTGCCAATGATGAGGTCTGGGGGATGACTTGACTTTTGCTTCCAACTTGTAGTTGGTTTATCAATTTGATGAATCTCCACCTCAGTTGGAGTTACAGGATTTGTTTGAGGCTCAGTGTCTGAGGCTTGATTTTCTTCATGAGAATTTGTAGACACTTGACCAGACTCAAAATCTTTAGGTTGAGTCTAATTTTGTAACGAGTCTTCAAACTTCACATTCATCGATTCTTCCACAGTTTGAGTACGTTTGTTGAAGACTCTGAAAGCTTTGCTTGTCATGGAGTAGCCAAGGAAAATTCCTTCATCTGATTTTTCTTCAAACTTACCAATTCGATCGATGGAATTCTTTAGGATAAAACATTTGCAACCGAATACATGAAAATATGAAACAATTGGTTTCTTACCTTTGAGCAGTTCATAAGGTGTCTTTTCCAATGTAGGTCTTAGAAAGATTCTATTTATAATATAACAAGCGGTAGAAGTAGCTTTAGCCCAAAAATGAGGTGACATATTACTTTCGATTAAAAGAGTTCTTGCCATTTCTTGCAAAGAACGATTTTTCCTTTCTACAACTCCATTTTGTTGTGGAGTGTATGGGGATGAAAAATTATGTTGAATACCATTGTCATCACAATATTTGGCAAAATCATGATTTTCAAATTCTCCACCATGGTCAGTTTTAATACTTGAAATCGCATATCCTTTTTCAATTTGAATTTTCTTTACAAACTTAGTAAAATGAATCAATGCATCAGATTTATTTGCAAGAAAGAAAACCCATGTAAAACTAGAATAATCATCAACTATAACCAAGCAATATCTTTTACCTCCAATACTTTGAACTCTTGTTGGCCCGAATAAATCCATGTGTAATAGCTGCAAAACACGTGTCGCGACCAATTTTTCGGGTGAGATCACCTAGGGTTTGGCTAATGGATTGTTAAGCCTAGACTTAACTCGGGCTCTCCCAAGCCCATACCAATTCGCGACTTAGGTTCAAATTCTTAACATGCAATTATTTTTTAACTAGGAGTCGCTACTAATCAATTTTTGGTGGGTCGATTAGAAACCCAAGTAAAGTAATGGGAGATTTACTTTACTCCTACGAACCGAGATTCTAGATACGGGGACTTGGTTACGCTAGATTTATCTAACGCCCTTTCGGTACCTTTTCTTTTATTTTGAAAAAAATGTTTAGCAGGCAGCTTGAATTGATTTTAATTTATCTCTCTAACATGTGAGGTGATCATGCGGGTGCACAGTCCACCAATTCAACACCCAATAAAATAATGAATAAGGTTAAGGGACTTACCTTGTAGCAACGAAAGCATCTGCATCATTAGATCATAATTCACATCATCAGTCCTAGATATGATTTCTAATTAACACGCAATTTCTCTTTTTTGTTTTCACTTTATTTAATGGGAACTTAATCTATATGCAATGCATACTGATAATCTAATATGACATGGCAACATGACCTAAGTTACATGACATGGCAAAATGATCTAAACTATATGACATGAATAAATTTTTGTGTTTTCTTAATGAACATGCAATAACTAAATATGCAAATCTAAATTAACAAGATGACCTAATTCTAAGGACGAGCAATTTCTAATTAAATGAGCCTAATTCTATATGACGTGCACTGTATGAACCTAATCCTAAATGACATGCACATGACATTTTTTCTTTTTCCTAAAAGAATGCAATCTATGCAATGACGTGCAATGAGTGCCTTGATTCTAATTTGTTTTTTTATGAAATTCGAAATTAAAATTGCCAAATAATTAAACGTGTAATTCAAATTTAAAACTAACATCCTAAATGAATGCATTTTTTTGGATTTTATTTTTAAAAAATTCAAAATAAAATCTTTATTCTAAATATGCAAGATAACCCTAAAGCATGCGATATTCTAATATGAAGCTAAACTAACTCATACATATTTCAAGATAAATAAATCAATCAAGATGAGACAAGTACCGAGCCATTCAGAGTCATCAAAGATACCATATCCATTTTTCAAATTTGGAAACGATATCTACTCAACTTGGTTATTTCGCTAATAAAATCGATAAATTGATTTTAAGCCTTAAAGATCAAAATATCAATTTTATTCCCGCGTAATTAATTATTCCATCTAAAGCCTTATAGATGGAATAAAAAAAATATATGCGGTTGCGAATAGGAAATAAACCCTAATTGAAAGTTATGTCTATCGCCCATGGATATGAACATTAGATATTAATAGACATATATTAGGCAATAAAATACCGAAATCAAGTTTGGACAAAATAATTACCTAATGTTGCAAGAGTTATTGCCACATTTGAGCTCGACGGAATCGACTTGACAGATGACCGGGAATAGCTCGTGGGTGAGGCTCGGCACAGCAGATGGGTCTCGGTTTGGCACACGACATGGCAAGGATGGCTACTGTTGCTCAACTTGGTGTAGTCTCAGCAAAGGTGGCAGCAACTCGGTGACAGCAAGAAACGTCACGGTGGTGCAGTGTTTATGGAAAACACTGGGCACGGCTCCGCGAGACCTACAAGAATGCCAAAAGACGCTGGACTAATAAAAAAATTTATTAGCAACGCCTTCGTGAAGCAAAGAGAAGACGAGATCCGGCACTAGGAAAAGGGTGTCTGGCCATGTCGTGCGCGATGAGAATCGGAGCAGACACGTGCGGCAAGTAATTTGGCAGTAACCATTAATGATGGCCTTTCTCTCGAAAATTCAGCAAAAGAAAATCCTACTTTCCTTGATCAAAACTCAGGCCTTTTGATTTTCATTGCTTGGACTCTTGGTGTTGACTTTTCTTCTCAAAATAGTGTATTGCCCCCCGTGAAGAAACCTGGACTTGGGTGTGACGCGTGGATGCCCATGTGCTCCTTCACGGACGTCCTTTGCTTCGTATTTTGTAGTGGGAGTTGGGCTGGAACTCTCGATCAGCAAACGACGTTCGGCAGCTTCGTCGTCAGAGGGCTAGTGCAGCATCATTGTACTGGACTTCTTAACGGTTCACTGAGCTCGTTGGTCCCAGATGGCGATGACTTGATGGCAGATCACGAACAGCAGCGGCTTGGTGTGGGTAGCTCCGTCATCATAGGAGTGGTTGGCTCATGGTTGAAAGAGGGCGATGCAGTAGTGTTGTCGATGATGAGGGCGCAATGGTGGTGTCGTGGCACGCCAAGACTAGCGTCTCCGCCAAGGGTTGGCCGAGAGAGCTTCTTCTCTCCTTCTTTTCTCTCTATTGTGGCCGTGTATTCTGAATCGTCGCAGAGCGAGGCGGAGATGTCGGGCACTCCACTGGGCAGATCAGGAACAGAATAGGGGCGTTGCTCGGGTCGTCACGGCTTCTGGCGTCAGGCGGCGGCGGCGATGGTGGAGCGGCTTGGGCGTCGGTGCTTAGAACTCACGGACGAGCGGCGATTGCCGCACGGCCGTCGGTGCGGCGGAGACCTTGAGCGACTGTGATGCGGAGAGGAGTAACGAGGAAGATGAACAGCAATTTTGCCTTTTTTTATTTCTTTTTTCTTTTCTTTTTTTCCCCCTCACACGTCGCCTCAAGTCCTTTCTCACGTCTTCTCTCTGCTCTCTCTCTTCTGCTGCACTTTTTCTTTTTTTCAACAAAAGCCAAAAACCTTGATTTTTCTCCTCAAACCCTAAAGAAACGATGGAAAATTTTCTCTTTCTCGCCTGAATTTTTTCTTCAAATCCCGAGAAAAAAACCCCACAATATGACCATATATTCAATGTGTGTGTACCCCCCTTTTGTATGGCTGTATGTATCAATGTGTGGCCTTTTTTATACAAACGAAGGACTTAATTTTTGGCAAATGTTCTTTATTTTTCCTTTCCTTTTCGGCTCACACACGAAATCCACTTTGATTATGTAATATTTCTTATTTTGAGTCGAAGAACATATTACTCAATATATGTCCCCACATGCAATATTCTCTTTATCTTTTCTAATATTCCACTTGAAACTTTCTTTTTGCCAAAAAAATATATCCATCGGTGTATATTTCTGAATATGTGAAAAATCTCGCACCGTATCGTTTAATATTGGAAAAATTAAAGCTCATCTATCATCGATCGGTCCAATGCAAATGTGACTAAAATAAAATAAATGCTCCTAAAACTATATGATATACAAATTGATATTTTTTTTCAGGGATAAAATTAACCCCCTAATTTTCTAATACGATAAATGAATAAACGGATCACCAAAATTTAGGTGTCAACAACACGATTAGTGGATACTTGATTTATAGATTTAAAGGAATTTCTAACCTTGTTTTCCAAGTACACATGGAGTGCATAATTCATGCTTTTGATACTTGAGGTTAGGAAGTCCTCGAACAAGCTTTTGGATGACACTTTTGCGATTTGCTTCATTGACATGTCCAAGCTTCCTATGCCGAGAATAACTTCGTCTTGAATCGATATCAAGCATTAAGGACTGTCGGACCTTATATCTAGCAAATAGATATTCCCATGTCTTCGACCGGTAAATGACTCGTGAAAGATCCTTGCTTGATCCGAACATGTATCTTCTTGAAAATTGATTTTGTATCGAGAATCGCATAATTGACTAATACTCAATAGATTGTAGTTCAATCCCTCAACAAGAGAGACATTGTTGATTGTGAGATTTCCAATCATCACAGTTCCTTGACCAACAATCTTTCCCTTGTTGTTACCACCAAAAGAGACATTTCCTCCTTTTATATGAAAGAATTTTGTAAAACAACTTGAGTCTCCTGTCATGTGTCTTGAACATCTATTGTCCAAATACCACTTGACTTTCTTCTTGAAGGTAACCGCAATTAAAAGAAAGACTCATGTCTTCTTTGGTACCCAAATCTTCTTAGGTCCATCATTGTTAGTAGTATAAACAGTCTTTGCCCAGCTCTTCTTAATAGGTCTCCAAACTTTGGGACATTCCTTTTCAAAATGATCTACACTTTTACATTTTGAACAAGTAAGAGCATTTCTACCAACAGGCTTTACAAAAACCTTTTGGAAATGATTTTTATAAAAAATTTTTGTTGGTCTACTCCTAATTCTTTCCTTTACCTTTGGGAAATCGATCAAAGGAACGGTTTCTTGTGTCATTCCTAAACCGGATTTATTAAAGTAAGGTCTTTGGATAGAAAGAATTTTATCCAACTTTTCAGAACCTATTGAAAATTTCTTTGAGACTTTCAATAAATCTTCTTTTAAGCAAGCATTCTCTTTTGAAAGTTCATTCTCATTTTCTTTTGAAATAGCAAGAGACTTGTCTACACTTTCAACTTTTTCAAGTAAAATCTTTTCTTGTTGTTTCATTTTGGAATTTTCCCTTTTTAGTTCAGAAATCCTTTTAAGAGAGCCTTTAAAACTAAGACAAAGTTCATCAATGTATTTTGATACTTTGATCGGGATTTTTAAATTTCTAACCTTGGTACCGCTGTTTGAGTCTCGAGTCGAATGCGAGTCGAGTTAGAGTCGAGTCGAGTCGAGTCGAGTCCGAGTTTGTCATAAGACATATGTTTGCATATTCTTCATCACTCTCCTCACATTCGGTGTCACTCCACGTCTCGGCTTTGAGTGCTTTCTTGAACTTTTCAGGTTTCCTCTTCTTTTTCTTCAATAAGGGACGGTTGGATCGATGTGTCCCTTTTCTTGCATTCAAAGCAAACAACTTCTTTGCTGGTATCTTCTTCTTCATTTGATTTCCTTTGAAATCTTTGATTGTTTTGTTTCTTTCCATTGAACCTTCTACCTTTTCTATTCAACCTTCTGAATTTTCTAATCAGAAGTGCCAATTCTTCATCATCCAAGTCTTCTTCTGAATCTGTAGCATCAGAATCATCATTAGATTTTAAAGCAATTGACTTCTTACCTTTTGTGTCAAATTCCTCATTGAATTGCTCGACTTCATAAGATTGAAGTGTGCCGACCAATTCATCTACTTGAAAGAGGCATGATCCTTTGTGTTTCTCTTATAGATGTTTTGACGTGATTCCAATCTTTGGAGAGCCCTCTCAACAATTTATTGACCTTCATAGGTCCCGAGATTGGCTGTCCTTGGTATGCCAAGCCGTTTACAATTACCGTAAATCGACCGAACATATCCGTGATGGTTTCTCCGGCTTCATTTTGAAGGTTTCATATTGACCAAGAAGGATATTGATCTTGGTTTCTTTGACTCGATCTGTTCCTTCATAGGTGACATGTAATCTGTCCCAAACTTCTTTGACTTGTTTCACAAGATGAAATTCTATTATATTCAATAGGAGATAATGCACAATATAGAGAATAAATAGCCTTTGCGTCAAGAGCATGTCTCTTAGAAATTTCTGCTTGTGGTAATCTGCTCCATCGCTATTTATTTTCCCGTGCTTGATGTAGCTTTAGGAATAATTCCGTTCTCCACTACATCCCATTCCATAGGATCTTTAGATCTTAGGAACGCCCGCATCTTGTTTTTCCATACGTTATACTCCTTGCCATCGAAGTAGGGAGGTCTAGTATTGCTTTGTCCTTCAATTAAACACGGAGCCAAAACACTAGCCATAGATCTTTAGCTTTAGAAGTAATAACACTTCTTATGAATAAGCAACCTGCTTCGATACCAATTGAAATAGGCTAGTGAATCAACCTAGAGGGGGTGAATAGGTTGTTGCGGAATTCTTTTGGAATCTTTTGCGGTGGAATACGTTGATATCAAAGATATATCAATAATAAATAGATCACGTATTCATAAAGTAAATAGAGTAGGGTAAGAGAGAATTGACACAAGGATTATAGTGGTTCGGCTTAGCCCAAGCCTACGTCCACTCTCCACACTTTGGCAGCCAACTCGGCGTAATCACTATGTAGCAAACGAGAGTCGTTACAGTAAACGGACTAGACTTCTTCAATAGACAATCTCTCCTACAGCTTTCTGCTGCTTTCGCACTATATCTCACTCTTTTCGATACACAATTTGAATATGAAAGATTTTAGAGAACAAGTGATTTTGGAGATTCTAACATCGAGATTTTTCTACCCAGTCTCTCCTTATTTCCAAGCAACATCGATCCACCTTAAATAGCCTCTGTGCCTTCATACCCGTTGGCACTTACCAAAAATTCATCCAATCAACCCGTTGGACTGAATCAATTTAAGTGATCTCCTTGTCTCAAAAACGTGAGTAGACAGTAGCTCGTCAATCCTATTCGCCCATACAATCAGGATCTTGAGTTCCCAAAATTAGATTCTTCCAAAAATAAACTTGATCTTCAACGGATAAAATCCGGAGAGTAAATCTTCCAAGCTCTTCAATCACGGCCCGAGTTATTCCATGGTTAAGATTAGGAAATACGAAATCCAATATCTTACTTTCCTTAGCCATAAGAATAACTCGTGGCCACTTGTAAAATCGCGAACCTGTCTTCGGACTTAGATTTGGGTCTCGAGGGTCATCGGGGCGAAACGAGTCTTGAAGGTCTTGACGGAAACGAGTCTTGACTAACCCGAGACAAAAAAACTTCAGACCGAACTTCCTGGTCGACTATCTTTGAAAACCTTTAGACCTTGAAAACTTCGGACGTAACCGACGAGTCTTGGAGTCTCTAGACCGTACTGTTGAGGCTGTTTTGTCAACTTCAAAACTCCAAAGGATTTTTTTCAACATGAAGTGTATGTTTTTATAGAGGTTTAGCCCTTTTTATGAAAATGATCAACCTAATGTTAGTTAGAAGAGTTCTTTTACAATCTATGTGAAATACTAATGAATCTATGCATCTTATGTGCAAGTACAAATTCTAACAAAGTGATATTCGCATCGGCCGGCTTAGGGTATGTCCAGTAGTCATTCTATTACTAGGAACAATTTCAGTTTAGAAATGATTCTTTTTATTCTATTATCGAGAGTAATTTTTGAGCATTTGAGGGCGTTTAGTAACTGCCCAAGATTTTTATTCTCGGAATAGAAAGGCGTTTGGTAAAACTCCTAAATTTTTCTATTTCTTTCATTTTAAAAACTTTTATTATATTTTTATTATATTTTCTTGTTTCTTTTTCCTTTTCTCTTCTTTTTCTTCCTCCTTCTTTATGGATGGTCACCAGTGATAGCTGTGGTTGACAATTGGATGCACAAAATTTGGCAAGTTCAAATGGAGCCTCACTAAGCTAGGCGAGATCTAGCGAGCTTGCCGGAGGCTCACCTAGCCACCGTGAGCCTTGGCCTCACCAAATCTAGGCGAGGTCAATGAGTCTCGCTTGGCCATCTATGAGGCTCAACCTTGCCCAGGTGGCAAGAGGTCGACCTAGCCCTAGCCTAGCGAGGCCAAGCCTTGCCGATGGTTGGGCGAGGCTTTCCTTGCCAAATTTGGCGAGGTTGACCCCGCGTCACTTGAGTGAGGTCAAGGTCACCGGTGGCTAGGCAAAGCTTGTGGTGGCTAGGCAAGCCTCCAACAAGCTCATCAGATCTTGTCTAGATTATCGTCAGCCACCATTAGTGGCGGTTGCCGAGACCAATTGAGGGGAAGAAGAAAAGAAAAGGAGAGAGTAAGAGAAAAGAAGAAAAAAAAAAAAATTTTGGATTTGATTATGAAATTGCTCCTAGGAATAAAGAAGCAATTTCTTTTCTACTTCTTGATTTTATTCTAAATCTATCCTCGGAAACAAAAATACGGATTTTCATTCTCGGGAACAAAAAGTTTTTCAAATGGATTTCTGCTCTAAATCTATTCTCGGGAACAAAAATAAATAGAATTAGTTACTATTAGGTAAGTTACGAACTGTGCCCTTCATGTCTTGACTTTTGTCTATAGTACAATAATGTCAATGAAGATCCTTGCATTCACACAAACCTTAAGCTCATGCAGATGCTAGCGCTATTGGTGTTTGTTTGATTTTGGGAGAATTACTAAAAAAGTCATAAACCTATTGCAATTGTGCCTATTCAGTCCTAAACTTTTTTTTTTTTGGCCAATTTAGTCCTAAACCTTTTATAGTTGTGTCAACTTAGTCCATCTAGCCAATTTTGGCTGGTCGGCGCTTGACATGGACATTGGCCGAGGATAGTTGGCCGGTGAACAATTTTAATATTGTTTTTTTTACTATTTTTTTCGAATTTTTTTTAAAATTTTTTTTTTTTCGAATTTTTTTCCCTACCTTCTTCTTCCTTTGGCGAAGTTAGCCTCGCCGGCCATTGGCGAGGCTCACCCCGCCGGCCAGGCGAAGGTGAGCCTCGCCCAACGACGGTGAGGCCGCCATCCCTAGCCAAGGTGAGGCTCGACCTCGCCTAGCCATGGCGAGGTCGAGCCTCGCCAATCTGGCGACGGTGGCCTCGCCATCGCCAGGCGAGGCTCACCTTCACCAATGGTCAGCGAGGGCGAGCCTTGCCCAACGACGCCAAGGCCGTTGTCGCCCCATGCCATGGTTAGGTGAGGCCGAGCCTCCCCTTGGCTGGGTAACAGTGAGCCTCACCCGGCGATGGAAAGGCCGCTGTCACAAGATCTGGCGAGGCTTGACCTCGCCATGGTTGGGCAAGGCCGAGCCTTGCCTTGGTTGGGCAATGGTAGTCTTGCCGTTGCCGGGTGAGGCTCGCCTCGCCGAGTGGTCGGTGGGGGCAAGCCTCGCCAGTGGTTGGCGAGGCGACCTTGCAAGCCCTTGCCTCTAGCTAGCATCGGTTGGCTAGCGGAAGAAGAAGGTAGGGGAAAAAAAAAGAAAAAAGAAAACAAAAAAATTTAAAAAATTCGAAAAAATTAAAAAATATATATTAAAAAATTGTTTACCGGCTAGCTACCCCGGCCGTCGTCCATGCCGGCGTCGGTTGGCCAATTTTAGCCGGATGGACTGAATTGGCACAATTGTAAAAGGTTTAGGACTAAATTAGCCAAAAAAAAAAGTTTAGAATTGAATTGGCATAATTATAATAGATTTAGGACTTTTTTGATAATTCTTCCGATTGATTTTGTCGTTTGACTTCATTTTTTTTTTTTAAATGTTAAAAGATGGTCTTTGTCTGCACTAATCTTTATATATTTGCACATTAAGGATTGACCCCTTTGAAAAGCTTATCCAAAATCCTTATTATGGTGAATTTTTGTGAGACTAATATCAACTGTTCTAAAAGGTTAAATCATTAGGTGAAAGTTTGGTTTATAATTTAAATATTTTAACACTCTCCTTCATGCTTAGCCTAGTAGTAAATGTGATAATTTGATTAGGGAGGTAAACGAGGTCGGAAAGATTCGAATTTAGGATCTCTATCTCTAATATATTGTGAGATCTCATGAGATCACAATCAATTACTCTGAAAATTTGAGATTGTATGAGATCATAATCAATTATTTTAAAAGTTTAAATTGTTAGATAGGGTCTTCATTTATTATTTAAATATTTTAATAATTATGAGGCACGAGTACTACTCGAGGGGAGGGAGTCTTTAGTCAAATCGAGAAACAAAGAGGAAACACTTAGTGCTTCTAGCCTGTTCCTCATTCTTCACTTTTTGGTCGATATACCTAACTGTCCACGGAGGGTCGGCAATGCGTGCCGCGTTGCCACATTCCTGTCCACTATTTTCTGCATATCCATCGCTCCGTTACCAAACCGTCTCGGTGCGACCGAAAGAGCACTCCTCGTTGAAAATGGGTAAACAAATGTGTCGGTTCCGAGTCAAGTCATGTCATATTCGAATTTCTCTGAACGAATTCTTCTGTGCTCGGGTCACGTTTGGAATTACCCACCCTATAAAAAAGGCATTAATTTTAAAAACGCGTCGCGATTATTGTTTTATAATAGCATGGTGCGTTCAAACCTTTTGACTCTGTAAATTTTCGCTAATTATCATTTTTGTGTGCATCTGATAAGATTGCAACCACGCGGGGTTGGTAAGCAATACCCTAATGCTTCTTTGAGGGCACGTGAGACGCTGCGATTCAAACACTTAATTTAGGACCGAGCCAAGCGTTTTACCACTGCAACGAGAACCGTGTCTGTTATGAATCAGAGGCATGCACGCTGAGCATTAGAACTGACGGAAAGATATTCCTAAATTCTGAAAGACATGAAGTGGTCATTGGCGTTTCTTGGCCTTGCTCTGTGTCTTCTGTCTCGCTCTGCACTCTCGCAGACAGTGATCAAGACTCCCCAGGATTTCCCGGTGAACTTCCTTTCTATCTTGAAACTGGGTCAGCGAAACATCAACTCTCTCTCTCTCAGATCTTTTCTCTTTATCTTTTCTTGCTGAGATTGCATGTTTTTAACTGTTGGCTTGCTTTTGGTGGTGATTAGGTATGTTGGGGTGGGCGATTTGGAAGATGTGCAGATGTTCTACTACTTCGTCAAGTCGGATAGGAGTCCAAAAGATGATCCTCTGGTGCTCTGGATCACCGGTGGCCCCGGTGGCTCCACTCTCACTGCAGTTCTGTACGAGATTGGTAAGTCTAAACGTAAACTGACATGCCATGTAATGTCAGTGTCATTGGGGAAAAAAATGAATCTCGATTTCCGTTTATTTCGTACAAAATATTAACTTTTGGAAAATATTTCTTAAAAAGTTAATTTTTGGGAAAATAAAAAGATTTTCCGCTGGGCTGAAACATAAAAATGGACTAAATTTTTTTTTTCACTGTTTGGTACGAAAAATTTGATTTGATTCCTTGCCACGGAGCCGCCCTTGCCCTCCCTCCCGTGACCGCACCCTCGCGGCGACTGCGCCGTTGAGTGAGTGGATTCACTGTCCAGGATTCTGCAGATCACGAGAGAGTCAGAGGAGAAATGCCATGTCCTCATGTGGATTGAGGACATCTTGAGGTCGAGAATTGCTGGCCTTTGGCGAGGTTGAGCCTGCCCGAAGCTGGTGAGTGAAGATGAAAAGAAAAGAAGGCGAGGGAGTCATCTATGAAGAGACGGCAATCGGATGCGGGAGGGGGGCTGTATGGGCGTGACGGAGAGTAACATAGGGAAGAGATTGGTGGGGCAGTTGGATTTCACACGGGCGAAGGCAATGGGGAGAGAAGACGAAGATGGTGCGATCCGAGAGAGAAGCATTGAGATAGAGAGAGAAGAAAGAAGAGAGAAGAGAGAAGAGAGAGTGACCTCAAGAAGGGAAAATGATTTCCTCTTGCCTTTGAAGATGTTTTTTTTTTTGTTTTTTTAGTGATTGAGAATATTTTCGTTAATTAGTTTATTTTCTGCATGTCATATCAAGAATCTGGAAATTCTTTTTGTTTTGTTTCAATTTTTCTTTCCTTTATTTTGTTTCATTTTTAGTTAAGTAATATGAAAGTGAATGCAACGACAAAAATCCTCATTTGTCAATAGCAACGATCTATAGAAGATGAACTGTAAAATAAGAGAAATAATAAAAAGTTCAAAACACGTGACCATGATCCATTAGTTCCCGATTTGTTTTTACTCGGGAACCCCGAGGAATTGGACTGCTTCGGTTCGATTTTCAATTTTATTTTAAACCGTTGCTCACCTTTAGTTTGGACAAAGGTTACTTAGTTTCCGGGTGCTTTCAAGTCCATTCACGTTCGACTACAAGAATTTAACTCCGAGCAGACCGACTCTGAAAGTGCATGAATACTCATGGACAAATGTAACAAGAATTTGATTCTTTCCCCTGCCGTGACTTTGGCTGCATGGCCCAGATCATTTAATTGGTAAATTTGCAGGTTGCAAACATCATATTCGTAGATGAGCCTGTCGGAACTGGGTTCTCTTAGGCCAATAATTGGGAAAGCTACAACCTAAATGACAATATTTCAGCCACGGATACTTGCGAGTTTCCTAGGTAGGTAAAGTAAAAAAAAGGTTGAGAAATTTTCTATTTTTTAGATATATATTTATATAATTCACTGTAACTATATTAGGCCCAAGACATTATAATTTAGTTTAATTTTACTCTGATTTTTCTGTTGCTTGAGGTCTGATCCAGTGGCTCACGTTGCATCCTGAGTTTCTGGGCAACCCACTCTACATCGGTGGTGATTCTTATGGCGGTTTTATCAATCCGATTGTCACTCTGAAAGTTGCTGAAGGTATGCTTATTTATTCATTTATTTATCTTCATTTAAATACCATTCACCAAGGATTTTTCTTTTTATTAATGCCGTTGACATACGATTAACAATTCGCATCTGTATTGACAATTCATGTCACTACTGAAATATTTCAACGTGATTATGTGATGTCTTTATAAAAAAACAAGAAAAAAATGTCTCGAATTGTGTCAATTCAGATTTTTTTTTTTTTTTTTTGTTTGCGTCAAAGGAAA
This sequence comes from Eucalyptus erythrocorys, assembly GCA_014182555.1. Taxonomy (NCBI): domain Eukaryota; kingdom Viridiplantae; phylum Streptophyta; class Magnoliopsida; order Myrtales; family Myrtaceae; genus Eucalyptus; species Eucalyptus erythrocorys. Next base: position 14,029,909 of record CM024603.1, read on the forward strand.
GAGCTTTCATTATTGAATTGCAGAGGAAGCATAAATAGGTCTAGAATTATATCATAATAAAACTTAGAGTGAGCGAGGGGGCTTAGACAGCCAATTATTAGGGAGTAGGTTTCTTTGATGGGTTTTAACTATCTAATCCACAGTCTGGTTTGCTTCATGGGGTCCATAAGTGATTGGAACTCCTTTTTTTTTTTTTTTTTTTTTTTGGTCGAAAATACGATTACTATTAATTTACTTATGCAAGTTTGGAGCAAATATATCAAAAGTATCGGCACATAATAAATCAAAGAGGGTAGTCGGGGGATTAGCTACCCAATTACCAGGAAGGCAGTGTGGCACCCCTCGACGGCCCCCGATTCGTTGGGGTCACCACAGTTCGCTTACTTTTCTCTTTCTTGACCTGAAGGTCTATCAATCCTGGGGGCTTATATCTTTTAGGTTGGTCCCTGCGCAATTTATATGGCGGAAGCATATCTAACAACTCCCTTCCCTATATTCAGAAAACAGTGCACACCAACTAAACATTTTATATAAGTTAAAGCCGTATACTTTTATTTACATAACTTGATGGACATCATTAGTCGGTACATCAAAATGCCAAGGCTTTCTATACTCGGCTATATTTCAAAAGATGACCGACATCTCTTCCAACAGTCATATACTTAAAGTCCATCGATCAGTGTCGGCGTCCAAAAGTTCCTTTCTCTGCTGTCCTCCTCCTCGCAGCCATATCCAACCACTCAGTCCATCTACTGGTGGCGGTGGCGGCAGAGGTATTTTGTCTAGTCTGAAATGTTAGTCCCCAAACGGGGTGAGTACAACCACTCAGCAGTAAAAGATTCATCAAGCTATATCAAGCATTACTATTAATATCTAGATTCAAGTATGGTAGACAAAATAGGCAATCCATGAATGAGTATGCATCCAAACCATATAACTCTTCAATGCAATGACTAGTGCATTTCCAACTAATAAGATGCATCGTGTCTAGCCACACAAGTCCCGATCATGGGGCCAAACTGTAATGACACGTCTCATTCCATGCCATACAATTTAGTCCCATAACCAGACCACACTCACACTTAATATAATCGTTCGTTTTATCATTCAAAAGGTTCCATCCCCCAGAGGACCAATGTTTGCATCCTTCTGGGATTTCGCACCCAACTTGGTGTCACGGAAGTCTCCGGGCATGTATTCAAAATACAACCGAGCATCCAAAGGGCATCGACTCATTCGAACCTCTGGGCATCTCGACTTCCGGGGCATTGTTGACCCGAGGGTTCCACGGCAACAATTAACATCTTAATTTCCAAATAACACTTTTCAATGCAATGACAAAATGTCTCTTGAGTCTCATCACATCTCAATATTGCATGATATGCCAATTCCAGTACCATCATATCACATCACCAATCAGAACATATTCATTTTTGGGGTACTTAATGGAAATTCGAAATGAGAACAAGCCGGTTTCACAATGCACAGTTCTGGTAGAAATTTGGAAATAAATATTAAATGGACTCAGAAAATTATGAAATTTTGACACGTTATTAATGAGACCTAAAGGAACAAGTTTCATGAAGGACACTAAGTCAAATTCATTGTGTATGAAGAGTAACAAATTGCACAACTCGGTTCCAGATTTTCTATAATATAGGGTAGTTCGTATTTAAAAGCTCCAAAATTCTACAACACCAAAATCCAGAATTATAGTATAAACCATGTGCAAACAAAACTTTGAAGACACGTCAAATCCATGTCAGTAGAACCATTTCAGAAAATCAACGTCTTCAACACTGAATTGATAACAATCAATTTCACAGTTTCACCTCTGAAATTTGAGTTATTCTAACCGAATACTTTTGCAAATCACAAGCAAGTATTTTCATGACCTTATCAAGTCCAAAAGTTCAGAACTCCCTTGTAACTTAAAACAGTTTGCAAATCAGGCCTTAAAAATTCTGGAATACCAAAATCAGCACACACATGGATCCACAAATCAAATCTGACCATAGAAAACACATAATTTCACTCCCAAAGTTCGTGATCAGCCTGAAAGACTTTCGAATTCACCATATAACGCAAGTGTCATGGAAATAATAGTAGTTTGTAGAATTCCAATGGAATGCATCTCACCAAGCAACGACGGAATTCACATAGCATAGGTCTAGACAATCACAACGTGCACAACATAGATTGATGAACTTCTACTTGCCTCACTCCTAAGTTCGATCGGCAAACAAAACAGAAGGCTCGGGGAAGTCGCGGCTTGGCTCAATGGCGACGAAGACCGGCGGCGTCGACGGCGGCAGCACACACGAGCACAGACGGAGAGCGGCCTTCTCTCCTCCTCCCTCACTCACGCTCGCTGCTCACTCACGAACTCTTCCTCTCTATCTAAATTTTCTGTTTCGGTCTCTCCTCCCTCCTGCCCACATGTACGAGCACTTTATTCCTTTGATTCATTGACTAGTTTAGCCAATGCATGCAAGTTTCTTTGGTGGCTATTTGGGCGAGCGGCAGCTGGAATACACGTGTCTAGCAGCTGGGGTTGCCTTCAATTCATCGCCAGTTGATTACCCAAATCAACAGAGAAATGCGGTGGCTTCATTGATCGAAGACAACTAGTTGAGATGTGTCTTGTTCATGCACAATAGGGCTTTCAGGGATAGCCGTGTGGGTGGGCGACGTGGCTGTAGTTGGGCGCCCCTTGGTCAACAAACTTCCTCCTTCGGTTGACCCTCCCAACACGTGTGCACGGCCGAGAGTCTTCGAGCAACAAGGGCTGCATGGGTCAACTCTCTCTTCGTTTGTTGACCCGTGCGATGGAGAGACATGAAATGGGAATGGGCGAGCGTGAGTGTGTGTGGCCGTGCATGACCCTCATGCATGGCCATAGGATCCATAATTTTCATGTCTTAACGAAAGAGGGTAGACGGGTATAGGAAAAATTCTCACGTAAATGCATGGGAGGTTCGGTTAGTAAGTTATGGATGTAGTGCCAACGATGACGAATTCCAATAATAATTCCGTCAATCGGCAATGTATCGTTATTTTTTCGAGGTCGGCAAAAAAATGTGGATGCCACAGGCAGTTTGTCATGCCCTGAACCTCGAGCGTGCCAACATCCCACCATGGTCATTCATAAGCGACGTTCTTAGGTTAAGTCATCAACCCAATCTTTTTTAAATTCGCATGCGGAAGCGTACTATAAAACCCATGACAATAAAATATAGGATAGAAAAGCAGGAAGCAATTTCACAACAATACACTTTTATAAATCAACGGAGTTACAAACGAAGGCCTACAACCAAAAGTCTACAAAAGACTGGCTCTTAAAAAGGAACTATTCTACGACCTACAAGTCGAACACGTTCCCAAATCCTCTTGACTTCACCTTTGCAACTCCTCAAGGCCGGCCCAAGCAATCTGGTCGCTCCGTCCACAGGGGACCTGAAAATGTTGGCCCACAATGGGGTGAGACATTGTCTCAGCAAGTTCAACCCCCTAAACCCCTATTAGAAAGAGAATACGCCCAAGGGTGACCTAGCCACAACACATAGAGGACTTACCTTGCCTCAGTTCCTCCCTGCAGGTTAACACAATTCAAATCACTCAATCATGTGCAGTAATACGAACTTAAACAACCAGAATGCAATAACTTTTAGATAACAAACAACCACAGGTGTCCTGATTATAAGACCGAATCAATGTGACACGTCCCATACCATGCCACACAATTCCGTCACATAATCCGACACGTCAACAACACTCAGCATGCATTTCCAATTGTCATAAACTGCCACACATGGGTATAGCCTACTCGCAGTTCAGCTATCTACTAGCACATGGCTAGGCATCGTCTCCCCACCTTGGAGCATGGCTTCGTCAGTACATCGACGGCATTCCCAAAAGAGCATAGGCCCAGAATCGACTGCGACCCGCATCCATTGTAAGTGGCATCCCATATAGGGGGAAATCCGGCTCAATAGCCCAAGACAATTTCCTTTTAATTATCATACAACAAATTCATCCTCGGCCCAGGCCATTTTGCATTTCACTCCAAAATTCCAATTAAAATAGTGGTCTCGGCCATTTTTCTTAATATTAAAAATAGTCCAAAAATTAACCACGTGTGTGGGGGCACGTTAATTTCGATCCAGAAAACCAATATCTCACTTTTTCAAACCCCACCATTTAATATAATATTGAAAATCCAATTTTTGCATTAAAACCCGACACTGGGGTTTTTATGAATAAAATCCTTATTTACCACAATCAACACTCAATTTGCCACATCCAATCATTAGATTCAAATTCTAAATGCATAGCAGTGATTAGCACGAAATTCTGAGCAATTGAGGTCGTAAATAATTTTTTTGATTTATTATTTTATTATTTTTTATTATTTTTTTTTTAATTTTCGGAATATAATAAATTATTAAAAATTCCAGAATTTCTAATCATTTAAATAAATCAAAATTAAAGCCTATTATGTCACATCAAGGCTTATATTAAAATAAACCTACTTAACTTTAAACTAAACACACTTTAACTTAATTAAAAACCCTAATCTAATCCTCAACCAAATAAGCTAATTTAACCACCTAAACTTACTTAACTTAGACTAAGCACACCTAGGGTATCATTAACCGTCGAATTAAGATTTAGTGAGCTAAACTCATTGGATTAATGAACCGATCGGACCAAAACGACGGGGACGACGAGGGGAACAACTTTCCTCAAGGCGGGCCAAGCATCTGGGGTCAGGAAGCCGCCAAAACGGGCCAAGACTGAGTTGCCATACCCATTTCTGCAGCTGCTGGTCAAGGGCAGAGAAGGGCCAAACGGCAACTGGTTAGGCACGAAATCGGCGAAGAAGGGCGACGGTAGCTTGGGCAGTGCAGACGGTGATATAGGCTAGTGAATCCACCTAGAGGGGGGTGAATAGGTGATTACAAAATTCTTTTGGAACCTTTACTTAAAAATAAAGAATATATCAACAATAGATAGATCATGCAATTATAAAGTAAATAGAGTAGGGTAAGAGAGAATTGACACAAGGATTATAGTGGTTCGGCTTATTCCAAGCCTACGTCCACTCTCCACGCTGGTAGCCAACTGGCTGTAATCACTATGTAGCAAATGAGAGCTGTTACAGTTCACGAATTAGACTTCTTCAATAAACAGTTTCTCTTATAGCTTCCTGCTGTTTTCGTACTATAAGTGACTCTCTTTGATACACAAATTGAACATGAGAGTATTTTAGAGAACAAGAGATTTCAGAGGTTCTAACATCGAGATTTTTCTATCGAGTCTCCCATTACTTTTGAGCAACACCGATCAACCTTAAATAGCCTTCGTGCCACAATACCCGTTTGCACTTTCCAAGAATTCATCCAATCAACCCGTTGGACTGAATCAATTTAAGTGGTCTTCAAGTCGCCGAAAATATAAGTAGACAATAGCTCGTCAATCCTGTTCGCCCATACAATCAGGATCTTGAGTTCCCAAAATTAGATCCTTCCAAAAATACACTTGTTCTTCAACGGATAAAATCCGAAGAATAAATCTTCCGAGTTCACAATCACAGCCGGAGATATTCCATGGATCAAATAGGAAATATAATATTCAAATCTTACTTTCCTTAACCATAAAAATAACCTACTGTCAGCCTGTCAAAATCGTAAACTGTCTTCAGACTTAGATTTGGGTCTTGAAGGTCTTCAGACTGAAATTGGGTCTTGACTATCTTTAGACGGAAAACTTCAGACCGAACTTTGGGTCTTTGAATTCTTCAGACATAACCAACTCGAGTCTTGGATTCTTCGGACCTTCTTGTCGAGGCTGTTTTGTCAACTTCAAAACTCCAAGGGATTTTTCTTCAATAGACGGCAGCTCCAATGGGTCTTTGGTGGTGGCTGGCGATGACGAGCAGCTTGAGACGATGAAGGAAGACGGCAGGGACACGAGGACGAAAGCTGGAGGCGGCGTGATGGTGAAATGGTGAGTGGGCGCACGGGCGTGCGCGGATGAGCGGCACTGGTGATGGCAGCGTGCGGCGCCGAGCAGGCGGCCGAGTAGGCGAAGGGGGCGGCGTCGAGGCTGGCCTAGTCCGATCGTGCATCCTCCCTCCTCCCTTTCTCTCTCTTCTCAAGGTTGAAGATGAACTGTGAAGAGGTGGGCCCCTTTTGAGATCAAATTTCCACCTTACACTTGTCAACATCCTAGCCACTCTTGCCCCACACCATGACATCACCAAGTGATGTCATACTCCACTGACTCAACCCTCCACAACATTTTCCAATGGTTGCAATCTCATTTTCCGCTGTGGCATAAAATCTTGTGCATTAATTCTTCAATTCCATTCAATTCTCTCCCAATTGAGTTCAATTGAAGTCCATAAAATTAATCCCATGTCACTACACTTCAATTCACATCTTCACTTGTCCATAGAACCAGCTTAAGTCCCAAAAGCGCGACCAAAGGCGGGCCTACTAATTTCTCGAGCTAAATTAGCCATTCTTTGATTATTTTGCTGAAAAACTCAGCTCGCATGAAAAATCTTCCGAAGATGAGTCAATGATCCTAAAATGATTTGTGACACACCATGACTTCCAATTTTTGAATTCAATTTCAATTTTCACGGTTAATTTCAATCTGGTGTGATTCCAGTGCGTCCTAACCTACTGGGTAGCTTTTAGGGAAATTTTCTTGCATCCGACCTAAGGGTGATCAGTCCCCAAGTCTGACGCGTTAAAATCCCTTAATTGCTTTGCCCAATAGGCTAGTTCCCTCACGAGTGGCTAACTCAGAGAGACGAACTATATGCATGGATGAAATGCCCAACTTAATCGATTGAAAATAGAATTAGAAAAAATAGGGATGTCACAACTCTTCCCCTCTTATAAAAATTTCGTCCTCGAAATTTAAACCATTACAAATCCTTAAACAAAAAGGTGAGGGTACACTTGTCTCATCTAATCTTCTCTTTCTCTGGTTGCTCTTTTTGTACTAAGGTATTGCTAGATGACTTCCAAATCTTGCCCAAAACATTATGTTCCAAAGGACTAGGCACTTGTCCATCTTCGCCAAACAAAAGTTGCAAAAATTTTTGGTTCTTTTTTTTTTTCTTTTTATTTCTATTTTTCCACAAAGCGGCTAACTGCAGTGCCAGGGATTCAAAACCCCGACTTCGGTCCATTCGCTCCCTTCCTGGGTACCACTCGGCTAAAGGTGCCGGTGGTGTCTCGACTTGCTTCCTTTACTCATTTGAAGCCAAAATCCTCCTTTGAACCCAAATTTTGATGGATTTCGATTTAAATGCCGATTCATCTTCCCTTCCTTAACAGTTCGAGACGTCCTTACCAAGGGCGACGCCCAAGGAAAATGTACTTCCCCATTTAAAATTCCAAATGACTTGGACGCAATTCTATGTAACTTTTCTGGCGATTCTGAGCGGTCTTTAAATTGTTCTTGACAACTATGACTGAATCACTGATTTCTGAATCAACTCTGTACTTACGATTTTTTTTTTTTAGATCTCTGATCTCATCTCAACCAACTGAAGCTCTGTACACTCTGCTCTGCTCAAAAGGAATCATCCGACTGTTCTATTGAAACTGGGAACCATCTGAAAACTCTCCTGACAACTGTTGCTGTAAGTGAACTCAACGAGAAGAAGTTGTTCCTTTTCACCTCCTTTGAAAACCAACCCACATGTTCTCAACATGTCCTTGAAGATCTGAAATGCCCTCTCAGACTGGCCATCGGTCTGAGGATGATAAACATTACTATACTGTAACCTCGTTCTCCAGGCACTCTGCAAACTTTTCTAAAAGGTTGCCACAAACCTCGGGTCTCGGTCTAAAGTAATCGTCATCGGCACTCCAAATAGACGAACTCTCTGACGCATGTACAACTCAACATACTTGTCCAAAACAAGGTCATTTCTGTTGTGATGAAGTGAACTGACTTCATCTATCTATTCACCACTATTCTAATCGAAATCATTACTCCTTTAGTTCTTTGATAAGCCTGTCACAAGATCCATTGTGACCCGATCCCATTTCCGCATTAGGGACTTTGAGAGGTTGCAAGAATCCTCTCAGATTACAATGTTGAGTAATAACTTGCTAACACGTCAAACGTTTGGCGACATGCTTGGCAATGTCCGTCTTCATATCGAACCATCAATAATGTTCACGTTGATTCTGATACATCTTCATACTAACAAGATGAATGCTATAACTGCTATGATGAGCTTCCGACCAACTCCTCTTTAAGCGCTGCATCGTCAGGTACACACAATCATCTTAGAACCATAATGTTCCGCCCTTAAAAATCTAAAAATCAACATTTCTCTCTTCTGCATCAGCTTGCACGACCTTCTGAAACTCTGTATCTGACGGCTGAAGGATTCTGATTCTGATATGTACTTCTAGCTCAATTTTGAGGGTGGTTATAAGATTCAAAAGGTGACCTACCTTAAATTTGAAAACCGAATTTCGAACTTCCTCAATATGATCCAATCCTTGAGTACCAACTATGTAACTGAGGACTCTCGACTTAGCGCATCAGCAACCTTACCAAGTTGCATCAGTATGCAATTCAGTCCTCCAAATGACGCATCATTATAGATCTCATAACTTCCAGGACTAGATGGAATGGTCAACACAAGTGCGGTAGTCAGCCTCTTCTTAGTCTCTTGAAAACTACACTTGCACTCATTTGTCCACACGAGCTTTTCTTTCTTCCTCAGTAGTCGAATCAATGGCGACGCTGATGCTGAAAACCCTTCCACAAAACTTCTGTGAAACTCTATTAAACTTAGAAAACTTCTTATCTCTGTCACTGTAGTCAATCTTGGCTAGCTGATCACTGCTTCAATCTTGGCGGGTTCCACGGAGATCTCTTTGCCTGAAATCACATGACTTAAGAGCAATACACAAGTCATCCAAAACTCACACTAGCTGAACTTAGCGTAAAATTCAAGGGCCTCAAGGTCTGAAGTATCATCTTTAAATATCTCTTGTGCCCACCTAGCACTCTTCGAACACACCAGAATAACGTCAACGAACATGATCATGAAATTAATCCAAGTACCCAATAAACACTCTGTTCATCAGAGCTAAACAAACAGCTGGGGTGTCCGTCAAACCACACAATATTATAATGAACTCATAACTGCCATATCGAGTGCAAGATGCTAACTTCGGTATGTCTTTTTCCTGATCCTCAACTGATGATACCCTATCCTCAAGTTGGTATTGGGGAATATCGATGCACAAACGCAATGAACCATCTTTCTCTTCACGAACAGAATGGGTGCTCCCTAAGGTGATGCGCAGGAACGTATGAATTCCTTATCTAACGATTCCTGCATCAACACTTTCAGTTCTTTCAACTCTGACTATGCCATCAGGTAGGGCGCCTTAGAGATTTGCTCAGTTTCGATTGTTAACTCAATCACGAACTCTATCTCTCCCTTTGATAGTAGACCTGGCAATTCTTTAGAAAATACCTCAGAAGACTTCTGTACTACAGTTATGTTCTCCATATTCAGCCTCTCAATTGATGCATCCATTATAGTTGCCATGTAGATTCGATAACTAACAACTAGAACCAGGTCGTCTTCAATGGCAAATAACAAGGATTGAAATTCCTCTTCAACTTTCAGTAATTCTAAAACTTTCGTACGTTAACTGAACAAACTGAATTATATTATTGCCACGATTCAAAATAACAGAAAGCTCCTTAAGCCAAACCTTTTTATAAATGACTTCCAAGTCATACTTAAGCAAATCCTTCAAGTACAACTATAGTCAAAGATCCCTCTTTCTATTACTTTATTACCACAACGAAAATCCCACCACTTCCACTGAAAATTATGCTACACTACTTTGATAAAAACATCTCAAAAACATTCTTCCCTTGATCGATGCATGGTCGATCCCTTCATGCTCCTCTAGCCAACTTAGTGGTGTCCTACTTGCAATAACGGTGCTTACGCTCTCCTGAACTTACATGGACAGTTCCTAACTTGATGGCCATGCTGGCCACGTTCAAATCGTGCTCCCTTTTTACTCTGACCATGGGCTGACTCATGTCTCCTTTCCATAAACTCGGCACACAATCGATGAGTCCTTTACCTCCCATCAAGGAACATCATGCACCCTTCATTGCACTGAGGTCCGTTCCAAGTACCCCACTAAATGTCCTGAAGTATGTTTCCTCTGCTTTATCTTACCTGCCTATATGGACAATCTTTGATCAAATGGCCTTACTGGCGACACCTGTAACAAGTCATTTCCCTCTTACAGCACGGAACAGATCCATGTCTTTTCTTACAGACACGACACACAACAATTGAGTTAAGCGCTGACTTTCCAATTCTACTCTTCCGGTTGGGTGAAACAGGGCACCTTTCTTCTAACATCGGCCTTTCTCCTCAATTGATTTCCATTTATGTCTAAATTGAACTTTGACTCAGATACGGTGGCTTGATCCTCGATCACGACTCCAGATTGGGCCTCAACAGGTGTAGCAACAACAGCCGTTATAACATTGGCGGCGTTAGCGGCGTTGACGGCGATGGCAGTAGCGACGGCTGAAGTGGTGACCTGCTGATCTAGTCTGTCTCCCAGCATCTTAAGCATCCTCATTAACCTAGCAAACCTTGGATCTTTAGGGTTACTACCCCAACATCAATTGGAGGCGATACTTCCCACTCGCGCTGGCCCCAGCCTGCGCTTTACCCAGGACACCACGGGCTCCGACTTTAAACGGTGGTCCACCTGGAAACACAGGGCCTACTGCCCTTTTCCTAACGGCCCTCCACACCCGGTCACTCATGCTACAAGCTCAATATAGATACCCGCTTCAATTCTAATACCACATTAGAACCTGAGTGACCACACAAGCAAGCTACCAAGCAACTATCAATTACATACATCAGAATATTAAAAGCCTTTCCTACTAACTATCCTGTGACTCATCGCACCTTATCACTCCAAAAATAGACCATGTTCTGATACCACTTAAACTGGGATGTCACGCCCCGAACCTCGAGCGCCAACATCCCACCATGGTCATTCATAAGCGACGTTCCCAGGTCAAGTCGCCGACCCAATCCTTTTTAAATTTGCATGCGGAAGTGTACTATAAAACCCCTGACAATAAAATACATGATAGAAAAGTAGAAAGCAATTTCACAACAATACACTTTCATAAATCAACGGAGTTACAAACGAAGGCTTACAACCAAAAATCTACAAAAGACTGGCTCTTAGAAAGGAACTGTCCTACAACCTACAAGTCGGACATGTTCCCCAATCATCCTGACTTCACCTCTATAACTCCTCAAGGTCGGCCCAAGCGATCTGGTCGCTCCGTCCATAGGGGACCTGAAAATGTTGGCCTACAACGGGGTGAGACATTGTCTCGGCAAGTTCAACCCCTTAAACCCTCTTAGAAAGAGAATACGCCCAAGGGTGACCTAGCCACAACACATAGAGGACTTACCTTGCCTTAGTTCCTCCCTGCAGGTTAGCACAATTCAAATCACTTAATCATGTGCTATAATATGAACTTAAACAACCAGAACGCAATAACTTTTAGATAACAAACAATCACAGGAGTCCTGATTATAAGACCGAATTGATGTGACACGTCTCATATCATGCCACACAATTCCGTTACATAATCCAACACATCAACAACACTCAGCATGCCTTCCAATTGTCATACACTGCCACACATGGGCATAGCCTACTCGCAGTTCGGCTATCTACTAGCACATGGCCAAGCATCGTCTCCCCACCTTGGAGCATGGCTTTGTCAGTACGTCGACGGCATTCGCGAAGGAGCATGGGCCCAGAATCGACTGCGACCTGCATCTGTCGTAAAAGGCATCCCATATAGGGGCAAATCCGGCTCAATAGCCCAAGACAACTTCATTTTAATTATCATACAACAAATTCATCATTGGCCTAGGCCACTTTGCATTTCACTCCAAAATTCCAATTAAAATAGTGGTCATGGCCATTTTTCTTCATATTAAAAATAGTCCAAAAATTAACCACGTGTGTAGGGGCACGTTAATTTCGATCCAAAAAACCAATATCTCACTTTTTCAAACCCCACCATTTAATATAACATTGAAAATCCAATTTTTGCATTAAAACCCGACACTGGGGTTTTTATGAATAAAAACCCTATTTACCACAATCAACACTCAATTTGCCACATCCAATCATCAAATTCAAATTCTAAATGCACAAATAGCTTATCGGCATGAAATTCTAAGCAATTGAGGTCGTAAATAATTTTTTTGATATTATTATTTTATTATTTAATTTTGTTAATTTTCGGAATATAATAAATTATTAAAAATTCCAGAATTTCGAATCATTGAAATAAATCAAAATTAAAACCTATTATGTCACATCGAGGCTTACATTAAAATAAACCTACTTAACTTTAAACTAAACACACTTTATATAATTAAACACCTTAATCTAATCCTCAACCAAATAAGCTAATTTAACCACCTAAAGTTACTTAACTTAGACTAAGCACACTTAGGGCATCATTAACCATCTAATAAATATTTAGTGAGCTAAACTCACCGGATTAATGAACCGATTGGACCAAAACGACGGGGACGATGAGGGGAACAACTTTCCTCAAAGTGGGCCAAGTATCCGAGGTTAGGAAGCCAGCCAAAACGGGCCAAGACTGAGCTACCATACCCATTTCTGCAGTTGCTAGTCACAGGCGGAGGAGGGCCAAATGGCGGCTGGTTGGGCATGAAACCGGTGGAGATGGGCGACGATAGCTCGGGCGGTGCAGACGGCGGCTTCGATGGGTCTTTGGCGGTGGCTGGCGACGATGAGCAGCTCGGGACGATGACGAAAGACGGCTGGGACATGCGGACGAAAGCTGGAGGCGGCGCGACGGTGAAATGGCGAGCGGGCACGCGGGCATGCGCGGACGGCGCGCCCGGCAACGGCGGTGTGCGGCGGTGAGCAGGCGGCCAAGTGGGCGAAGGGGGCGACGTCGGGGCTGGCTTGGTCCGATCATGCATCCTCCCCCCTCCCTTTCTCTCTCTTCTCAAGGTTGAAGATGAAGTGTGAAGAGGTGGGCCCTTTTTGAGATCAAATCTCCACCTTACACTTGTCAACATCCTAGCCACTCTTGCCCCACACCATGACATCACCAGGTGATGTCATACTCCACTATCTCAACCCTCCACAACATCTTCCAATGGTTGCAATTTCATTTTCCGCCATGGCATAAAATCTTGTACATTAATTCTTCAATTCCATTCAATTCTCTCCCAATTGAGTCCAATTGAAGTCCATAAAATTAATCCCATGTCACTACACTTCAATTCACATCTTCACTTGTCCGTAGAACTAGCTTAAGTCCCAAAAGCGCGACCAAAGGCGGGCCTATTAATTTCTCGAGCCAAATTAGCCATTCTCTGATTATTTTGCTGAAAAACTCGGCTTGCATGAAAAATCTTCCAAAGATGAGTCAATGATCCTAAAATGATTTGTGACACACCATGACTTCCAATTTCTGAATTCAATCTCAATTTTCATGATTAATTTCAATCTGGTGCGATTCCAGCGCGTCCTAACCTACTGGGTAGTTTTGGGGAAATTTTCTTACATCCGACCTAAGGGTGATTAGTCCCCAAGTCTGACACGTTAAAATCCCTTAATTACTTCACCCAATAGGCTAGTTCCCTCATGAGTGGCCAACTTAAAGAGACAAACTATATGCATAGATGAAATGCCTGACTCAATCGACTAAAAATAGAATTAGAAAAAATCGGGATGTGACACAGTTAGCTCCTTGGGCTTTTGCAAGCCAATCTACTATTCTATTGGATTCTCTGATGCAATGGGCCAGAGAGAGACTTGGAAATTCCTTTAGCTTTGTCTTAATCCAAGCCAGAAATTGCTCGTAATCTTCTATGATAGACTTTCACTTGATATGAGCTCTACAGCTGATAAGCTAACAATGACTACATCAACTTGCAGCTTCAAAGACTTCAGTTTAGAATTAAGTAGTGTTCAGTCGAGATGGGTTCGGATTCCTTTTCTGTCGACAAATTCATGTTGAGAATCATTGGCCTACTTTGATCTATAGGATGTGCACATGAATCCTTCTCTTCTCAATAATCCATGCATATTAAGATGTGAAAGGGAAACAAAAACTAGGATTTTGTCTACCACATCAAATTGAGGTACCAAAGAAATTGGCTTGAGTATTTTTGTTTTCCTAATATTAACCAGTTTATCTCATTTTTTCCATCGTTTCAATTTTTTCTAGAGTAAAACTTCTTTTGCTCACATAACAAATTGTCTTAGTATTATCCGGATAATCGAATTAAATAAATGATTAGGTTTGTTCAATTCTATATAAAAATATAAGTTAATTTATAAAGTTCACATGAATATAAGTATAACAAATATGAAAACTCGGCTGTCATCCAATTAATTATCACAATAACAACTTCCTTTACCAAACCTTATAAATTTTTGTTTCCTGGAAAACAACAATCTATGACTGTAGTCGAATATTGTAACTTGTTGCAGGAATTGAAGCGGGCCTTGAACCAATAATGAATCTGAAGGTAAATATCATCAACCATACTAAATACCATGTTTCTTATATCCATTTTTCCGTTGAAAATGCCAACATTTATCGGTCAAACTCGATTTAGGGGTACTTGCTTGGAAACCCTGTAACAAATTTGCAAAGTGACAAGAATTCAAGGGTCCGTTTTGCTTATTTGAAGGCTCTTATATCTGAAGAGTTGTACAAGGTAACAATTCCAACATATCTATGGTATTATTATTATTTTTTTCGATATGTTTTGTCAAATGATTGGTTTTTAGAAGCTATGCCAAATCGTAGTAGAAAGCAAAGGAAAACAGTCAAAGAATGTTCGGAATTCTCATTGGCTCTTCCTGAAAATTGGTTTCTCTGAATCTCAGTCGGCGAACAAAAATTGTAGTGGCGATTTCATAAACGTGAATGAAAGCAATGCTGCTTGCGTCGATGACCTCAAAATCGTGACTATGGTTAGCGGGCATTCAATTTTTTTTTTTTTTTTAAATAAGGATCATATAATTTCCTGTTGAGAATTTCGCATATTAAACCTTTGCTTTTATTTAAATTGACTTTAGTGCCTGGAGAAATTAGACATAGCAAACATATTAGAACCAAATTGCTTCTATTCGACTCCAAAATCAACGGTGGATGGTACGTGGGACCCGAGCTTAGTCAATCGAGACCCTACATTTCTTGCCTCACCGCAGCTTCCTGGGGTCTGGTGCCGGGTAAGTATAAGAAATGTTTTGTTTTTCTATTTCATTTTGCAGGTGAATAATACACTTTTATCGTGACCTTACTAAACAAAAAAAAAAAAAAAAAAAAAAGAAAAAGAAAAAAAGAAAAGAAAACTTAAACTAATGCACCTAATAATTGAGACTTTAACATTCAATACTCACGTATAGAATAATTTATATCACAATGGCATTAATTTAATCATTGATTTCATCGTGATATTATTGTATTGTCGTTCATTTTCTATCACATCATTGTAACTAAATGATAACCATCTCTTAGTAATTTTGATATTCAATATCAAAAGAACATAATACGAGTTTAAACATACGGCAATTGAATTGGAAATAACTGCTGATCCCGAAATTTAATTATCATTTTTTTTTTTTTTGAGATTCAATTTGCAGGTATATCAGATTCGCCTTTCAAAATTTAATGGGTGTTGTTTTTTTTTCCATGTAGGTCCATAACTACATGCTTTCCTCTAGTTGGGCTAACGATAGAGCCGTTCAAGAGGCTCTTCACGTCCGACCGGTATGCGATTGCCAATACTACAACGAAATGCAATTGAATCTGCAAAGTAATAGAATTTCCTCATAATTAAATTGTTAATTTCTGTTTATTTTCATCTTGTTTCGGGTAAAAAATGATATGCGAGGGAACAGTTAGGAAGGGGGTAAGATGCAACGAGAGTTTATCTTACAAATACAGTATTAGAGAAGTGATTGACTATCACAAAGAGCTCTTGAAAAGGGGTTATAGAGCACTTATTTATAGGTAATTAAATTAACCAATTTCCTTCTTCTCTCTCTCTCTCTCTCTCTCTCTCTCTCTCTCTCTCTCTCTCTTTTGGTTATTACCCAATTTACTTAAACTTTCTCGAAATGTTGTGGTGACCATGACATGGCCATCCCATATGTGGGAACACTTGCATGGATTGAGACATTGAATTTAACGGTATCTGAAGATTGGCAAGCGTAGTTCGTCGATGGACAAGTTGCATGGTCGGTTTCAATAATAACCCTTTTCTTAGTCTTTACATTTTGTTTTATAGGTTGATGAAAAGAATCACTCTTAATATTTGATGTTTACGTTTGAATTGGTCCTTTTGTTAGATACACTACAATATATTCTTACGGAGAAGCCTATCTTACATATGCAACCGTCAAGGCAAGGGCAATCACCTCCTTTTGTTAATATTTATTTAAAGGATCATAGTTTTCACAATTTCAAAGTTGCTAATTATTTGTGAGAACATCATTAAACTGTCCACTCGTTTTGCGCAGGGAGGAGGACACACAGCTCCAGAGTACAAGCCCAAAGAATGTGTTGCCATGATATATAGGTGGTTCGCTTATTATTACCTCTAATCTGGTGGCGATCGAGATGAATGCTATCATTGCCAAAGCCAAAGGTCCTTAATTTGCATGAATATTATGCAATTCGAATTTGTGTTTTGGTGTATGTTCAAATAAATATCTTCTCTCATCTCTATAAATACCGTAACCGCTCAGGGATTTAATATTTTTACCCTTAATGTGTTTTTATTGCATAAACTTTGTTAATGAGTGGTAAAATGGCACTTGAAGAGTAACTGAATAAGTGTACTTCAAATTTTCCGATGTACCAACATATCTCGTATTATGTGCAATGAATGCTTTGAAAGTCGAAGGATTCCATTTGGAATATGTTTGACAGGAGCCAACAATGCTTCTTGTCAAGATGATCCATAATAGGCACTAGGGAAGCACCGCTCCTGCATGCACCTCATCAATCATTGGGCGACGGATCGGGATCACCGAGGCTTGCAGGGAGCAACTGCTTTGGGAGCACCAAATATATGTTCTAGAGATTCTCTGTCTATTCTAAGATTAACGCACAGCATCGTACCAAATAATTAATGTAGATCGGTGGAAGCGCGTAGTTGTCTTGTTTGGCTTAATTTCCTTTTCGGGAGCTAATGCCAAAGAATCCTGACTAGGGGCGATGAACCGGTACTGGGAAAAGAATTGAACGTACCGGCGTAGCCGGCACGTTCTAGCTCATCGCACTCTACCGGTGACCATAAATGTTGCACATATCTCGATTCATTATTCACGATGCGACATGCAACTTTAAATGGACAAATCTCGTCTCGACATGACATGAGTCCATTAAGGAGTTATTTGTTAACATTTCTTGTTTATGTTTTTAAAAAATTTTTTTTTCATTTTTTTTTTTTCCGGGGAATAAAAAAGGAACAAAAACGCATTGTTTACGTTTTTGTTCCAAATCTACTTTTTTGTTTTTAGGAATACATTTGGAATAGAAACAAGAAATTAAAAAAAAAAAAAAAAACATGTTTCTTATTTAAAACAAATTTTAAGAATAAAAAAAAGAACAAAAACATAAAAATTGTGTTTCCTTTTTGTTTCTTGGTCTGAGCCGTTCATTTCTCAAAACAGAAATAGAAATCGTTTCTTTCCCTTACATCCACTCCTTCACAAGCCCTAGTCGACCTCTCTCCTCATCTTTCTCATTTCTCCCCTCAAACTCCAAAGCTCTTCCTCGACCTAAAATCCGACGCCGTCGCTGCTCATCTCGCCGTCACCGTCGCCGCTCATCTCACCATCGCCGTCGCCGCTCATCTCGCCATCACTGTCGGACCCGCCTCCTCCGTTCGCGTCCCCAGTAGCCGTCGCCCATCTCCAGTCAAGAGCCCTAAAGCGACTCCGAAGCTGTTCATCTTCGTCGTTGACTCCGACGTCGTCGCCGCTCATCTCGCCACTCATCTCACCGTCGCCGTTGGACCCGCCTCCTCCGTCCGCTCATCTCTGGCTTGATCAGGTTTTCTCTCGGCTCTGTCTCTAATGCCCACGTCCTTCGTCGTGTCCGACGCCCTTGAGCCCGATTTCCTCATCATTTACGTGAACACCGTCTTTGAGAGCTTCACCGGGTACAGGGCCGACGAGGTCCTGGGTCGGAACTGGTGAGTTCGTCCCTCTCGCATCGATTTGATTCGTGGGGTGGGTAGTGGAAATGGAGAGGATTTCTAGGCTTTGCTCTTCTTTTTTGTTTTTCTTGTATGGGGTATTCCTAGGATCTATCTGGAGAATGGAGGAGAGCTTGTTGTTTTGATGTTTGAGGCGAGCAGACGCCTGTGCCGAAGGCGAATGGTATTGCTAAGAAGAGTAAGGCTGCTACTCCTGCCAAGGTGCCCAAGTTGAAGATGGAGACATCGCTGGAGAGGCCGAAGGAGAATGGTGAACTAGTGCTAGCTGAGCGTATTGATGCCAGAAGCATGTTGTCCTGTGATAATAAGATGTTGCAAATATCTGGCTTGGATCAGGACTTTATGAAGAATGGGTGGAAGATGTTGGATCAGTTGAGGAAGGAGGAGTTCAAGGAGCAATGGAGGAAAGTGCAATTGGCTGAGATGCGAGTATTGGCTGAGAGGGCCTCATTGATTAGTGATCAAACCAATGTTGTTTTAGAGGCTTATGAGCGGGCTAATGGAAAGTAGGATGGGACTGCCATTTCTTTTTTGTGCAAAAAATATGTAGGTGATATATCTTGTTTACTTAGGTTTTGGGTTCATGTCGATACTCTTTTTCGATCGTTTTGTAAGTTTAATGCATGTAAACCTTGGATTTTTGCTTGTCCTCTTAAGTTGATGATATTCTCTAAATGCTTTGGCCTGTTGCTAGTGCCCGCTATTGCTATCTGCCCGGTTCTCGAGTCATGAGTGAGCTGGTTTGTTGTCATCCTTTCTCTTGACACCAATGTCATGATCACTTGTGTTGGTTTTGAAGCAAGTCATGTTGCTGATGGATTTTTTGGTAGGTAAATGCTGCTGCGGAGGTGATATATGACCTTGTGGATCCAAATGCCAATTTAATATTTGGTGCAGTAATTGATCCATCAC
The DNA here is from genome assembly GCA_014182555.1 of Eucalyptus erythrocorys. Classification (NCBI taxonomy): domain Eukaryota; kingdom Viridiplantae; phylum Streptophyta; class Magnoliopsida; order Myrtales; family Myrtaceae; genus Eucalyptus; species Eucalyptus erythrocorys. Next base: position 14,049,179 of record CM024603.1, read on the forward strand.
TCGGTGGTCAAGTAAGTTGCGGATAGTAAAACACCACCTCTCCTCTTGCATTTTCTCTGTGACCTTCTGGCTTCTCCACCGTCGTCTTCTCCGGCGCCTCCCACTCTGTCTCGAGACCATACAGCTTCTCCATTGTTGTCCTCTCCGGCGCCGACAGCCGTTGCCCCTTCACCAGGTGAACCTGCTCACGCTTGAGGTAAGTTTCATCGTCACCAGCTGTTGCTCCTTCTTCACCAATTGATGAGGGCTTCGGCGAGAGCCACCCCTCGCAAATTTGGGTGACGGCTGCTCGGAGCTTGAACGTGAGGGCTCGCTTGAGCCAGCGCTTGCCCAGATTTGCGAGACGCTTGCTCGAGCGAGAGTCTCGCAAATCTGGGGCAGCGTTGCTCGCAAGATCTGCGACAGCGGCTCGTCTGCTCGCTCGAGATCTGGCGAGCAACACTACCCAAGATTTGGATAAACACGCTCGCCCAGATCTGCGGCAGTAGCTCGCCTGCTCGCTCGAGATTTGGATGAGCACGCTCGCCTAGATGAGCAGAAACGCTCGAGCATCTGCTCACAGCAAGCCCTGCTTTGCATGCTCGAGCAAGTAGAGCAGCAAGCGTCTGCTCGCTTCTCTGCTCGCTACTCACGCTTGAGCGAGCAGAGCAGCGAGTTGCTCACGCTCGAGTGTCTGCTCACTGCTTACGCGAGCCCTGCTCTGCACGCTCGAGCAAGCAGAGCAGTGAGCGTCTACTCACTTCTCTGCTCGTTTCTCACTCTCGAGCAAGCAGAGCAAGGCTCTCTACTCTGCACGCTTGAGTGTGAGCAATGAGTAGACGCTCGAGAATCGGGCAGTGAATTTCGGCGGTGGGTCCAGTAATTGGGCGATGAATTTCGGTCCGACCTCTCGTGGCATTCGATCGCTTGGGTTGATTCTTGATTGGAATTGGCCGTGATTTCTCCTGTAAAGTTCGTTTTTTTTTTTTTTTTTTTTTTTAGGCAGGTGGTGATTGTAAGCAGTCCTTGCTACATTGTGCTCATCATGCACAACAACGGACAGGTTTTGCTTTAGCATGATATTGGATAAATACAAATCACTGCTTGGTGATTTATGCTCTTTTGCTGGTGACTCATGGGCATTAATAGCCCATAAGCATTGAATCCTGATAGGTGCTACCTTTTGATATATGTTAGTTTGGATTGTAATCTCAGAATCAATTTTCTAAGGCTACTGGAAATCTTAGAAGTGTAAGAAATCATGTTAAGACACCAGCTATTGCTATCTTATATGTTAGAGAATTTTGTTCATTTTTTAGATGTTATGTAGATTATCTTCTGCTCCAAAAGAAATCCCCTTCTCTAAAAGTAAGAAAATCCTCCACCTAACTGCTTCATAAAAACTTTCTGTGCTCAAACGGCATGATCCTACCCCTTTTTTGCTCCATGGAATAAGTCGATTATTTAAAGAGTTTCAGTCGGTGGTTAACTAATATTGGTACTCCTTGGAGGTGGAAGCAGCATTTATTTTTCACGTCCATATCTGACCATGCACAAACAGAGGCTCACAATTGAATTTTAATATCCTTCAATGCTTCAAACGTGTGCACAGTTGAATTTTAATATCCTTGGAGGTGGAAACATCATTTATTTTTCACGTCCATAGCTTACTGTCCTTATGGGGATTGAATTTTGTGCCTTTACTTGAATTTTCAGGTGTGAAGTGTAATTAGTGGGGAATTTGATTGGAAACCGCCGGCTTTCGGAGAGTCGTTTGCGCTGAGTAGCTGGATCACAGTGTCCGGAGAATTTGATCCTTGTTGTAGTTCTTCTGGTATTGGTATTTTCTCCCATCATTACACAATTTTTTTTGGATCCCTTAATTTCTTCCTTAAGGTTAACAGTGTTTCTTTTGCGTTCTCAGGAATCACATACAAGGGTATCCATCCATTCGCATTGAATGTTTGGTCTGTTGTCTTTTCCTTAGGCTCCATTCATGTTCAATTTGCTGTCCACTTTTGAATGAGAATCTTGATGTACCTTCCATTGTGGTATTCATGGAAATTTTGTATGTGAGATTGAGGTGTTTGGAAGTTCTTGCATTGTTGTGACTAGTGAGGAAAATGCAACCATCCCTTCTAACCCGGGATATGTCTGAACTTCCATTGTCTATCTAAGGTACACTATTTTCATAATGAAAAAGGACTTTGATGAACTCAACCGAAAATAGTGCTCAAAATAAACTGTAATTGCTTCTTTTCTTGAATGGTTTCTAGTATATGTAGTTTCAATCCGAGTAGAAGACATAGTATGCATTGCTGCATTGATCTACCTTCTGTTGTGCAATATACTATTTGATACAAGGGTCATGCAGATTTGTTCAACCCCATTTCTCAATCATTATCTAATCAGTTCAAAATTGACTGATGGTCGTATTTGATTACTGACTTTTCATTATATTACAAGGGAAAAAGATTTCATGAGTACCTTTATACTCGTTTGGTGATTGGCCTTATGCTTTTATTGCAGAAGAATAATGTACTAATAAAATCTCCTTCCCAGGTTAACAATGCTGGTGTCGATGGATCCATTATCGATGCTGATGCTTTGAGAACTTTGGTGGATCCATCCGAAGTTCTGCCTTGCCGGTGCCAATCCACGAAGACGTATTTTTTTCCCCTTGCTCTGTCCACAATTTGCTAATCCTTGCTCCGCCTGAAGCTTGACGCCACGCCTCCTCTGCTCACCTGACGACGCTGTGGCCCCGTCGCTCATTTGCGATGCCTTGCCCCAACGTGCCGCTTCTCTGTCCGCCACACCATTGCCCACCATCCTCTTTTCTAACCCATTAGGAGGTCCTAATCTGCAGCAGCTTGCTTGCGATTAGTGAAAATTGAATAGGTGATTGCTGCATGGTTATCTTCTTGATACAAGTTTGTTTGAAGGCTTGATATTTTATCTAGAAACATCGTGGGAGATGAGCATATCTTTGTTACGCGTGTCTTTTGTTTCACACTTGGTTAAATATGTGACTAACAAGCCTAAATGTCTGAAGATGGCATGTTTCTCTACTTGTTCTTGCTATGAAGTAATACATATTTAGAGTTGAAATTACCATATAAGTTATGTTATGTGCCTTTGATCTGAAAATGTAGGATTCTACATGACACTTTCAAATTGGTTCTTCTTCCATGCACTTTAAAGTAATAAGCATAAGCTGCAAACTGTTAACACCATAGATTTCAGAAGGCCATCTTAGATTTCTATTCAAACATGATTCTTGATTTTTATGCTAAATGTTTAATTCCACGATTTGTTTGGTGCAAGGTTGAAAGAGGACTGCCACATAAATCGCAATTTGCAGACTTTGGAAACAGTTATCCACACGCTAAGGTTGGCCTTTCGGCTTGTTTTTTCATTGTCTTAATCTTAGAGATCTTATAATTTAGTTGGACTGTGCACAAAATAGGACAGGGTATATGGATCCATACAGGTTACCATGCTGATTTTGTGTATGGCGTGTAGTTCTTATGGTATTATGTTATTGATTTAATTCATAACTCATATGATGCTCAACTGGTCGAAGATTCAATGGCATCTAAGAGACAGGCATTCAATGCAAAGTGGACGGAGTCTGTAACCAATGTACTTATTGGTTTATTGGTGGATGAGGTAAAAAAGGGAAACTGCACCTCTTCCACTTTCAACAAAGTGGGGTGGAGAAATATATAGTCTGAACTCAGTAGACAGACAGGATTTCAATATACCATGGTACAGTTAAGGAACAAGGTAAACAAACTGAAAAAACAGTATGGCAGTTTTCACAAACTCATTTCTCAATTCAGATTTGGTTAGGATAATGTGAACAAAAGAGTTGTTGTCGACGATCCAAGTATATGGAAATTTCATATCAAGGTATTTCTTAACTTTGTGGTCATTTTGATATCATTATAGATGTCAATTTTAAAATGTATGATTATATTGCTGAAATGTCATTATTGTGAAAATTGTAGAATAATGTCGAGTGGGCAAGATTCAGAAATAATGGATTTCCTCAGTATCCTGAGCTATGTATTGTTTTTGGTGGTACATATGTTACTGGGGATCACGCCATAGGAAGTGCTCAAGATGTGATTGTGTCGGATGATGATGACAATGGTGATGACAATGTAGGTGGTGACAATAGTGATGGCGATGCAAATGGTGGCAATGCAGGTGGTGAGAATGATGGTGGCAATGCAAATGATTCCATTGGACACCACACTGATGACAGACTCTTTACAACTGGAACTTCAATTCGTGGAAAGCACAAATTGGATAGGACTCTAAATAGTAAGAGGAGAAGAAAGAGTAACCAATTCAGTATTGCTGACACTTGCAGAGCCATACAAGATCTTCTAAAAGTTAGGTCATTAAGTCAATCTGATGGTGGCTCTGCAAGCTCAAAGGCTACACAACCACATGTAAACCCTTTCTCCATATTTGCTGTGGTCAATATTCTATTGAGTATGCCCGAGCTAGAGCAAGATGTTTACAATAAAGCAGTGGAACGAGCATGCATCAGTGCCCCATGGAGGGAGGCTTTCATTAAATCCACACCTGCAAGGAGAAATGGACTTCTTCAATGGCTTTAGTAGAAGTTTGGAAATATATTATGAATTGCATGGGGTTTCATTAGACTGTATAACTTATATTATCCATTAATATTTAGTTTATAAAAATATTAGTGTTGAAACTCTTGTACTTATATGTAATGGCATATCTTATTGGGATTTTATGACTTATGTTATTGATTATTATTGGATGTATTTTCAAAATCTATATTGATGTTTTTATCTTTTTGTGATTATATAGGTACTATGGAAGGGGGATCAAATAGTGTGTCTAATGAGCAGGTACAACCAGTTGAATAATTCTTGGATGATGATGCTATTGACATATTGATAGCGTGGTTGTGTTTAGCTACGATGGACACGTCCCTGCATACGAGAGAACCTATTAGGGATAGTAAATTATTAGGACTAGAATGGATAATGGAGATTGTTCATGGACTTTCAGATAGGATATATGAAGCATTTAGGATGGAGAGACATGTTTTTCTGAATTTATGTGACTTAATGAGGGTAAGAGGTTGGTTGAAAGATAGTCGACATGTTCGAATAGATAAACAAGTTGGGATATTCTTATGTTTGGTTACTTACAATAGTTCAACTAGAGATTTATGTGAGAGATTCCAACATTTAGGAGAAACGATCAGCAAGTATTTCAACAAAGTGTTGAAAGCAATGATCAAACTTTCAAAAGAGATAATCAAACCACCGTCCTTTGATGTCATTCCACAAGAAATTCTTATTGATCCTAGTCATAAACGTTACTTCAAGGTATGATTTTTATATCGATTTTATATTGTCAAATACATATAGTTGATAATCTTATATGATATTAGATTGTTAAAATATTGACAGGGCTGCGTAGGTGCTATGGATGGCACCCATGTAGATGCTATCGTCCCTGTGTCTCAACAGATTCCATTTAGAGATAGGAGTGGGAGAACAACCCAGAATGTGCTGTGTGTTTGCTCATTTGATATGAAATTTACTTTTGTGTATGCTGGATGAGAAGGATCTACCAACGATTGTCAAGTGCTTTCGGCAGCACTCAAAAATCCTCAACTGCAATTTCCTCAACCACCACCTGGTATTTACTTTGTTTATAAAGACAATTTTATGATTATATATTATGGTTGAATATCACAACAAATTTATATATATATATATATATCATGTTATAGGGAAATATTACGTGGTAGATTCTGGTTATGTAGCACTTCCAGGTTTTTTAACTCCATTTAGAGGCGATCGGTATCATCTTAGCGAGTATAGAGGGAATGGGGGACGACCAAGGACAGCAAGAGAATTGTTCAACAAGAAGCACTCTTCACTAAGAAATGTAATTGAGAGGTCATTTGAGGCACTAAAGAATCGCTTCACCATTTTAAGACAGATGCCTCCATTTACAATTCGGAAGCAAGCACTTGTTGTAATTGCTTGTTGTGCTCTCCATAATTATATTCGTGATCAAGATGCGATGGATAGAAACTTTTTCCTATATGGAGATTCGGAGTATCCATGCGGACCTAGAAGTGGAGGTTGCAGATAATACATTGCATGATGCACCTGGAATAAACATGCTTAGGACAAGGGTTTCAAATAAAATGGCAAGGGATCATAATATGCTTGAGATTTCATGACTTTGTGTTTCCAACTTTTGTAATATTGTTTTTAAGTACTCACTTATCAAATTCAATGTGATGAAGTTGAACAATGAACAATATTACTCCATTATTGTGATGTTATGTATGAAAGGGTTTATGTTGAGATCTATAAGATACTTTTCTTTTAGCTAGCTCTTATTGTACACACTTTACTTACAAGATTTTGTTCCAAGTATGCATATATGACCATGTTCAGAATGTTTGTCTTCACTCACCATGAACAAAATTAAATTGATGAGCATTTCATGAGAATGATAATGCAATACCAAGTTTATACTTTATTAAAAAAAAAGGCATGTGAGAAAAATTTGGTACAAACTTTACTTATAAAATTTTCTTCAAAGAATGCACATATAACCATGTTCAGAATGTTTGACTTCATTCACCATGAAAAAAATTAAATTGATGAGCATTTTATGAGAATGAGAATTCAAAACCAAATTTACACTTTATTTAAAAAAAAAAAAAAAAGCAATTGGGAAAATTTTGGTACAAACTTAAAAAATTTTCTTGCAAGTATGCAAATATGATCATGTTCATAATGTTTGTTTTCACTCACCATGAACAAAATTAAATTGATGAGCATTTCATGAGAATGATAATTCAATACCAAGTTTACACTTTATAAAAAAATTTATAAAAAAAACTTGAAAAAAATTTGGAACAGAAATTTCGTGCAGTTACCAAACGTGTTTCTGTTCTTTTTCTATTTCAGAAACAAAAATTTTGTGTAGTTACCAAACATGTTTCTGTTCTTTTTCTATTCCAGAAACAGAAATTTTATGTAGTTACCAAATGCGTTTTTTTGTTCAAAAATTGTTCCTTGGAACTGAAACACTTTTTTCTATTTCTATTTCCTGGAACAATTTTTAAACAGAAACGTTACCAAACGCATCCTAAGTGGTGCCCGAGCCAAGTCAACCTTGTGATCTTGCACGTCGTATGCCCGCTGCAAAGCGCGACTTTCTGCGCAATTCTGAATTGGGATTCCTGCTTCTTTGCCTAGTCACCATTCGCATGGTGCAGACCGGAGTCTTCAACTTATATATGACGGCCATGCATGATGAGCGAAATCGTCGCAAGAGTGGCGAAAGGAGCGTGAATGGAAAGGCAGCTCCATTAGTACCTCTCCCTCCATTCTCCAAAAAAGTATGAAGTTGTGGGCGCTTCGTTGTCTTGCTCTTTGTCTTCTCTTCCGATCTGGACTCTCCCAGACTGTGGTCAAGTCTCTTGCCGGATTGCCCGGCGACCTCCCTTTCTATCTCAAAACCGGGTCGGTGAAACGCCCCCGGCTCTCACTCTCTCTAAATGCAGTCCTAAGATTAGTCAACACCCCGGGTTGGTGTTCCGACCAGGATGCGCAGATCACGTGTGTTTGGATCTTTGCATGTCGTTGCTGATTCTTTTCCTTCTGTTTTTAGATACATCGGAGTCGGGGAGTTGGAAGATGTTCAGCTGTTTTATTACTTCGTCGAGTCGGAGAGGAGCCCGGAAGACGACCCTTTGGTGCTGTGGCTGACTGGCGCCCCGGTTGCTCCGCTCTCTCCGATCTGTTGTACGAGATCGGTAAGTCCCCTTTGATATCTTCTGATACTTGGGACAAGGATCGAGTAAAGACCGAAATCGTTCTCTGAGAGGAAAATGTTCTTCTATTTTTATCTTTTATGCGGGAATAATTTGATACCACATATTGATTATTCAGTGTATAAATATCAGCAGTTTGGCAATGAGCCCGGTTATTGAGAAAGACATTTTATTCCTTGAAAATCAAGTACAATACTTGCAACTCTTTAATGTGAATCTCGCAACCTAAATCACCATGAAGGAAAGCATTCTTCCTATCCATCTTAGAGCTTCATAACTCACTCACATATCATGATTTTTATCTATTAAATTGGAATCTCATCATAGTCTAGCCCATCGTCTTAATAAATCCTTGAGCCATCCATTGAGTCTTATATTGCTCGATCAAACCAATTAGGTAAATTTTTTATCTTGTGAACTCATTTATAGGGAAAAGTGTCCAAAAAGTCTTAAACTTATTACACTTTTGTTAATTCAGTCATAAACATTTCAATTTTGCGAATTGAGTCATCAACCTTTTTACTTTTTGTCAATTAAGTCTATCCGGTTAATTTTGGCCAGAATTCACTAATATGGGCACTAACCCTGACATGAACAAATTTTATTGATTTATTTTCGAATTTTTCTTTTTTCATTTCTCTTTTTTTCCCCCTGTATTTCCTCTGCTGATCACTAGCCTCCAACAACGTGCCAAAGACTACAACCGACAAGCTCACCCTTGTTGGGTTCTAGTGAGGGACAACCTCATTGGCCTAGTGTGAGGCTCACCCTCATTATATCTGGCGAAGGCAAGCCTTTCTTGCAGCCTGTGAGGTCGCCCCTCACTTGCTTCGGGCAAGGCCGAACCACGCCCTCATTGGCCTTTGACAAGGCCAACCCTCTTTGGCCTTTGGAAAGGCTCGACCTCGTTGGATTTGGCAAGGGTGAGCCTCGCCTAAGGCCAACCCTCTCCAGCTGTTGCTGGAGGCTAGGCAACTAATAGAGGGGAAAAAGAAAAAAGAAAGGAAAAAAGAAATTAAAAATATAAAATAATAATTAAAAAAATTTTAAAAAAATTAACAAAATTTTAAATTTTGTCTACATGAACACTGGTCATACCATGTAAGATGTCCGACGTCGACGTCAGCGAATTCTAGCCAAAATTGGCCGGATGAACACAATTGGTAAAACACAAAAAGATTTAGGACTCAATTGAAAAAATTGAAAAATTTAGGACTGAATTGGTAAAAATGTATTAATTTTAGAACTTTTTAGATAATTTTTCTCTCATTTACAAGATAAGGGTTCGAGGGCTCTTGGCTTCAATACAAATCTCACGTCCTGTCCTACTTTAGGACTTGCTTGTCTTCTTCCATTGCCTTCTTTTGTTCTTCCTTGGCCAGATCATGCCTCATGCGAGGATAGTTCTCAATCAATTCTACATTAGTGGATATAGATTTGATTTCCTTTTTCGAATTGATCTGCTAGGGATTACCAGAGAAACTTCTTCTATCTAATGATTTCGCCTCTCTTCTTCACGAGTCTATCTATTTACTCTTGTTGTCACAAGCTTGTTGGTCTCGGCTTCAAGGTCTTTTTTTCTAATGAGAATATGATATAAATAATTCATGAACTTTAACTTAATATACAATATGATCTCTAAACTTTTAATTTATTCAATGTAGTCCCTAAACTTTACAATGTGATCCTTAAACTTTAAATCAATAAAAATGTGATTCCTGAACTTTTGATTTATTCAATGTGATCCCTTAATTTTAGCTTAATGTATAATGCGATCCCTGAATTATAATTTTTATTTTTATTTTTAATGTGATCTCTGAATTTTTTATATAAGTTCAATTGAGTCTTTGAACTATATGAAGACCTTTAATGCTATCATTTCATTATTCAAGTTAAGGGACAACACTGAATATCTTCATATAGTTCAGGAAGTAAATTGAGTATGCACCAAAATTTCATGAATCACATTAAATAAATTAAAAGTTTATGAATCACATTGTACGTTAAGTTAAAGTTTATATATCGCGTTTGTACAAATAAAGAGTTAAGGGAACACATTGCACATTGGCCTAAACTTCAGAGACCATTTATGTCCTTTTGCCTTCTCCAATGGATCTAGCGGCACATCTTCTTCCGTTGATTTGGGATCTCATCTTCATCGATGATGATGATAGAGAAAATTACCTGCTGAAGGGGGAACTATCTGTTCAGCTAGTTGAGCTCAGCCATTTCATAGGACTTAAATGGATAGAAGAAAATAGAGTCTTTTTCTAATAAACTAAGATATTGTTGTCCACATGATTAAACTTTAGTTTGATTTTGTTTTGAATGGAGGCCGGATTATATTATTATATTTGGCAAATTGTAATTACCATCAATTATTTTTCTATTGAACAAATTTAGTACCCATCCTTTACATACTAAATTAAGTGTTTTTATTTATACTTAATTGGATCATTTAAGACAATTCTGTTTAAGGTCATCAAATCAGTTTAATCCCATTAAGTGATAATTTATTTTTCGAACACTTAGATAGGGTTCTCAAACTGGTCCTTAGTCATAATAAGGTAAGTTGTATGATGTATATGAGAAATACATTATGTAATTATCTCGATAATAGTACATATTTTGCAAGGAGCCGATTACAGCCTATAAAGATTACGTATTGCTCTTTGAAGAAATGTGCATGTCAATAGATTTTGAAATTTATGAATTCTAATACGTGAAACGTGGCATATTTATTACATTGAATGCAGGTCCATTTACAATTGACTACGAAAGTTCTACTAGATGGAGACCAACTCTAAGATTGAATCCATTTCCATGGACAAAGGTAACAAGAATTGATTTTATTTTTTCCTATTTTTGGGCTATGATTAGCTTTACTAAAAAAATTGGCGAATTCGCGTTCACACAGGTAGCAAATATTATATTCCTAGATCAACCAGTTGGAACTGGACTCTCCTACACAAATAGTTGGGAAAGCTACATCGTAAACAAAAACGTTTTGGTCACGGAAACTTATGAATTTCTCAAGAAGGTAAATTCAAAGAAAAGGGGAAAACAACCGATTCAATCATAAATCTATTGTACAGATGCCAATTCAGTACTAAAAATTTCAATTTTGCTAATACAGTTTTAAAACTTCGCGTGAAATTCCAATGTAGTGATTTTGGCGAATTACCACCTTAAATCGTTGAACTAGAGATCCACGTAAGATGTCGTTCCGAGTAATGTTGTCCACATCAGTGTGCCACGTAGGACAACTGACGATTATTGGATGCCTCGTTTGCAATTTGCGATAGTGATCGGCAGAAATGATCATATTGAAATTTCGAAGAAAAATTTAGGATTATATTGGCGGAATTAAAAGTTTGAGATTGAATTGACATGTGTATGATTAATTTACGACTGATTTGGTGATTATCCGGAGACAAGAATCTTCATTTCTAGATAATTAAAATCCATAATTTCTTTTTATATTTTGCCTTTGTTGCCTGTGCTGTGATTTAGTGGCTTAAGCTCCATCCTGAGTTTCTGAGCAACCCACTCTACATTGCCAAGGATTCTTACTCGGGTATCATTGTTCCCATGGTCACTTTGCAAGTCGCTAAAGGTATGGCTATTTATTCTTTTTCTTCATTCTATTTGCTCATCAATAAGCATATATACATGTGGTTCTTCGCATCAGTACATATTCTGAAAATTTTGTAATTAAAAAAAATCAAAGTTCGTGCACCCGAAAACTAAATGAAAAGTAAAATATAAAAACCGAGTTAGACACGCCATAACTTTCATACATTACGATAGGAGATTAACAGGTGCTCGTGTGAGATATGAAAAATCGTATTATCATTGCCCCTCACTTTTCCGCTCCAAATATCGTTGCGGACACCCTCTGCCATTTTGAAGAGATAATATTAGCCCAAAAAAAAAAAAAGAAATCATTAGGACTGTAAAGAAATTCCCCTTATTAATGTCGCGATGTCACGACCTCTTTTTTTCAATGCCCGCAATTAGGTACGGGCACTTGCGGAGGCTAATGGTTTGGCTAAGTTTATTTTAGCCCGGACTCTCCCAAGTCCACCAATTCGCGACTTAATAGTCCAAGTTTTTAACCTGTAAATTAATTTTAAAATGGAGTCGCCACTAATCGGTTTGGGGTGGGTCGATTAGAAACCCAAGCGAAGTATCGGGAGAAATACTTGCTCCTACACAACCAGAAAAATTAGAATCGGGGACTTGATTACACTAGTTAATCACTAATGTCCTTTTGGTACCTTATCTTGTTTTAAACCCGAGGCCTTTTGGATGTTTGAGGGATTTTCCATGCATTTTGGAGGAAAAACATTTTTTTGGTATTTTTCTCATATTTTTTGGACATAAAAAGCATTTTTTGGATTTTTGACCTTTTTGGAAAATATGTCTTTTTTTTTTTTTTTTTGGCTTTTTCTAACTTTTTGGCTTTTTGGTAAAATATGAGATTTTTTTATTATTTTTTTGATTTTCTAGCAAAATAAATTATTTTTTATTTTTATTTATTAAAATATTATTTTATATTATAATGTTAATATATTTAAAAAAGACCCGGGTCGAGTTCTCGGGTTGGGATCAACCCGGGCCGTCTCGCTCGAGACCTAGAAAGGCCTGCGTTGCAAGCTCGACTCGTTTTTTTTTTTTTTTTTTTAACAAAAGCCCAAATCGACTTGGCCCATTTTCAATTTAAAAATCCGGCCCAAGAAATAGCCAGCCCATGCATAGACCAAGCCCAAATGGGAACCTGCATCCAACCCAGTGATCCGGTTCCTACAAAACCTTACCCAACCTGGATCCAACCTGGCTCCTTCTTTTCGAACCCGGATTTTTGAAACCCTAGAGCCCGACGATCCATGGCACTGGGGTGGCTGGTTGGGACGTCACCAGGCAGTGACTTGACGGTGGTGACGCGACGGATGGCAGCTAGGGTTTTTGGGGGGAAACAACGACGACGGGCGGCTGTTGGATTCTCGAGGTGGAAGTGACGACGAAGGATGGGATCCCACTTGGTGGCGAAGGGAATTCGCAGCAGCAGGGGACGATAGCGCTCGATGGCACGAGGTTGATGACGATTGAGCAGCGGCAGTACGGTGAGCAGTGACGAGACTAGGGCTCGGTCGCGATGACAACATCTAGGCACAGCTTGATTGCGACGATGGCATCGAGGCGGTGGCACAACCCGACACGACGTCAGGGTTGTGGAGGAGCTCGGTTACCCCTAGATCTAAGGCTTAGATCTCTACTCGTCCCACTTCGACGCTCTTCCTCATCTCAGATCTGGTCCTACAGAATCTCCTTTCTTCGGCTTGGACCTTCTATGGCCTCGACTTCTTCCACTTCGGCCAAATCTGACACCCTCGGGCTCACTCGCCGTTGGCCTCCCCCGAAGTCTCTCAATGGGAGGTTAGCTGAGCTCGCGACCCGATTTCTCTCTTGCTCACTCTTCAATATTCCCCTGAAGTCTCTCAGTGGGAAGATTTCTGAGCTTGCGTTTGGTGTATGTCTTGACGAAGCTTGCGGCCCTACTATTTATAGGAGAGGGCGCGGCCGGTCGACGGAGCTTCGATCGTCGGTCCTCACATGCTGAACGGCCTCCGTCGGCCGAACTGGCGTCCCATCCTTCGAGGTGGCTCTAGCTAGGCCGCCTTCATTGAAGATGTGTCCACTCCACCATACGCTGTCTTCTCTCTCTCCATTCTGGTGTCTCACACGTCCTCGTCTTCAGCGTGTGCTGCTTATTCAGTTGGGGAAGAAGACAGATGAGGAAGAAGACAAAGGGGCAGAAAGGAGGGCCGCACTGAGTCGCGCGGGCTGGGCCTGTGGGGGCCCACGTGGAGAAAATAAAAGGAAGGGGCTCACACGAGAGAAAATAAGAGGAAGGGGCTAGGCTCGGAGGCCCAGCCCCATGGCTGCTGGCTTCAGCTTCCTCTTTTCTTTTTTTTGTTTGTTTTTCGCTGTTTTTTAGTTTTTATTATTTATTAATGGAAAAACCAAGATTAAAAGAGACTAAGTACTAATTAAAAAAAAAAAACATAATCAAAACTTAGGCGTCAACAGTTGTCCCTCTTTGAAGGTGAGCTCGCAGAGGTTGCATTTAAAGACATATCGATGCCTAAATTTTATTCATGCATGTGTAGTAGATTATATTTTATTTGGGACCAATTGTCCTATGCAGAAAAAGAGCAATATAATATTACACATACTAAGACAGGTAAGAAGATACCTGTAATTACTTACTGGAAGTGAGTGATATAGGGTGTGAACCTCGAGTTTTGCAAGTATCAAGGCGTCATCTTACCTGGTGACATGAGGAAGTTGCTTCTCCAAGACTTGAACCATTCTTCGGTCGCCTGTTAGAGCAATAAGTAGTTTGTCCAGGACTTGAACATTTCTTCGGTTGTCTTGACGGGGAATTGCTTTTTTAGGACCCGAACCTTTCTTTGGTTGCCTGTTAAAGTAATAAGTGGTTTGTCTAGGACCAAAACCTTTCTTCGGTGGCCTTGACAGGGAATCGCTTTTCCAAGACCCGAACCTTTCTTCAATTGCTTGTTAGAGCAATAAGTGTTTACTCGACTTTTCTCGGGAATTGCACCGACCTTTCTCAGTGCATCTGTTTGTGGGGTGCTTGATCTCTACCAAGGACACCGGTTGGTACCCGACCTTTCACGGGAGATGTGCCAACCTTTCTCAAGGCATCGATTTGTTGGTGCTTAATCCTCGTCAAGGACACTAGTTGGAACCCGACCTTTCTCGGAGAATGCGCTAACCTTTCTCAGGGCATCTGTTTGTTGGTGCCTGTGGTACCCAACCTTTCTTGGGGGATGTGTTGACTTTTCTTAAGGCATCTGCTTCTTCGGGAAGTACCTGGACATTCACAAGCATTGAAAGAGTACCTGGATATTTACAAGTACTAACCTGAAGGATACCTGGTTGTTTGCAGGCATCAAAAGGATACTTAGATGATCATAAGTACGAATTCGGGAGGGTGCCTGGACATTCATAGGCATTGAGTGAGTACCTAGATGATTACAAGTACTAGATGCTAGAAAATACTTGGATGATCACAAGAACAAACTTTGAAGGATGCTTGGACTCTTGGTTGATGGAATATCGAGGATGTACTTGAGATATTCGTGAAAATCTCTTACCTTCTGATAATTGGGGATATCGAGAACATACCTGAGATATTCTTAAAGGTCTCTCGTCTCCTAGTAGTTGGAATATTGAGGACGCGCCTCGGATATTCGTGAAGGTCTCTCACCTCATAGTAAAGGGAATATCGAGGACGTGCCTCGCATATTTGTGAAGATCTCTCATCTCCTAGTAAAAGGGAATATTGAGGACGTACCTAGGATATTCATGAAGGTCTCTCACCTCTTGGTAATGGGAATATCGAGGACGTGCCTCGCATATTCATGAAGGTCTCTCACCTCCTGGTAAAGGGAATATCGAGGACGTGCCTCGCATATTTGTGAAGGTCTCTCACCTCCTGGTGAAAGGGAATATTAAGGATGTACCTAGGATATTCGTGAAGGTCTCTCACCTCTTGGTAATAGGAATATCGAGGACATACCTAAGATATTCGTGAAGGTCTCTCACCTCCTGCTAATTGGGAATATTGCGGACGTACCTTGGATATTCATGAAGGTTTCTCATTTCCTGGTAATTGGGAATATCAAGGGCGTGCCTCGCATATTCATGAAGGTCTCTTACCTCCTGGCAATTGGGAATCTCGAGGATGTACCTGAGATATTCATGAAGGTCTCTCACTTCCTGGTAATGTAACTTCGAATGCAACGCGAGACTTACCTGGATAGCTACACACACTTAGAAGGGCTGCAACGGTAGTAGGTACTTGAAAATAATAGGATACTTGAGTAGTTACGAGAATCCATACTATGGGGACAACCCGAATAGGTCGAGTGTCAAGAAAAATGAGTATTCGAACGGTGGCCGGTACTCAAAGACAATGAGATACTTGGATAGTCACAAGCATCCAAACTTTAACGACAACTTGAACAAGTCGAGTGTCAACAAAGGGAGCATCTAAGTAGCGGCAGGCACTTAAAATCAAGGAGATAGGAATATACTTATCTGGCAATATCTCTGATATCTGAGAGTATGTCTGCTATTTGCACAATATGCACACATGATTGTATATGCTGTAAATTCATGAGTTCAAATGGGATTCATACATAATAATTTTATCAGTTTTGCATCATCTGAGTTTCATTGGGGAAAATTTTGAAAGACAACCTTCATTCTGAATGTAGATGTCTTGAGTATGCCAGATGAGGGACTTTCAGTCTGGAAGGACTTTTCACTCACTCTCATGGGAAATGATGTTTTATTTTGACCATTGATGTAGGATTTATAAGGACCACACTATCTCACTGTCATCATGTCAGCAGGGGTCCGAGTATTCTTGTAAGTGATACGATTTTACCAATATGAGAGGTCTTTGTTGAGACTGTAATGTAGGCTTGGTCAACGGCTTATCAAAGGAGACCAACATGTTCACGGCTCTGTGAAAAAGATGCCGCACGATCATTTCCAGGTTTGCAAGTCAAGAATCCTGCGAAAAGAGATAGAATAATCTTGCTCGTACTTCTTCGAGCAATGCTTATAAACATAAGAAATCCTACGTTAATTGAAGTGCCCCTAGTCTGAAGAGACTTTTACAATGGGACGCAATGTAAGCTTGACTCATGTGCAAAAGAATGAGAGCTGGTGATTGCCTTGGCATTTGTCACCGGTCTTTCTTTTCACTGTTAGATGGAGGTTCCATTAATCGAATCACACTAGCAACTTCTCTTGGGAATACAAATGGTTGTATTTTTTGTTTGGGGCATCGACCTTGCTTATACCAGGCATACTACTTTTTTGTGCCCCTAGTTTTTTGTTTTAATGTTCACTCATGGGCATTAACCTTGCTTTTACTAGGTACACTACTTTTTTATGCCCTTACCTTTTTGTTCTTGTTGCTTAAGGAATTGATCTAGGCAAGTTCAAGCAAACACCTTTATTAGACTATTGAGTCTTCCTCTTTTGTCGGCACTTCTGATTATGCTGCTCGAATGGCAGTAACTTCTATTTTGCCTCCTTGTGAGGGTGAATTTACAGACTCAATTGGGTTGTACAATGAATACACGTGCGTAAAAAAAGAATTGCTCTTCGTCATTTCTAGGGCACTTAAATTATTGCGAATATTCATATGCAATAAAGACACCTGAAGATTGATACAAGTGTATGCAAGAAAATTTCTATCCCTTTTCTCACCTTGTGATGTTGATTTGCCTCCGACCTGTCCCAATGTGGGGTAGTTCTTTGACGAAGGTATGACAGAAATTTCACCAGTGTATGGGGTTCAAAGGGGTGAGTGACAGAATGCCTCTCACTATTTTGGTTATCATATCATTCGCGAGAGAACTCTTTACCCTACAGTCATGGAATCCTCTGCACTTATCTCACAAGTGTATAGATGGGGGACTGTGTTTAGGATATGGTTTGGCTTTCATCATTCTGACGCGCCTTATTCAACATGCTCAGTCAATCTATGTCCTTTATTCAGTTGTCTATTCTAATAGTCTCCAATAGAATCAGTGATTTAAACAGATAAAATCATCATGCAGCATTTTAAATATGAGAGAGTTTCTACTCTCGAAACAAATGAATGGTTTTTACTCAAGAAACCCTATTAACACCTTTAGGGGTGATTACTTGGTGGAATTGTATTCACAAATGTATTGAATTTTGAACATCAAAGAGTCATTCACAAATGGGTGTCGATGAATTGTCCCTATTAAGTAGGGAAATGACACAAGAAGGATTAGCAAGGGATCGGGAATCCAATCGGGTATCTTAGCTTTTGTCCCTGCAGAAGAGAAGATGTACAAGTAGATTAATTAGTCTAGCCAAAATCAAATGTGAGTTGAGGCCTGAAGAGTTTTTGTCATTTGCTTTGACGATTACTCAGGACGCCATTTCGCTTAGGAGAGTTTGTCATGCCTCTCTTTAATTTGTTATCCTTGCTTTTTTTTTTTTTTTTTTTTTTTTTTCCAATTAGGTGATCCTACAAAAGATAGGAAAGAACGTGTCAATCACGATTTCTCTCGGGAGTTTAAACAACTGGGAGTGATACAACATTACCTTTCACTGATTTGCAGATGATTGGATGGACCCAAAGTGCAAGTGGGACACAAGGTCCTATGTCTCTTGCTTCGTTAGGTCAATTATTCTCCCACTTTTGCAATTGTAGGAGAAGCAAAATTTCTTTTATTAATTTTTACATATGGCAATTAGTTGCCGCTCCGGAGGATTGAACCCTGGTCGTGTCTGGACCACTTCATCCCCCATACCACTAGGCAAGGTGCCAGTGGTGTCCGTAGGGGGTTTATTTTTTTATTTAATTGAATCGACTCCTGAATGACATGTCCTTTCACACCCAAATTAGGTGAGTTCAATACGGGTCACTCCCATGAACTTGCTTGGCCAAAATTGATTTGCCTAAATTAATCATTGGGTTTGGTTCTTGAATCCCAATGCTTCCCTTCCTCAGAGTTTGTATCTACTGACTCCTAGGGATATTTGCATGTTGATGAGGCCTCTTTATCTCGACACAATTCAACGTCTCTTTCAATTGGCATTTCTCATTTGTGGCCATGTATGCATGATTGCTGGTCGTTGATTCATCTTCAATGCCTTCCTTTTGTGGAATTTCTCCTTCTGTCTTTAACTATAGCAGCATTAGGCAAAGTCATGTATCTCAAGTTTCCATGGAACCTGAGATGGACAATCAAAATCTCCAGTCTTCTGATAGTGATAACTTTTTGGAAGAGCATGCGTCTGAAGCACGGATTGAAGCTTCTAGTCGTTGTCTAGAGTGGGGGGCTATAGATCGCCTTGACTGTTTGGATTTTCTCCCTGTTTACAGTAATCAATTCAAAGGAAAATAAGAAATTTCTTCCTTGTGCTTCTTGGCTCGTCGATGCTGGAAATCCCTTCAATGAAATTGCAATGTCTAGTTGTTCGGGCACGTCGTGCGAAAAGATATTCCTCCGGCTTAAGAGGGATTTGGACAGGAGCGAGGTTGAATGTATATAGCTCATAGGGATGACTCGCAAAATGGGAAGGCTGAGAGCAATATGGAGGAGGTTGCTTTGCCCCCAGTTACCATGTTTTGTATACTTTGAGTTCAATCGTATGCCTGTACCTATTACATCTCATCTTTCGTATCCTGTAAATAGAAGAGAGGGGATGTCATGCCCAATACTACGTTCAAGGAATAAGACTTACCCTTTTTGGAAAGGGATGATCTTTTCTATTTGCCCCTGCTTTCTTGAAAATGTGTCCTCGAATTTGGTTTGTTCACACGATGTGCCAGCTGTAAATGCCCCCTGTCACACTAAGTCAAAGGGGATGGTGGCGACACTCAGAGACATAAAGTGAATGAGTAAGAAAAACAAACATGATTAAATCTAACATCTTGTTTTGACGAAAGCTTTTGGTAATGAAATATTTTCTATTTTCAAAAATATATATCTTTGTGGGAAGAAAGCATGAAGAAGCCCAGCCCTCAGTATTCTTCTTGGATGGTATTTTCTTTTCATGGTTGCATAGTTACACTAGGCTGGTTTGGTGTGTCTCCTCATGCCCTCAAAATGACTTCAACTTTATTTAGTAATAGGTGGATTTACATTTTGGAAGAGTGATTTCAAAAGTTAGTTCCTTAAGTGGAACTGATATTGAAAACAAGCTAGACTTAAGAAAAAAGTACAGGTTCCCACATAGGGGAATATGCAATGAAATTAAAAAGGGTTCTACTTGAGCAGGCCTGCACCCATTTCTCCTGACGGTCCTTCGTCGATAATGCCCATGAAAAGGTCTCCAAACATGGTGGTCATGTCATATGGCCATTCTTTCTTTGTTGCTAAGGGTGGTACTTCATTACCTGAATAATACTCGGCCTCTACCAGCCCTAAATAAATGTCAGTGGTATGTGCTTTGACATTTCTAATCTAACTGACTTCAGAACTGAATACTGTGTTTACCTTGTCGGTGTGATCAGGGAGCAGATTGCTCTAGAATGAAAAAGCTTTAGTGTCTAATAGGTTCTAGATTCGACTCTTAAGGGCGAAGCACTCATCAGCCGAGTGCCCCACTTCTCTCATGTGATAGTCACATATCTTTGACAGGTCGTAGTTGGAAAAGCCTTCAGCGTTGGGTCATTTTGGCTCAATCAAAAGGAGGTTCTTCTTCCGAAGGACTGCCGGTACTTGTGATGGAGATCCAGAAAGAGGAGTAAATTGTCTTTTGTTGCCGTAATGCTAGGATGGCTAACGGTTGGTGGTTTGTTGTTGTCATGCACTTGTCTAAATTGTTGGAGGATGATTATAGGTCGCATTGACATCTACTGGGGATTATTTATCTTTCTTCATGCTAAACCTGCCCATGGGTACAGGTTCAGTGAACCAACCATCCCTCAACCCTATCTCAATTTGCTCCCCTACTAGAATGAGTTGATTAAACGATTCAGCGATCATGGTTACCATTCGATTGCGGTACTCATAAAAAAGGGTTTTGATAATCATCTTTCTCAGCTTGAAATCGGTTGGTTCAAGACTGATTTGGGCGGCTAGATTCCTCCATCTAATAGTATATTCTTTAAACGATTTGTGCTTTTTCTTTTCGGTACGCTCAAGATCCTCATGAGAAGGGGTAATGTCCATTATGAACTTATACTGCTTGAGGAATGCCTCACTTACTTCGCTCCATGTTTCAAGGAGGTTCATGTTCTTTGTGATGTACCACCTCAGGGCAGGGCCTACTAGACTCGATTGGAACAACTAGATCATTAATGGTGCATTATTAACGTATTGAGTCATTCGAACCAAGTACATTTGCAAATGAGCCCTCGGGCAAGTCGTGCCATCGTACTTCTCAAACTCAGGCATTTTGAATTTTTCCGGCATTTTGACATTGGAATAAATGAAAAGGTCCATCAAAGTAGGATCTTGGAGGCCTGCAATTGTTTCAACCTCTCCTCAAGCATTTCGAGGCATTTGTCATGCTCGGTTTTAGACAAAATGTCTGGCTTAGCTTTCTCAATCACAATTTGGTGCGGAGCATTCTCCAATTCGAGCATGTTATCGTCGATATCTTTATCTTGATCACCTTTGGTGGATGATTGTGGTAACAAAAGCCCAAACTGACTCGGCCCGTTTTCAATTTAGAAATCTAGCCCACACGTTGACCTAGCCCGAATGGAGACCTGCATCCAACCTAGTGACTCGATTCCTACAAAACCCTACCCGACTCGGATCCAACCCGGCTCTTTCTTTGCGAATCCGGATTTTTGAAACCCTAGAGCCTGACAATCCACGGTGCTGAGGTGGCTAGCTAGGACGTCACCAGGTGGTGACTCGATGACGGCGACGCGACGGATGGTGGCTAGGGTTTTTGTGGGGAAAAAACGATGACGAGCGGCTGTTGGATTCTCAAGGTGGAAGTGACGGTGAAGAACGGGTTCCCACCTGGCGGTGACGAGAGTTTGCAGCAGCAGGGGGACGATAGTGCTCGGTGGCACAAGGCTGATGATGATTGAGTAGCGGTGGCACGGTGAGCAGCGACGGGACTAGGGCTCGGTCGCGGTGACAGCGTTAGGGCACGGCTTGATCACGGCAACGGCGTCGGGGCGGTGGCACAACCCAGCATGGCGTCAAGGCTGTGGAGGAGCTTGGTTACCCCTAGATCTGAGGCTCAGATCTTGGCTCATCCCACTCCGACGCTCTTCCTCATCTCAAATCTAGTCCTGCAAAACCTCCTTTCTTCGGCTCGGACCTTCTATGGCCTCAACTTCTTCCACTCCGGCCAGATCTAAGCCTCCACTAGCCAGATCTAACACCCTTGGGCTCGCTCGTCGCTGGCCTCCCCCGAAGTCTCTCGGTGGGAGGTTAGCTAAGCTCGCGACCCGATTTCTCTCTCGCTCACTCTTCAATCTTCCCCTGAAGTCTCTCAGTGGAAAGAGTTCTAAGCTTGTGTTCTGTGTGTGTCTCGACGGAGCTTTGCAGCCCTGCTATGTATAGGCGAGGGGCGGCCGGTCGACAAAGCTTTGACAGCCGGTCCTCACATGCCGAACGGCCTCCACTGGCCGAATCGGCATCCCATCCGCCAAGGTGGCTCTAGCTAGGCTGCCTTGCATTGAAGACGCGTCCACTCCATTATACGCTACCGTCTTCCTCTCCATTCCGGCGTCTCTCGCGTCCTCGTCTCCAGAATGTCCTGCTTATCCGATTGGGGAAGAAGAAGAAGACAAAGGGGCAGAAAGGAGGGCCGCGCTGAGTCGCGCAGGCTGGGCTTGTGGGGGCCTGCGCAAGAGAAAATAAAAGGAAGGGGCTGGGCTCGAAGGCCCAGCCCCTTCGAGCCCAGCCCCAGCGGCTGCTGGCTTTAGCTTTCTTTTTTCTTTTTTTGTTTGTTTTTCACTTTTTTTTTTTTTAGTTTTTATTATTTATTAGTGGAAAACCAAGATTAAAAGAGACTGAGTACTAATTAAAAAAAACCTAATCAAAATTAGAAATGACAGAGCTTCAATCCTAACCTCCATTCAACACAGTCTGCGAACCTCCCCTTCAACGGTGAGAAGGGACGCTAGATCCCCACCAACTTTTGGCAGCTAGACATAGGATCGATTCACCAATTGTTGCACAAAATCTTGGGTCATGATCAAATGACGCCGAATCTCAGTCCTAAACAAACAAATCTTGTCTCAACATATGCCTCAAGAGTTCATTAAGCAGCACAACCTCTCTCTGTATTAATCTGCTAGACTTAGTTAATCACATAATAAGAAAAACCGTGACAGGGATCCACTCCGCATCCCAGGATGAAGCATTTTACCTTGGCCTCATCTACCTGCATCATGCGAACGCTAAGTCTGCGTGGTATTTAGGCCTCTTAGGTAGCCATCGCCATTGATTTGGCCGACCCCGGAGCCTTCATTAGAATCATGGGCATGCACGGCGATTATATAGCCTTTCCAAATGCCGTAAAAGGAGCGTGTAGAAAGCACAGCTCCATCATCACCTTGAAAAAACCTCCCCTCTCCATTCTCCAGAAAAAGCATGAAGCTGCGGGCGCTTCACGGTCCTGCTCTCTGTCTTCTCTTCTGTCTTCTCTTCCGGCCTGGACTGTCCCAAACGGTGGTCAAGTCGCTTCCCGGATTGCCTGGAGACCTCCCTTTTTATCTCGAAACCGGGTCAGTGACATTCCCTCTTCACTTTTTTGTGCCGTTGTCCTTATCTCTCTCTTCTCTCTCTATCTTTCTCTGTACTTGTTTGAATCTTTGCACATTCTGACTGATTCTCTCCCCATTTTTTATTGATTTAGATACATTGGAGTTGGGGAGTTGGATGATGTTCAACTTTTTTATTACTTTGTCGAGTCGGAGAGGAGCCCGAGAGACGACCCTCTGGTGCTATGGCTCACTGGCGGCCCCGGTTGCTCTGCTCTCTCCGGACTGATTTACGAGATCGGTGAGTCCTCCTCTGAACCTTTGCCTTTGCCAAAACACGGGTCAAGAGAAACCAAGCCAAGCCTGTAGGATGTGGTGGTCAACCGCCGAGAGTGAAATCTAACATTCCCAATTTTCATGGTCACCCTCTTACTGTCTTAATTGACTAATACCCTTTTGTTTGCAAATTGAACTCCATACTCGTGGGAGGTTGATTTCGAGGCTTAATGCCGAGAAAGATTGTAGCTGACAACCAAGCGTTAGAAATCAATTACTACTTTCCTGGGTGAATAGTTACTATATTACGTCTCTTATGTCAATGACACAAAGGGGATATTAAATAAATGGAATTAAGAGACAATGGCATTTCTTCTTGGTTCAAAAAGTAAGTTCATGTGGCACTTGAATTTTGCAGGCCGTCGCATGCAATAAGCTAATTACGGCATGATAAATGGACATGTCATTAAATTTTGAAATTTTATGTATTCTAGTACGGATGTTCATTACATGTAATGCAGGTCCATTTACATTCAATTACGAGAAATCTACTAGATTCAAACCAGCACTCAAATTGAATGATTATTCATGGACAAAGGTAACAAGAATTGATTTATGCTACATGATCTTCTTAATTTGATTGGACAACCGTTGAGTATACCATATTTCTAGTGTTATATGTTAGCAAGCCATTCATGATTAGCTCTGCTCACTACACAGGTGGCAAATATTATATTCTTAGATCAGCCTGTTGGAACTGGATTTTCTTATGCTAATAGTTGGGAAAGCTATAATGTAAACGACAACATTTCCGTCGCAGAATCTTACAAATTTCTAAGGAAGGTAAAGACAAAAAGAGAATTTTTATATAAAGGAGAGTCTCTACATAATTAAGACCGTTAATCTCTTTTTAATCTTTTGGCCTTGTTGCTTGATTTAGTGGCTTAAGCTCCATCCCCAGTTTTTGAGCAACCCACTCTACATTGGTGGGGACTCTTACTCAGGTGTCACTGTTCCAATGGTCGCTTTAGAAGTTGATAAAGGTATCATTGTTTATTCATTTTTTATATTATGCTTCCTTGTGAGTAACCATTTTATATTTGCAATTCTACGCATCAATATTTTTATATTCCAAAAAGTTTTGAATAAAAAAGCCCAAGTGTGTACTCCCCAAATTTAAATTAACCAAAAAATAAGAAAAATATAAGTCAATTTAGATGCATCCTAAAAGACGATTCTATTTGTTTCTTTTGGGGATCATGATCCATTATGATTTATACTAGGAAATGAAGCCGGTTTGGAGCCTAAGATGAATCTTGAGGTAACTATTACTATCATCGCATTAGTACACTCATTATTTTGCATTTCCTTTTTGAAAGAATGAAACTTATTGGTTCAATTTGATTCAGGGCTATGTACTCGGAAACCCAGTAACAAATTATGATAGTGACCTCAATTCAAGAGTCCCATTTATTCATCTAAAGGGTCTTATATCAAATGAGCTATATGAGGTAAAGACTTCCGCTTTTTCTACTGCATGTCATGCCACAAAAAAATTTCATGTTTTTCGTTATTGCCTGGTGCGTAAAAAGATTGATTGAGACGCATACTAAATGTATTAGATGTAGAATGTGTATCATTATTTTTAGAATGAAATACAAATTCAGGAAATTTTCTTAATTATGAAGACTAATATCATAAAAAGTGAGAAAACAAAAGGTAAAAATATGTGTTCTGAGATTTTGCCCACACCAAATATTTCTCCACGAATCACTTATTTTTATTTAATATTTGATTCGAAAATTAATGTCCATCTTTTTTGTGTATTTCAGTCAGCTAAAACTGATTGTAACAGTGAGTACATAAACGTTAACGAAAGCAATGTTGATTGCGTTGACGATGTTAAAGCTGTGAACCTGGTTAGTTGACAATCATTTTTTTTTTTTCCCTCTTCTTTATTTCTTTATTATTTCTTTCTGTCTTTTTCCCCTTTTTGACCAACATTTTTTTTTTATTATTATTGGAAATTCCCTGCATTGAACCTTGACTTTTTGCTAAATATAGTGCGTGGAGAATATACGTATGGCAAACATACTGGAACCGAACTGCGTGCCTCAGTCTCCCAAATCGACGGTGAGTGATAGGTGGGACACGACCTTAATAAATCGAGACCCTTCACCTCTCCTTTTGCCGACGGAGAGAGCTTCCCGGGTTTGGTGCCGGGTAAGAATCAATTTTTTCTTTTTCTTTTTTTTTGGAACACCTTTTTGCCACATATTTTCAGAAAAAGAGGAATCAATTTGTTAATTGAATTTTCCTTTTTACCTTTTAATTAATTTAATTTTAGCCGCGTATGCACTTTGACTTCTCCACACTCGAAATACCAAGAACCTCCATAATATATAAGTATTGACATGTAAATTCGAGTATATAGTTCTCATAAATTATCGGAATTTAAATAATATTTTTTTATTCTGACAATAAAACTAGATGTCGTTTTTCGCTTGGTTAAAGCTGATGTGACTTAATTAATTGGATATTTGGTGGATCATCGTCTTTGTTGGTCAATTACAGTTTTCTCATATTATTTTGATTCTCTACTACTCATCCACTCTCTAGTCAAGAATGTCAAATGCATGTTAACATAACATTTACGTTCAAGAGAAAAAAGGGAAAAAAGAGTAATATTCATGTTTTTGATTAGTAGTCACACCATGGTAATTATGTACAAATACAACTTCATTACGCTGTAATCAGTATTCATTTACATTGAAATTTGATGATTAATATATCAAATTAAAGGTCAAGGTTAAAAATTAGAAATGACAAATCTCGAAATTTGATGACTTACCTATTTTCCTGACCATAAAAAATTTAAGTTCTTATGTGAGTAGTTGCCAATGATGTGTAAAATATTTTTAATTTCTCTAGGGTTGAATTTTACGACCAACGAAGTCGGCTTAAGGATGATTCCCTTAAGCTCTCTAATCAAATAATTGGTGACTCATTTTTTTAATCATTGAGTGGCTAAATACACCCTCAAGCAGTCTGACCCAAAATTCTTGACCAAAAAAATAATAATTTGACAGGAAATTTGCATCGAGTTAGTCATTTTCAGCTTAAATAAAAAGGATCGTGATCAAATTGCAAGGTTCCCAGCTCAATTTGATAACCTTGTTTTTCAATGTAGGAGTATAACTATCTCTATTCCTATATTTGGGCTAGCGATAGAGCAGTTCAAGATGCTCTTCATATCCGAGAGGTATGTCTACCAATAATGTTAATTACATAATATCACTTTTTATTTATTTATTATCTTTTTGTTCTTTTTCTTACATCTATTTTTGGTCTATGTTTTGTGATGTATTTAATGATAAGCCAGGGGACAGTTGAGGAGTGGGTAAGGTGCAATAAGACTTTATCTTACACATCCAATGTCCTGGCTGTCAATGACGTACACAAAGAGCTCATAAAAAGGGGATTTCGAGCGCTTATTTATAGGTAATTAAGCATCACTTTACAATGTGATTTCTGGCTCATAGTTGACCTACTTACATCACTTAATGTTACTCTTTCTTAACGTGCAGTGGTGATCACGACATGGTCATCCCGTACGTGGGAACTCAAGCTTGGATTGATATACTGAATCTAACGATTTCTGAAGATTGGCACGCGTGGTTCGTCGACGGACAAGTTGCCGGGTTTGGTTTCGATAACAACCTTTTAACTACTGTATAGTTCAATTTCTAGATGAATTGGCCCGACATCGTAGTACTTATGTCGATTTATTAAATGAGGCTCCTGCATTTTCGATACTCGGTGAAAGTAAAAGTCTGTCCATCCGAGTTCCCTCAGGATAATATCGCAAAATGCATACACAGCAGCTAGACAACTGATCCCTTTTTATTTTTATTATACCTTCTATTGGGTATCTCAATCGTTTGTGCTTACTTTGCTCTCTTTTCTCTTATAGGTATGCTACGCTATATTCTTCCTTTCCATCCCTTTTTACATTTGTAACCGTCAAGGTAAAGAGATTCATATACCATACTTTCTTCTTTGCAAGCCCTTTTTTCTTAGCTTTTTCACATTTTCATATCTTAATTTCAAAGAAATTGGCTCCTTAGAATTCGCGAACTGTATGTTGAAAGTGGTGTTATATGAACTCCTTTGTGCAGGGAGCAGGACACACGGCTCCAGAATACAAGCCTAAGGAATGTTTTGCGCTGATTAGTAGGTGGTTCGATTATTTTTACATTTAACTTGCACTTGTAGCTCCCTTTTAGTTCGACGATTTACATAATAAACATATGGTTGATGTAATAATTTTCTGTGCTCCGATTCGGGAACAATGCTGAAATGGATATCCTTGCTCATCTCTACAAATTCTAGATTAGATCAAGCTCCTCAGACATCTAATATTGTGACATCTCAAAGTGTTTTTTCTTTCACGAATGTTGTTGATGAGTGATAACACCGCACTCAATAAGTAACTGATGAAACATACATACTTAACATTTTTTTAATGCACTGATCTATCTCATACCATATGTGATCAATACCTCGATAATCAAACCATTTCATGTGGAGTATGTTTAATTGGGGCCCCAAAGGCACTGTTGACATGATCCTCAATATGTAATCGGGAGCATTGCTCCCCTATGCACCTCCTCGGTCACTAAATGGTTGATGGAAATGCAATCTGCAACAGTTCAACAACAGTAATTTTTTAAGGCAGGTTATTGCTATTGGTCGTTTGCAAACAAACAAAATAGTGTTTTTTCATTTTTTGGTTTCACATAGGAAAGTTTGGAAGGATGTGAGCCACTCTATAAGCATAGGCATCTTCTAGCTTGTGGGCTAGAGCTCATAACACTTACGTGTAGGTGCGCCATTTTGGTGCAATTATTAGACGTAGTTAGCACTTTGTGCGCTCATGGATAAGAATTAGCAATAATCCTCTGTTATTATTATTATTATTATTATTATTTTGTTTCATGCTGCTATTTTGCTAATCTTTCTTAGTCATGTCTCAACCTTTGGAAGGTTATATTTGTTCAATCGATATTTCTAGAAGCTATGAAATTTAGAATTTAAAAAACTATTTCAGTGTTATTATGGTTGTTGTTGTTGTTGTTCTTATTACTATTACTACTGCTGCTGCTGCTGCTGCTGCTGTTGCTACTACTACTACTACTATTTATTTATTTATATTCCGAATTGTAATATGTCTTTTCAATGTAATCTTTGAGAATGTACTTATTCACTTTGCAACCTTTTTTGAAGGGTTGCCTTCGTCCATTGAGACTAAGATAAGTACAATGGTTTTGAAATCAATGAAAAAGTCTGGTCGAGGTTTCTTTCTGAAAAAAGTTACAATTATCATTTCAATTGTTTCCCTGAAGAGATTATGAAGAAATACTAGAATTACTATATGATATTCTCAATCTAGATTTGATTGTATTCCAGAGGAATTTTGTTGGTAACCATTAGTAACATAGTTGGGCAAATAATTCCTTAGAAACAATGTTATTATGCTTCAAAATCTGATTTCATTCTACAATTGCAAGGGGGATCAAATGCTTTGGTAACTACTTAATGTCTTTTTCTGAAGTTGGTGTCAAATGCTTGAATCCTCCTTTTCCCTTATTCAAACTAGGGTTGGTGTACCTCCCCTTCAACGGTGAGAAGGGGCGATGATGAGCCCCTCCTTGTTTTGCAGCTTAACACGTGATCCATCCTCTAATTCCCAAACTCGTACTAGGACTAGAAAAAAGGAGCAGACACAACTTTGACTTTCTAGCTCATTACACTTCACAAGCGACAAAAATTCTCGGACAAATCTGTTGGGGTTTTCATGAATCATGTATAGATAAAATTAACAAAAGAACGCAGCGGAAACAAATATGATATATCTTATACATGACTCTCCTAAGGCATTGTTCGTGCGTTTTAATCAAAAATAGAATATATAAAAGTGAGTTAAACGAATTACCTCTCGAAGCGCGCTTTATACGAAATGGTTCGGATGTTCCACGTTCGAGCCCCACAAACGTCGGACCTCTAGTTCGACACACCAACAATGGACGTTGAATGAAGAGAGAACTTTTGGATATTCACCACTATGATTGTGCTAGCAATCCCGTGGAGACAATCCGTCTTATCCTCTATATATTATAGTCACGGCCCGGAAGAGAGAAAATCATTTTCTTTCTTACGTCACTCTTGGAACACATCCACACATACGGTATGTCCTTTTATCTTTCTTGCGAAGACAATAAATATGAAACCGTTGAATTACTCTCGATTTTAATTCCTTTAATTGCTACAATTATTGGATGGTTTTTCTTGGATCAACAACGGTTGCTAATCATGGAAACATCAATTTAATCCATTTAATTGCGGCAATTATTGGACGGTTTTTCTTGGATCAAAAACAGTTGTTAATCATGGGAACAACAATTTAATCTCTTTAATTGCGGCAATTATTGGATGGTTTTTCTCGGATGCTTTAGGGCATACATCCAACAATCTCCCACTTGCACTAAAGCTATAAAAGAACATAATCTTTGTATGTACAAATGGAATACATTAACATGTATCCACTTTGGGCATGCAAGTGCATCAAATGCAAGAAGGCTCATGATCGTAATACAAATTAAATTAAATCTCATTTAATTTAATTTCAAATCGACTCAATTTGATTGTAGTAATTGCAAACACATTTGCAACATTATTTCTCTCTTGTTCCACGTTATCCTTATTGTTTATGGTGTGTGACATCCTTAGGTTCATCACTAAGCTGGTAGTAGGACTTGTACTAACACATTAGTACTCGCAATAGAATTAATTTTCCCGATTAATCTTTGGGTCCTACAAGCCATGATTGACATCTAGCAATATGTCATGACTACCCAGATAGTGTGAATACTTTAAGAACATAATGAACCTGTCGGCTTTGGCTACAAGTAATTCAATCCCTCTCGTCTTATTATGTCCCGATCAAACAAAGACCATGGAATATTTGTCAAGTCACCAATTTTATCATATGCACAAATCTAATTGACATGCATTTTATTTGAGACATAAACAATTTATTCTCGGTTACAACCCCGGCCGAGGATTTCAATGCAATGACAATTAGATTGCATAGGACATCATTATTATACCTTGCATGTAATAAGGAGACAGATTCCATATTGCGCACACATGCAACGAGTCCATATGAACAAACTATGACCATCGGTACAAAGACGGATCAACGACCCCCATTATGTGTACCAGAACCATAGTTGTTTGACACACCAGTTAACATTGTGCCTCGGGTCCAAGGATTATTTACACAAGACCAAAGCATGAACAATTAGACATTGACCACGCTAAAAGCTTCCATGTTGCTAATCGTTCCATATGCATCACGTTCAATGAACTTGTCTAATACAAACACTTGTGTTCTTAACTTAGGCATCACAATACCTAATGACTTGTAACTCATCATTCCCTTAAGTATCCAATACTTAATGGTGAAGTTATGAACACACCGGTCTCAATAGGTTTATTAATATCCACTCAATAATCCATCGACCGAGAACAATTTAAAGATTCAGTCTAACTATGAACCCGTCACAAATATTCCTGACGTCTCAAGAATAGGTCTAGTTACAACTGATCTTATGGAATCATTCATAAATATAAAATAATTGGACAAATGAATGAATACGTCATTGCCATTAATTAAATAATAATAGTGAAAATACAACTAAAATCCCTAATATGTAACTATTACATAGCAGCTTTAGGGAATACATCCAACAATCTTTCACTTGCACTAAAGCCAACTTGTCTGGTACCTCAAATCCATTTTGTCAATATGTCTTTCAAAAGAAGACTGAGGTAAGGCCTTAGTGAAGGGATCTGCCACGTTTTCTACGGAGGCAATTTTCTGCAAGGTGATATCACCTCTCCCAACAATTTCTCTGATGAGATGGAAGTGTCTCTCAATGTGCTTGGACTTTTGGTGAGACCTTGGTTCCTTGGCTTGAGCTATCGCTCCATTGTTGTCACAAAACAATGTAATCGGTTGCTCAATCGAAGGAACGACTCCAAGTTCAGAAATAAACTTCTTCATCCAAGCGGCTTCCTTCGTTGCTTCAGAAGTAGCTACATACTCTGCCTCAGTGGTGGAATCAGCAGTTATGCTTTGTTTGGAACTTTTCCAACTAATTGCGCCACCATTGAATGTAAAGACAAACCCGATGTAGACTTATAATCATTAGGATCCGATTGAAAATCGGAATCGGTATATGCTACAACTTTAAATTCTCCTTCTCCATATATCAAGAATAAATCTTTAGTCCTTCGTAAGTACTTAAGAATATTCTTGACTCTGCTATCCAATGCTCTTCTCCGGATTAGACTGATATCTCGCTAGTAATACTTACAGCATGCGTAATATCAGGTCTAGTACATAGCATAGCATACATTATGCTTCCAATAGCGGATGCATATGGTATCTTCGCCATCCGCTCTCTTTCTTTAGGAGTGTTGGGACACATCTCCTTAGAAAGATGGATCCCATGCCTAAAAGGCAATGATCCTTTCTTGGAACATTGCATGTTAAAACATGTTAACACTTTGTCTATGTACGTAGATTGTGAGAGACCAATCAATTGTCTTGATCTATCTCTATAGATCTTGATACCTAAAATATAGGTTGCCTCTCCTAAATCTTTCATGGAGAATTTCTGTGACAAGAATAGTTTTATCGATGATATCATCGGTACATCATTCCCAATCAAGAGTATATCATCGACATACAAAACTAGAAATGCAATTGCACTCCCACTAATCTTCTTATATACACAAGGTTCATCCGGATTTTTTATGAAGCCAAACGATTTGACTACCTCATCAAAACGGATGTTCCAACTTCTGGAGGCTTGTTTGAGTCCATAAATGGATCTCTTAAGCTTACACACCTTCCGATTTTCACTATTGGATTCAAAACCTCGTGGCTGTTCCATATAAATGTCCTCATCAAGACAACCATTTAGAAAATCTGTTTTGACATCCATCTGGAATATCTCATAATCAAGGTGTGCAGCTATAGCCAACATAATCCGAATGTATTTTAACATGGCCACAGGTGAGAAAGTTTCGTCATAATCAATTCCTTCTTTTTGACGATATCCTTTCGCCACCAACCGTGCTTTGTAAGTTCCAATTTGACCTTCAGCATTCATCTTCCTCTTGAAGATCCATTTACAGCCAATTGGTATAATACCATCAGGCAGGTCAATTAAGGTCCAAACCTCATTGGAATACATTGAATCCATTTCGGATTTCATGGCTTCTAGCCATTTACTAGAATCAATATCTGACATCGCCTCCTCATAGGTTTTAGGATCACCAGGTTGATCACTATCATTTACAATGAATAAAGGTTCAATATGATCAACCGAGTGTCTATAACGAGCAGGTGGGCGAGATGTTCTCGCACTTCTCCTAAGAGGTTGTGTATCAGAAGCTCCCACTGAATCAGAGATTGGTATCTCGAACTCGATTGTTTGGTACTTCATTATTTTCTTCTTATAAGACTATTTTCCGCCCAAACACCACCTTCTTGGATGAACCGATTCTCCGAAAAGAAGCGTGCTTGCTCACCAAAATTCTTTGGTCTGAATGAAAATAGAAATAATAACCAAGAGTTTCCTTTGGATATCCAATGAAGCGACCTTGTTCGATCTTGCCTCCAATTTGTCCATTTTCAGCTTTTTCACGAAAGCTGGACAACCCCAAATCTTAATATGATTCAGACTAGGTTTCCTACTATGCCATATCTCATAGGGCGTAGTTGGAACAGATTTGGATGGCACTCTGTGCAATATATATGTAGCTATCTCAAGGGCATATCCCCAAAGGGATATTGGCAAATCGGTGTAACTCATCATAGATCGCACCATATCTAATAAAGTACAATTTCTTCGTTCAGATACACCATTATGTTCTAGAGTTTCAGGAGGTGTCCATTGTGATAAAATGCCATTCTCTTTAAGATAGTCCAAGAATTCAGTACTAAGGTATTCACCTCCTCGATCGATCGAAGAGCCTTAATACATTTTCCCGTTTGTTTCTCAACTTCAGCCTTGAATTTCTTGAACTTTTCAAAGGATTCAGATTTATACTTCATGAGGTATAAATAACCATACCGTGACTGATCATCGGTGAAGGTAATGAAGTAATTATAACCACCTCTAGTAGTTTCATTAATTGGTCCACATACATTTGTATGTATTAATCCTAATATGTCAGCAGCTCGCGCACTTTGTCCCACAAATGGCGCTTTGGTCATTTTTCCTAGAAGACATGCCTCACAAGTCGAGTATGACTCAAAATTTGATGAATCAATATACCCATCATTACTCAACTTGTTAATTCTGTCTTCTCCAATATGACCTAATCGAAGATGCCAAACATACTTTTTATTTGGACCATCTCTAGGGCGTTTATTAGTTATGGCATTTATATCAATTCTATTTTGCTTATTGATATCGGTAATCGCATTACCGGACATTGTAATGGTATAAAGATTATTGGTTAATGAGCTAGAACCAACAAATCTTCTATTATGATAAATAGAACATACATCATCTACAAAAGAAAATTCATAATTCTCTTTACCCAAATGAGGTATAGAGATGTTCCTAACAGCATTCTTATAATGCAAACAGTTATTTAAAACCATTACATGTCCAGAAGGCAAACATAAACGAAAAGTCCCTACAGCTAACGCAACAACTCTTGCTCCATTGGAAAATGTCAGGACAATCTCATTTCGCCCTAGCATCTCGCTTATTTCCGATTCTGCAAAGACATACAAATATGTGAAGTTGCGCGAATCTAGAACCCATAAGCTAGATTCAACACTAACCATAAGATTAGTTTCAATAAGCATAGACACAATACCTTCATAAGGTTGGTCCTTGGGCTTGACCTTCAAGCTCGCGAGGTACTTCCTACGGTTCCTCCTCCGGTGCCCCTTGACACCACGGTAATGACATTTCCCTTTATCAATCTTGGGTTTTGGTTGCACAACAAGTTTGGCGTGGCCTCTTCCATTTATTTTTCTTTAAAACAGTCTTACCCTTTGAAGAAGAAGCCTTAGCCATAGCCACTACATTTGGTCTCGTGTTGTGCATTTCCTTCTCATAAACTACCAGCATGGTATGTAACTCAGCGAGAGTTTTCTCCATCTTATGCATGTGGAAGTTTTGGACAAAACTAGAGAAGGAATCGGGTAAAGATTGGAGGATCAAATCCACAGCTAACTCGTTGTCCATAACAAGATTCAGCCTAGCCAATTCTTCAATGTGCCGATCATTTTCAAAGCATGATCATTAACGATGATCCTTCAGCCATCCTCATATGGTACAATGCCTTAGATATCTCATATCTAGAGGTTCGACCATTCTCATCAAAGTACTCCTTTAAGTGAAAAATGATCGACCTAGCATCTTCCATAGATTCATACTTCTTTTGTAATTCATTATTCTTCGAAGCAAGCATATATGACCTAACTTTTAAGTCATCATCACGCCACTTATCATAAGTGACACGCTCCTCTTGGGTCCCACCCTCGGGAAAGGAGGTTGGCATATTTTCATCAAGCACATGCCCAATTTTTTTTTTTGAATTGAGAACAATTCTCAAATTCCTTACCCAGTCAGGGAAATTGGGTCCAGTCAAACAATTCTTGTCAAGTATAGAAGTGAGTGGGTTTGTGGTCACCATTTTCAGAGTAACAATATATCTGTTGCAGAAAATAAATTGTTAGACGTTGTATCTTTCATAATAACTATTTCATTTGGCCTTTAAATGAAATAGATCCTCCCACTAAATTTATATTCGAATCCCATACTCCTTAAGATGGGAAGCGGTAATCTTTGTTGGGTAAAGATTACTAGTGGGGATTGGAGTCCCACTAGCCCAAAGCCCACCTCACCTAACAGTTATTGGTGTTCTATGAACTTAGTGAGTGAACCAACTTGTTCAACGCATCGTATGCGAGTCCCAATCATAACTTCGGCCTCTAGACCATGAAAACCTCACCTAACAATTATTGGCATCATGATCATAGTTAAGTCCAGCCCATCGTCTCATGTAAGTATTGAAAACACAAACGATTTCCTCACCTGACAGTTATTAGAAATCATTTGGCTCCAACCTCACAGCATCACATGCATAATGGAGTGGTCCAATATTATGAATGGTAATTAACCCCTATGTATCCATAACCAGTTAGTTAACCATTATAATATTGGATCAAACCACGACGATGGAAGGCCACGAGTCCGAAACCCGTTTCGACTTAATATTATTAATAAGGAGATTTTGGTCGTTATTAATGGTCTCACTTTGCACATTAACCAATTTAACATGCATGATAACATAAACACAATAAATAAATAGATATCACATAAACATCTATCCTACATGGTGATCATGGAATTATGGTTTAATGGGTCTCGAGCCAAAGAGACCCATTTTGCCATTTTAATGTTTTAATAATATGGACCTGCTCTTTGCCTTTTCTTCAATCTTTGAACTCTTCAAAGACCGGGCCCATAGAGCTCACCGGCTTAATGGCTCCTCCAATGGCTCCTCCTCTCTCGTAGCATTTACATCAACAATTAATATGCTAAAATTACATTACAAGAAAAATTAAAATAAAAGAAGGGCGCAGCCTCCATTTAATAATTACATCCCCAAAAATGAATACATGTAATCATCATACATTCATCCATACAATAATCATCATGATTAGGGATTTTTCCATGATCACCACCCTTCCTTATGAGCCATAAATTCAAAATTTAAAGCTCCAGAAGACATGTATAAAATTCTGTATTTAATCAAATTTAAAGTCGAACAATGCAAACCACGTCAAGAAATCAAAGTCGATGAAACAAATTTCACGAGCGTGATTTCGAACGGAAGTTGCGTTGTTAACTTTAAATTCACAATCTCAAAACATTCACATAATATAAACACAAAGTATAACAAGTTATGGATTTTTGATTCAAAATTGATTTAGTTCCAATCTTTGCTTAGTTGATCAAATTTATCATATAAATTAATCAACTTCTATAGGCCACATAAGAGCAAGAGAACCAATTTTCTTAACAAAAATAAATTGGCCATTAGAACGCAAAAATTTCTTTGAACCATAAATCAATTAAACGCACGAAGAACGCCTAAGGTTGGCTCTGATACCACTGTTGGGGTTTTCATGAATCATGTATAGATAAAATTAACAAAAGAACGCAGCGGAAACAAATATGATATATCTTATACATGACTCTCCTAAGGCGTTGTTCGTGCGTTTTAATCAAAAATCGAATATATAAAAGTGAGTTAAACGAATTACCTCTCGAAGCGCGCTTTATACGAAATGGTTCAGATGTTCCACAGTTCGAGCCCCACAAGCGTCGGACCTCTAGTTCAGACACACCAACAATGGATGTCGAACGGAAGAGAGAATTTTTGGATATTCACCACTATGATTGTGCTAGCAATCCCGTGGAGACAATCCGTCTTATCCTCTATATATTATAGTAACGGCCCGGAAGAGAGAAAATCATTTTCTTTCTTACGTCACTCTTGGAACACATCCACACATATGGTATGTCCTTTTATCTTTCTTGCGAAGACAATAAATATGAAACCGCTGAATTACTCTCGATTTTAATTCCTTTAATTGCTGCAATTATTGGATGGTTTTTCTTGGATCAACAACGGTTGCTGATCATGGGAACATCAATTTAATCCATTTAATTGCGGCAATTATTGGACGGTTTTTCTTGGATCAACAACGGTTGCTGATCATGGTAACAACAATTTAATCTCTTTAATTGCGGCAATTATTGGATGGTTTTTCTCGGATGCTTTAGGGCATACATCCAACAAAATCTCGGTCATTTGTTGAATGACGCGAAAACACTAGTTTATATGGATAAATCTAGGGATCCATACCACACGAGTCCATTAAGCGGGGCACGGGCCGAGCTGATTTCATGACATTGCATTTTACGAGAAATTTTTCCGTGGCCGTAGTTTGAGAATTCCACTAGAACCAGACCAGCTATAAAAGCGCCTCCATATTCATGGACAAACGTAACAGGAATTTGATTCACTCCCTTGTTGGGACTTTGGCTGCATCAGTTCCCATCATTTAATTGGTTGATATTTGCAAGTCGCAAATATTATATTCTTAGATGATCCAGTTGGAACTGGATTCTCTAAATGACAAATTTTCGATATCCAAGATATTTATATTCAAGATGGCTCGAGGAACATTTTGAAAAATATTTTTCTAAAAATAATTGTTTATATCATGCAAAAGAATTAGTCAATGATTTTTTTTTTTTATTATCAACGACAATTTATATTTCAACATATTGTTGATGATGAAGTTGACTATATATTTTTTTCCTTTAATGATATAATGATATGAGCAATCATTTTTAGAAAAATATTATCCAAATCGTTACCCTTCCATGAACCAAATACTCTCTTAATTTTACTCTGACATTTTGTTGCTTGAGCTTTGATTCAGTGGCTTACATTGTTGCATCTTGAGTATCCAAGCAACCCACTCAACTTATGTACAATGCTCTCTTAAATGTCATAAACTCTTCTTTGATTACTTAAATGTCATATAACTTTTGAATCAATCAATTGAGTGCCCTAATATATTAAAATCGTTAATCACAAATGTCATGCCACTCTGGATTTCTGACGCTTGTGTGAACATTTTTAAAAAATTACGACACTCAAGGGAACAATTGAAAGTCATGGCACTCAAATGAACAATTATAAGTCATGGTAGTGGACATTTTTTAAAAGTCGTGACACTGAATTAGTAGAAGGAAAACAAAACTTATTGTACCCAAATGAGATCTGTACGGAGGTTAAAGCACATGAGGTTTTCTTATTCCCACGTGAAGGCCCCGGTCCTTACTTGAAATTAAAAGGATAAGTTGACTTTGCCTAAAAGACCCAATCGTTGGTTTGAGCAAAGACACGAGGGGGACTGTCACGTTGTGTTCGGATTGGACAAAGTACTTCTAATTGAATTTGAATGAAGAAGGTCGTTTGGGTTTCGATTTCAAAGTCACGCCGTGCTCGGATTCTTCTGATGAATTCTTCCCCACTCGGGCCATGCACCCACTTTGCAATTGGAAGTGCCCGCCCCACAAGAAAGAGGCACTATTTTGTAAAGCTCGTTGCATTTTTCTTACGACAACACCGTACTTCCAGAACTTTCCACTCTTTTAATTCGAAAATCTTATCTAATTAATCTTAAATTTTTTAATTTTAGTAATATAATTCTAAAACTTTATGTAAAATTCTAATACAATCCTTCAAGCTCATTTTCGTCAAAAAATGTTGATGTGGTGTCCGGTCATCACCGGCCGTCCCCAGCATCTAACTTGAATAACTTCTGGTAAACCAACATCGGTTTGCTTAATTTTTTTTTTCCTTTTTTTTCTTTTTGTACATTATTTGTTTTTTTCCAAGTATTAGATCATTGCCATTAACCTTGGAGACCAGATGCAGCAATGAGAAACTTCACCCAGCTGACAATGTAACACCAAAACCAAAAAGTGAGTACGGAATTTTGGGCCGAACAATGCATTTTACTAAGTCAATGAGAAAATTGCGGTTGCTATAAATTAGGGGCATGCACGATTAGCATTAGCACCAGCAGAGACGTTATCTTAAATTCTCAAAACACAGTGTGGTCGAGTAACATTTTTTATCATTCTTTTTTTATAATTTTTGGTTGCCCATGGTAAACTCAATAGAAGGGCAAGAATGTGTATATTCCAAAACTATGCACAATGTGACTGTGGCTAACGGTTGTGGTACCTAGAATTAATTTACCTTTTATTAGTAGAGAAGTTATATTTGATGAGTTCCCAGCACTAATCAATAAGAGTGATTGTGGCAATGTTTATATGGACAAGGTGATGTTCAATTTAAGTTGGAGTTGAAACCACAAACTCCTAAACCACATGGTGCTAGCATGTTAAAAAACACAAACAGTGCTTATAACAAGGCAGATTCCTTCGAACTGATGATTGCTAAAAATGTTGGGTTTAACAATATGCGGGTTTGATTTCTTGATAGATATGCATAAGATGATTTTGCTTTATCCGCGGTTCAGAGGTTGTGTAGGAAAATCCTTTTGGAGCATTTAATAAATGCAAGTGGAGTTGGGATTCTAATGAGATCCGAGGTTAGGACAAAGTTCATGTGTAACTTGGATTTGCAAGATCTCGGTGGTGGTCGAGCTCATGAGGGGCTGTGGAAGAGTAGTAGTGAAGTTCATAATCAAACAAAATGATTGTGACTTGACTCAAACGTCAAGCCGTGATAAGTATCATTGAAAATATATCTTGAGTTTGAGTCAGAAAAAGAACGTGTTTCATAATTTGAGTTGGTTTCTACTTTAAGTAGTTTCCTATTTTGACTAGATTTTATAAAATAGATTTCCTATTTTGAATCTAACCTTGTCTATGTATATGAAGTGTTGCTTCGTGAAGAGCACCCAAAAGGCTGCTTCTTTGTGAATTACACCCTGAAACTATTCAAGAGTATTGAAGCCAATAAATTTTGTGGTAAATGTTATGCCCCTAGATCAACTCATTAAATTTTTGTCCACTTTAACTCATCTCAAATTGAACATAATGATTTTATTCTTCGGCATAGAGGTGGACATTTTCCTAGGAGATCCTCATCTTAGTAGTGCTATCCCTTGAGAATGCTTAATGTTACATTATGTCAAAGATATCTCGTTAGTTAATTCCAATTTCACATAAATCCCAAGAACGCTCCATACTAATAGCTTATCAAGAGCCATTTATTGTCCGGGCCTTTTGACATCAACAATCACCTTTCACTCTCATCGGACTGGATTGTTACAATAAGATTTTAGTGAGAAATTGTAAGTGCCAAACAATGTGTGAATTATTTGGTGTAATTGGGGATGACTAACATTGAGAGTGGTTGGGTGACTCAAATATGGTTGCAATCTACATTACATCCCTCGATTTATAGTAGAATTCCATGCTGCTCTCCCTATGGACGTTAGTTACACCGTTCAAACCATGTAAATTCAACATCCGATTTATTAGTTTTTTTTATTTTGTCATTCGATAATTATTTCATTATTGGATTTTTATTTTATTTTTTGTTTTCCAAAACAACAAAATTGTCCGAAGTGTATTTTTTATAGAGGCTCAACCCTTTTTATGGAAATTTCTTGATCTGTATCTTTAATTTTTGGAAACTTGTAAAGTTCTTCTGTTAAGCCCTGATCAATGAATCTACAAAATCCTTCAAATTGTATCTGATTAAACCCAGGTATTGTAGACATTCCGTCATTTCCATCCCCGAGCATTTTGAATTTCCCTTTTCTCAAAAAATTCCATTATTGACCCATTCTTCATCAAATCATATGATCAACCTAATGTTAGTTAGAAGAGTTCTTCTACAATCTACGTGAAATACTAATGGATCTATGCATCTTGTGTGCAAGTACAATTCTAACAAAGTGATAATTGCAACGGCCGGCTTAGGGTATGTTTGGTAGTCATTTTATTTCTATGAACAATTTCAGTTTAAAAATGATTCTTTTTTATTCTATTCCTGAGAATAATTTCTGAACATTTGAGGGCGTTTGGTAACTGCCGAAGATTTTTATTCTCAGAATATAAATGCATTTGGTAGAACTCCTAAAACTTTCTATTTCTTTTAATTTTAAATACTTTTATTATATTTTATTATATTTTTCTTTTTCTTTTTCCTTTTCTCTTCTTCTTCTTCCTCCTTCTTTATGGATGGTCACCAATGACAATAGTGGTGACAACCGAATGCGTGAGGTTTGGCAAGCTCAATGGAGCCTCGTCAAGCCAAGGTGAGATCTAGTGAGCTCGTCGGAGGCTCACCTAGCCACCGTGAGCCTTGGCCTCACCAAATCTGGGCGAGGTCGACGAGTCTCACTTGGCCATCGACAAGGCTCAACCTTGCCCAGGTGGCAAGAGGTCAACCTTGCCCTAGCCTAGCAAGGCCAAGCGTTGCCGATGGTTGGGTGAGGCTTTCCTTGCCAAATCTGGAGAGGTTGATCCTGCATCGCCTGAGTGAGGTCAAGGGTTGCCAGTGGCCAAGCGAAGCTGGTGGTGGCTAGGCAAGCCTTTGACGAGCTCATCAAATCTTGTCCAGATAATCATCAGCCACAATCAAGGGCAGTTGTCAAGACTAATTGGGGGAAGAAGAAAAGAAAAGGAGTGAGCAGGAGAAAAGAAGAAAAGAAAAAAGAAAAATAGTTTTGGATTTGATTCTGGAATTGTTCTCAGGAATAAAGAAGCAATTTTTTTCTACTTCTTGATTTTATTCTAAATCTATTCCGAGAAACAAAAAATATGGATTTTCATTCTTGGGAACAAAAAATTTATCAAATGGAATTCTGTTCCAAATCTACTCTCGAGAACAAAAAAAAAAAGAAAAATAGAATCAGTTACTATTAGGTAAGTTACGAATTGCGCCCTTCATGTCCTGACTTTCTTCTGTAGCGACCTCTTTTTTCGGTACCCGCAATTAGGTATGGGCATCGGGGGAGGCTAATGGTTCGGTTAAATTTATTAGACCTGGACTCTCCCGAGTCCACCAAATCACAACTTAATAGTCCAAGTTGTTTAACATGTAAATTAATTTTAAAACGGAGTCGCCACTAATCGATTTGGGATAGGTCGAATAGAAATCCAAGTGAAGTATTGGAAGAAATACTCGCTCCTACGTAACCAGAGAAATTAGGATCGGGGACTTGATTACACTAGTTAATCACTCATGCCCTTTTGTACCTAATCTTGTCTAAACCTTAAGGTTTTTTTTTTTTTTTTTTTAATGTTTGAGGAATTTTCGACGCATTTTGTGGAGGAAAAACATTTTTTTGACCTTTTTTTTTCTATTTTTTGAACATAAAAGGGGTTTTTTTGATTTCTTGGTATTTTTTGGAAAATACAAGTCTTTTTGGCTTTTTTTTTTGGATTTTTGGCCTTTTTTGGAAAATTTGAGATATTTGAGATATTTTTTATTTTCTAGAAAAGAAAATATTTATTTATTATTTTTATTATTTTTTGAAAATAAATTATTTTTATTTTTGAATTTTTTTAGAAAATAAATTATTTATTTATTTTTATTTATTAAAATATTATTTCATATTAAAATAATATAAAAAACGACACGGGTTAGATCCGCGGGTTGGGTTTGACCTAGGTCAACAACCCGAAACACGGACAAGCGGCGTTGCGGCCCGACTCCCTTTTTTATTTTTCTTATTTATTTATTTATTATTTTTGGTGGCCCAATAGCCCGTTTTTAAAAATGGTCCAGCCTGACCCTACAACCTGGTCCCAACGAAACCCTACCCGACTCGATGAGCCGACTTCCTGTGGCATCCCAAAATTTAGGGCAACCTCTAGATATATGATTAGGTAATGGAAATTTCCTTTAATTTATACTTTAGCTATTAATTTTCTTTTAAGGTCAAGTATTATGTGGATGGAAATATATCTTGTATTCACAAATCATTAGAGTTAGTATTATAGGGTAATTTGATAAGGAGAATTTATTTTTGACTATGCACTTCTTAGATTTAATTTTATGGCCATATGAAATTGTAAATTTGGAAATTGAAAAAAAGAGGAAATTAGGATGAATTATTAAGATTAAATATGGGCTTGTTTGGAGGAATTCTTGAATTAATTAAGTTTAGCCTTTAAGCCCAAGAAGTGTTAGACCTAAAGTGGGCCAAGAGGCCCGGCCCAAGGAGGAGGGGCTGCCATCGGCCCATGGCTGGCCCAAGCCCACCAGATGAGGCCCATCATGTGCATGGGAGAATTGACAAGTGTCAATCCCCCAAGTCCAAGTGTCCTCGGCAAGGGAGACACTTGTCTCCTTCTTAGGGACAGGTGTCCCTCCATGCAAAAAGAGAAACATGCAAGTATTTAAACAACCAAAAAGAAAGAGAGGGAGAAGTGGCCGGTTTAGGAGGGGGGTGCTCGACCATGAGAAGAGAGAGAGAGAGGAGAGAAAGAGAGAGAGAGAAAGGAGGAGAAAGAAGAAGAAAGGGAAGCCGTTCATCGCCACTTTGCCCGCCCTTTTTGTGTTCGTTTTTGCTGAGTCTAGAGGCAAGAATTGATCCTTGAACTACTCTTGCATGTTGTGCTTTGAATGTATTGTTATGTGGTGGTTGATTTCGTGTGTTTTGAGTGTGGAAACCGAAATCTTGAAGTGTTTTGCTTGATGATATGAACTGTCCTCGAGTAGAACAGCATGTACCAGAATGTTGTGAGGGCTTGCATGTGACTTTAGAGTTGGATTTTGACTTCAACTCCTTCATGAAAGTTGTAGAACACATCTTAAAACTATAACATACTAAAATTTGAAGTAAAATGGATGAGTTTGGAGGGGTGAAACCCATTTTCTACGGAAATGGCCAGATCTGGAATTGCATGTCGACCTTTTAGTGATTTTAGGTCTTGCATGTAACTTTTTATTAAGAATCTCTCTTCGACTTCTTCATGAAAGTTGTAGGGAACATCTTGAAGATCAACATACTCAAATTTAAAGTAAAACGAACAAGTATAGCTTAGTGAAATGAATTTTCTCTTAAAGAGGTGGAATCTTGACAAGCTCTGTTGAACACCAGTGACTTCGAGGACAATAAGACGACTTTACTTTGGAAATTTCACCTTGACTCCTTAATGAAAGTTGAAGTAGACACTTTAAGCTAAAACATATCAAAAATCCAGAAGAAAAGAAGGAAAATAAGTAGGTAAAATGGTGATTTGTCGGTGATGGTTTGGTCTGGAGCTTATGGTACAAAGAACAGAGGCTTTTATCGACTATAATTAATTATCTAGAATGAATTTGGCCTTGATGTCTTCATGAAAAATCTACCTTAGAGTCTGTACTATCACGTGGTAAAGTTTCATAATTTTTTAAGGTCGTTTGGTTATTTAATTTGAAGTGATTCTAAAACCGTGCAATCTGGTGTATCCGAAATTGTGAGCTGTAATGCATGAGCTGTATCTTTTCGTGTGAGGATCTTTTGGGTATGAATTCTTCATGAAATTTGTGTCTTTATGTCTTAACTATTATATGGTAAAATTTCATAATTT
Organism: Eucalyptus erythrocorys; assembly: GCA_014182555.1. Lineage (NCBI taxonomy): Eukaryota > Viridiplantae > Streptophyta > Magnoliopsida > Myrtales > Myrtaceae > Eucalyptus > Eucalyptus erythrocorys. Next base: position 14,093,802 of record CM024603.1, read on the forward strand.
TTAAAGGCTATTTGGATATTTAATTTGGGAGAATCCTAAGACTGTACAAACTGGTATGTCCGAAATTTGCATGCTGTGGTATTTGAGCTGTATCTTTTTGTGTGAAGATTTTTAGAATGTGCATTCTTCATGAAAAGTGTGTTTTTATGTCTTGACTATCAAGTGTGCAAATCTCATAATTTTTTAAAGTCATTTGGGCATTCAATTTATATATTTTCAAAAATTATCCATGCTGGATTTTGTAAATTTCAAAGGAAATAATGTGTGGACTATTTTAAGTTGCATGAACAAAATGGATGATGTTGTTTTAAGTTATTTCATCATTATGCATGTGTGATGACATTTGACATTTCATATAGTCATTAAATGTTACCATCATACCATATGCCATGATGAAATTGGGCCATAAATGTGAATGTAAATTGTGATAAATGAGAATGCCCGGAGGTCTTTGCCTAGGGGATACCTCGTGATGCCAGTTGGGGTGCGAGATGCCCGGCCAGGGAGTGTAAATGCCGGATGCCCAGTGACCTGGTGGCGTAATTCTGGATGGCCTCGGAGTTGAGATGCCCGGAGCGTTGGGGGTGCCGAAAGCCTAGTTGTATTTAGAATACATGCCCGGGGGAATTCCTCGTGGTGCCAATTGGGGTGCGAGATGCCCGGTCAGGGAGTGTAAATGCCAGATGCCCAGTGGCCTGGTGGCGTAATTCTGGATGTCCTCGGGGTGCTGGAAGCCCGGTTGTATTTTGAATACATGCCCGGGGGTGTTTGTTTTTCTCGCAATGCCAGAATTGGGTGCGAGCAATAAATGCAAATAAAAAGAATAAAAATTGGGAATTGAAATTGAGTCATGCATAGTATGGTGACATGTATGCATGGCATATGCATGGATGTTTGATGATAAGTGCATGGATGTATATGCACCTATGGCATGATGATGGTATATGCATGGATGTTTGATGATAAGTGCATGAATGTATATGCACCTATGACATGTTTGATGGCATATGCATGGATGTTTGATGATAAGTGCATGGATGTATATGCACCTATGGCATGATGATGGTATATGCATGGATGTTTGATGATAAGTGCATGGATGTATATGCACCTATGGCATGATGATGGTATATGCATGGATGTTTGATGATAAGTGCATTGATGTATATGCACCTATGACATGTATGATGGCATATGCATGGGTATTTGATGATAAGTGCATGGACGTATATGCACCTATAGCATGATGATGGTATATGCATGAATGTTTAAGGATGAGTGCATGGTTGTATATGCACCTATGGCATGATGATGGCATATGCATGGATGTTTGATGATGAGTGCATGAATATATATGCACCTATGACATGTATGCATGGTGTATGCATGGGTACTTGATGATAAGTGCATGGTTGTATATGCACCTATGGCATGATGATGGCATATGCATGGATGTTTGATGATGAGTGCATGAATGTATATGCACCTATGACATGTATGCATGGTATATGCATGGGTACTTGATGATAAGTGCATGGTTGTATATGCACCTATGGCATGATGATGGCATATGCATGGATGTTTGATGATGAGTGCATGAATATATATGCACCTATGACATGTATGCCTGGTGTATGCATGGGTACTTGATGATAAGTGCATGGATGTATATGCACCTATGGCATGATGACGTATGTGCATGGATGCTCGATGATAAATGCATGATGGTGCATACATGGTATGATGACATATGAATGGCTGTAAGGTAAGTAGTGCTTGTATACATGAATGATATGTGCTATATCATGATACCTTAATTGTCTTGTGTGATGCGTGAGTAGCTAAAGGGATCTTTTACCTGCTGAGTGGTTGTACTCACCCCTTTTGGGGATTAACATTTCAGATTAGTAGATGGATTGAGTGGTTGGATATGACCGCGAGGAGGAGGATAGCAAAGAAGGGAACTTGTGGACGCTGACACCGGTCGGTGGACCTTAAGTATACGACTGTGGGAAAAGATGTCGGTCATCTTTTGAAGTATAGCCGAGTGTAGAAGACCTTGGCATTTTGATGTACCAATTAAAGATATCCATCTTCTACTATGTAGAGTATTCAGGCCTTGACTTTCTACTCTGATGAAATAGTCGGTGTGCATTGTATTATGATTGTCGGGGAAAGAAATGAAGATGTTAATTTTACCTCCGCTATAAGATTTTGCGCTGGGACCGTTACACAAAAAAAAAAAAAAAAAAAGCCTAAGAATTTACGGCTTAACTTAAACTTCGAAATAGAGATAGGTAACTATGGCAGCCTCAGTTGGTTCGGGGTGCTACACTTCCCGCCACTCGACCCGATCTTCAGCCGCTGACCCAGCTTGTAGCCGCGACCCGATTTTAGCGAAACCCTGCCCGACCCGGCTCCGACTCCACGATCCGATTTTCCACTGCCCCCAAAATGCGCAAAACCCTACCTGTACGACAGCCCGGGTCCGACTCAGGGCCATGGCCACAACTCGAAAAATTGAGAACCCTAGGGTTCGTCGATCCGTGGCACCAAGGAGGGGATGAGGCGTCACCGGTGCAAACGGCGGCGACAATGGTGATGGTGGCGACAACGGCGACGGCGGCAATGACGACGGTGACGGCGGCGATTATTATTACCTGCTCGTGACGGGGTGGTGGACGGCAAGCATCAGCAATCGAACGAAGAGGGAATCGGACGGCGAGGAAGAAACGGCGATGGCGGTGACAGCAATCATACCTCTTCTCTCTCCCTCAGATCTGGGCTCGCGATGGTTGAGCCTCCCCTAAAGTCTCTCGAGGGAAGCTTTGTTGCTCATGGCTTTGATCTCTCTCCTCTCTCTATCTGTGTCTTTGTCGTCGACGGAGGTGGTGGCCTATTTATGGGCGAAAGGGTGGCCGATCGACGAAGCTTCAATTGCCGATCCCCGCGTGCCAAATGGACTCCACCGATCAAACCGACATCCCATCCGTCGAGGTGATCCAGCTAGGCCACATCCTCGATCATACGTAGCATCACCGTCCCCTCCTCCCCTCTGGCATTACGTGCGTCACCATCTCCAGCGCGTGCTGCTTATCCAGTGGGGCCAGGCCAGATCACGTGGGTCAAGCTGTGAGACCTACGCAAGAGAAAAAAAAAGGAGGGGCTGGGCTTGAAGGCCCAACCCGACATGCTGCGTTTTCCTTTTTATTATATATATTTTCTTTTCATTTTTGTTATTTTTTTCTTGTTTTGTTTTTATTATTTATTATCCGGAAAAGAGCAAGAAAAAAACCCTAATTAATTAAAAAAAACTAATCAATAATTAGGCGTTAACAACTGCTTCTCTTTGAAGGTGAGTTCGTAGAGGTTGCATTCAAAAATAAACTGATGCCTAAATTTTATCCATGCATGTGTAGTAGATTATATTTATTTGGGACCTATTATCCTATGTAGAAAAAGAGCAATATAACATTACACATACTAAGACAGACAAGAAGATACCTGTAGTTACTTACTTGGAGTGAGTGAGATAGGGTGTGAACTCCGAGTTTGGTAAGTATCAAGATGTCATCTTACCTGGTGACACAAGGAGATTGCTTCTCCAGGACTCGAACCATTCTTCAGTCGCCTATTAGAACTATCAGTAGTTTGTCTAGGACTCGAACCTTTCTTCAGTCGCCTTGACGGGGAATTACTTTTGCAGGACGCGAACCTTTCTTCGGTCGCCTATTAGAGCAATAAGTGGTTTGTCTAAGACCCGAGCCTTTCTTTGGTTGCCTTGACGGGAGATACACCGACCTTTCTCAAGGCATCTGTTTGTGGGTGCCTGATTTGTATCAAGGACACCGATTGGTACTCGACCTTTCTCGGGAGATGCGCCAAACTTTCTCAGGGGATCGATTTGTTGATGCTTGATCCTCGTCAAGAACACTAGTTGGAGCCTGACCTTTCTTGGGAGATGTGTCGACCTTTCTTAGTGCATCGATTTGTTGGTGCTTGATCGTCATCAAGAACACCAGTCGGAACCCAATCTTTTTCAGGAGATGCACCGACCTTTCTCGAGGGCATCAGTTTTGTGGGGATACCTGGACATTTTATAGGCATTTGAAAGAGTACATGGATATTTACAAGTATTAACCTGGAGGATATTTGGGCCTTTGTAGTCGTCGAAGGGGGTATCTGGCTGATCACATGTGTTGAAGGGGTACTTGGATGATCATAAGTACAAACTCTTGGTAGATGGAATATCGAGGACTTGCCTCGGCTATTCATGAAGGTTTCTCACCTCTTGGTAATTGGGAATATCGAGGACGTACCTCCTGGTAATTGGAAATATCAAGGGTGTGCCTCACATATTCATGAAGGTCTCTCACCTTCTAGCAATAGGAATATTGAGGACGTACCTGAGATATTCGTGAAGGTCTCCCACCTTCTGGCAATGGGAATATCGAGGACGTACCTGAGATATTTATGAAGGTCTCCCACTTCCTGGTAATTGGGAATATCGAGGGCACGCCTCGCATATTCATGAAGGTCTCTCACCTCTTGGTAATAGGAATATTGAGGACGTACCCGAGATATTCGTGAAGGTCTCTCACCTCCTGGTAATGGGAATATCGAGGACGTACTGGAGATATTAGTGAAGGTCTCTCACCTCCTGGTAATGGGAATATCGAGGACGTACCCAAAATATTCGTGAAGGTCTCTCACCTCCTGGTAATGGGAATATCAAGGACGTACCCGAGATATTCGTGAAGGTCTCTCATCTCCTGGTAATGGGAATATCGAGGACGTACCCGAGATATTCGTGAAGGTTTCCCACCTCCTGGTAATGGAAATATCGAGAACGTACCCGAGATATTCGTGAAGGTTTCTCACCTACTGGTAATGGGAATATAGAGGACATACCTGAGATATTTGTGAAGGTAAGATCTCTCACCTTTTGGTAATTGGGAATATTAAGGACGTACCTTGGATATTCATAAAGGCTTCTCATCTCCTAAAATTGAGAATTTGAATGTAGCACAAGGCTTACCTGGATGGCCGCAGGCACATAGGTGTACAAAGTAGAGAAATATTTGGATGAACACAAATATTTAATGATATAATCAGGAACCACTTAGTTGGTCCAAGTACAAGAAAGCATACCTGGGTAATCGCAGGCACATATTGATGGAATACTTGAGCGGCTGCTAGTATTGAACGACACAATTTTGAGGACAACTCGGACAAGTCAAGTGTCACAGAAACGGAGTATTCGAACGGTGGCCGGTACTCGAAGACAAGAGGACACTTGGATGGTCACAAGCATCCAAACTTTAAAGACAACTCAAATAAGTTAAGTGTCAAGAAGAGGAAATACCTGGCGAGTGGTGGGTACTAAAAGATTATCAGACATAAAATTCTAGGAGTAAGGATGAGGATATGCTTTCCTGGCGATATCTCTGATCTCTAAGAGTACGTCTACTACTTGCACAATATGCACACATGTACACAATGATTGTATATGCTGTAAGTTCATGAATTTAAAGATTTTTGTCAGTTTTGCATCATCTAAGTTCCATTAGGGAAAATTTTGAAAGACAACCTTCATTTCGAATGTAGATGTCTTGAGCATGCTAGATGAGGGACTTTCAGTCTGAAAGGACTTTTCACTCACTCTCATGGAAAGGTTGTTTTATCCTAATCATTGATGCAGGATTTATAAGGACCACACTTCTCACTATCATCATCTCAATAGGGGTCCAAGTATTCTCGCAAGTGGAACGACTTTACTAATGTGAGAGGTCTTTGTTGAAAGTGTGATGAAGACTGGGTCAATGGCTCATCAAATGGGACCAACATGGTCACGGCTCTATGAAAAAGATGCCGCACGATCATCTCCGGGTTTGCAAGTCAAGAATCCTGCGAAAAGAGATAGAATAATCTTGCTCGTACTTCTTTGAGCGATACTTATAAATATATGAAATCCTACGTTAATTGAAGTACCCCTAGTCTGAAGAGACTTTTACAATGAGATGCAATGTAGGCTTAACTCATGTGTAAAAGGGTGAGAGCTGGTGATTGCCTTAGCATTTGTCACCGGTCTTTCTTCTCACGGTCAAATGAAGGCTCTATCAATTGAACCACAACAGCAGCTTCTCTTGGGAATACAAATGGCTGTATTTTTTGTTTGAGGACATTGGCCTTGCTTTTACTAGGCACACTGCTTTTTCATATCCCTAGCTTTTTGTTTTTGTTTTTCATTCATGGGCATTGACCTTGTTTTTACCAGGTACACTGCTTTTTTATGCCCCTAACTTTTTGTTTTTGTTGCTCGAGAACTGATTTGGGCAAGTTCAAGCAAACGCCTTCGTTAGACTATTGAGTCTTCATCTTTTGCCAGCGTTTCTGATTATGCTGCTTGAATGACAGTAACTTCTGCTTTGCCTCCATGTGTGGGTGAATTTACAGACTCATTTGGGTTGTACAATGAATACAACTACTTAAAGAAAGAATTGCTCTTCATGATTCTATGGCACTTAAATTAACGCGAGTGTTCATATGCAATAAAGACACTTGAAGATTGATGCAAGTGCAAGCAAGAGAATTTCTATCCCTTTTCTCACCTTGTGATGCTGCTTCCTCTCTGATCTGCCCCAGTGTGAGGTGATTCTTGACAAGGGTAGGATAGAAATTTCACCAGTGTATGGGGCTCAAAGGGGTGAGCGATGGAATGCCTCTCATTGTTTTGGTTATCATACCATTCACAAGAGAACTCTTTACCCTATAGTCATGGAATCTTCTACACTCATCTCACAAGTGTATAAATGGGGGACTGTGTGTTGGATATGGCTTGCCTGTCATCATTTTGACGCGCCTCATCCAGCATGCCCAATTAATATTGTATTCTTCACTTAACTGTCTATTTTAATAATCCTCAATGGAATCAGTGATTTAGACAGACAAAATCATCATGCAAAATTCACCTGGAAAAAGGCATGCATCATATGATGTGATGGAGTTTGTACTCTAAAAAATAAATGATTGGTTTTTACTCAAGAAAACCTATTAATAGCTTTAGGGGTGTTTACTTGGTGGAATTGTATTCACAAATGTGTTAAATTTTGAACATCAAAAGTGTTATTCACAAAGGGCTATTCACAATTGGGTGTCAATGGATTATTCCTATTGGTTAGGGATATGACACATGAATGATCGGCCAAGGATTGGGAATCTAATCGGGCATCTCTACTTTTGCCCTTTGCAGAAGAGAAGATGTGGAAATAGATCAATCAGTAAGGCGAAGATCATAAGTGATTTGAGGCATGAAGGATCTCTATCATTTTCTTTGGCGATACTTGAGACAACATTTTGTTTGGGAGAGCTTATCAGAGTCTGAAATGCCTCTCATTGATTTGTTTTCCGCATCTTTGACGGTTAGGGGATCCTGTAACAGACAAGAGGGAGCATGTTAGTCACGAACTCTTTCAGAAGTCGAATAACTGGAAGCGATACAACTTTACCCTTCATTGGTTTGTAGATGATTAACTGGACCTAGAGTACAAGGAGAACACGAAGTCCTACATCTCCCATTTCGTCAAGTCAATTATTTTCCTTAATTGGCTTATGGAAGACACGTTCTATTATACGAAGTCAGGTGAATTTGATATGGGTCATTCTCATGAACCTCACTTGGCCAATATTGACCATTAAGTTTGGTTCTTGATTCCCAATGTTTCCTGTCAATAGGGAAAATACGTCAAAAGTGGGTTCAGATAGTGGGAGTATTGGAAACGATACCAAACTACCCTTCCCCAAAGTTTGTCTGTGCTAGCTTCTAAGGATATTTGAATGTCGATAATGGCTTGTTTATCTTGACACAGTTCAATGTTTCTTTTGATTGGTCTTTCTCATTTGTGGCCATGTATGCATGACTGTTGATTGTTGATTTATCTTCAACACATTCCTTTTGTAGAATTTCTCCTTCTGTCTTTGATTATAGCAATATTGGGCCAAGTCATGTACCTCCAGCTTCTATGGAATCTGAGATGGACAATCAAAAACCTCTAGTTTTCTAATGGCAATTACTTCTTGGAAGAATATGCGTCTAGAACACGAAGTGAAGCTTCTAAATTCCAAAGTCATTGTCTAGAGTGGGCGGCTATATATCGCCTTGACTGTTTGGATTTTCTCCCTGTTGACAGTAATCAATTCAAAGGAAGAAAATAAATCTCTTCCTTGTGCTTCTTGGCTGGTCAAAGTTGGAAATCTCTTCAATGAAACCGCAATGTCTAGTTGTTTGGGCACGTTGTACGAAAAGATATTCCTCCGGCTTAGGAGGGAGTTGGACAGGAGTGAGGCATGTTGTGCATGCTTCAAGTTCAACTGTATGCCTGTACCTATTACGTCTCATCTTTTGTATCCTGTAAATAAAAGAGAGGGGATGTCATTCCCAATACTACGTTAAGGGAATAAGACTTACCATTTTTGAAACGAGATGATACTTTCTATTTGCCCATGCTTTCTTGAAAATGTGTCCTCGAATTTGGTTTGTTCACACGATGTGCCTGTTTCAAATGCCTTCTGTCACACTAAGTCAAAGAATATGATATTTTGAAACATGAAATGAGTGAGTTAGAAAGACAAACATAATTAAATTTAACATCTTGTTTTGACAAAAGCTTTAGGTAACAAAATATATATATATATATTTTTTATTTTTTTTTTTTTTTTTTTTTCAAAATATGTCTTTGGGGAAGAAAAAAGCATGAGGAAGCCCAGCGCTCAGTATTCTCCTTGGATGATATTTTCTTTTCATGGTTGGATAGCATCACTGGGCTGGTTTGGAATATCGCCTCATGCTCTCGAAACAAAATATTAGAACTATACATTAGAGTACTTTAATGGAAAATGCAATAGTAGCACACTAGACAAGATAAGAAACATGAAATTATAAAAATAAGCAAAACTCATGAAAACTCCTATGAAAGGGAGCGCTTTGATAATGCTGATCCTAAAGTCAAACATCTTTGAATTCCTCTCCTCCAGTAAACTCGAAGTATTCACATGCGAGGACTACTTCGCTAAAGCTACGAAAGTGTAACCCATGCAGCCAACAGCGATGCTTGCGGGGTAAAGCTTCTATGAACAGCTTTATCAATTCCTCTTCGGCTAGTTGAGGACAGGTTTGCGTCATAAAAGCCTTCCACCTCCATGCATATGCTCGAAAATCCTCCATTGGTCTTCTTCTGAAGTGAGCCAAACTCTCGCAAGGCAGTTCAGTTCCAATCTAGTTTTGGTACTAATGCAAGAATGTGGAAGACAACTCATTCCAATCCTTTATGAGGAAAATATTTGCTGTGACGAACCATTGCAATGCGAACCCCGTGAGAGTTTCTTGGAATGCCTAAGTTGTGAATGACATCGGGCTATAGTACCAACTCATTTCAACGTGGAGATATTGCAAATGAGCCACGGGGCAAGTCATGCCATTATACTGGCGGAGATTAGGTATCCACATTTTTTGGGGGTCATGATTGCATGAGGGCAAGATGGGCCTAATATGTCTTGGTTAGGCCACTGGTTTTCCCATTGCATATTCATTGTAGTGGTGAATTTTTCTGTTTCAGGAAAGCTGAACTCTACCGAGATTATCCCATTGCTTTCTTCCGGGTCAAAATCGCCAAACGAGGATGAGGTATTTAAGCTATCCTCACGGTTAGGTGACAAGCTTAATAGTTCATTGGGATCATAGCGAATAAGGACGAATGTTCCCTCTTCTGACAGGCTTTCGACCCTGTGTGTGGGTAGGAGACAGTTATACGATGAATAGCTGATTTCATCTATATAACACTGGTAGTCTTTGAGATTATATTCTAGATGATGGTAGCTTTCAGGGTTGTACCCTAGGGGGTGCTCGAAGTTTTGGCGTGGGGGCTCATTGGCTATCAAATCTTGCCTATAGTCAATGGCAGATGTTGAATTGAATTGTTTAGGCTTTCTTTTCTTGGCTTCTGGTCCAGACCTTTTGAATAAAGCCCTTCGTTTTGCCAGTTGGACTTTGTCAAGGGGAGAGAGATAGTGGATCTTCACTCTCTGCTTCACTTTCTAGGTTGATAGGGGTTAGTATTCTTTGGACCCTAGCTCTTGCAGTAAGCTTGGGGAGCTATCCTGTCGTGCCTCGATCTTCAACAGACTCTATGTCTTTGACCTCGTACACAGGCTCCCCGCCTTTCCCAGTAGGAAATTTTTTAGCAATAAGATGTTGCTCAGTTGCCCATTTATCATGCAAGGCTTCATTGACATCTTCTTCTCCTATCTCAGCGACTAACGGCTCCTCATGCTCCGCGACCATCGGTTCTTCGTAACGCAAGGCGATGTTGGGGCTGATGTCAATATTATATTCTTGGTGGAAAACATAAATTAGTTTCCCCCAGGTCTTAAGTACACTAATCTTCCTGACAATGTAACATCGTAAGGCGAGGCTAGTCAGGTTTGATTGGTACGATTAAATCATCCTTTGAACCAGGTAGGCCTGCAAATAGGTCTCTGGGCGGGAGGTATCAGCATACTTTTCGCATTCAGGTGCTTTGAGCTCTTTAGAGATCTCAATGCCGTCGTAATTAGGCAAGTCTATGAGATCCTACCCCTGTAGCTAGCTTAACTTTTTCATGATATGTTCAAACTGTCTATGGTGTTGGTTATTTTCTGGCAAATTCGCGGTTGTCATGACGGTGCTTAAAGCAACTGCGGAGTTGGGCTTGGCTTAAGTGGATTCCATTTGCCTTGAGAGTTGTCGAAGGACAATGCACATATGTCATACGCCGTCTTCAATGTTGGCGAGGTGATTTTGTACATCATTCTGATCGGGCCCTATCATGTGGGGCCATTCGCAGGTGGCTGATAGCTGGTGATTCATAATTACCTGTTGTTATGAAAACAATGAATGAGCACAAGACTAGACAAAGATTAACTCATGGCAATTGTCTAGCTGCTTTTTATTTATCAAAAGAGGATTTTATAAACCACAGACTTTTGACATACAGAACTTGAAATTAAAATGACATAACGAAATACTAGGTATTAAACAGCAGTCCCTAAAAAATGGGACAAAACTTTCACAAAATAAACACTAAGGGGCACATGACTGCTATTTTATATGCGACGAGGAGCCTTTATTTTTGCAAAGGTGTTGGCTTTCTTGGACTAGCTCGAGTACCCGGCCTATTCCCATATCCTTTGCATAAGCTTTGCTTGCTTGTGCTGGCTGCTCTCGCCAATTGAGTGAGGGACCGATGGCTTCCACTTTGTCGGGATATGATGGTTGTAGATGTAGGACGTAGAGGCGTGGTGGGCTTTTTCTTCTCCCTTAAGCCCTTCAGGTACCAGGATCCTTTTGCGATGGCACTCCTCCTAAAAGGCAGTGGGATCTCCTGAAGGACTCCATATTGTCGTGCCACCCGATATGGGTAATAGGGAATGGCGCCGGTGAGGCCGAGCAATGGAATTAGGCGGCAGCACTTGTAAGCGAAGCAAGCTCTCTTTTCATGGAACCAACCAGTACACCATTGGAATGCCTCAAGAGCTGGGCCTCTTAGGAAGTTTATCCAATTTAAACAGCTTTGATTGGGAATTATGGTCCTAAAACCATAGATTTTTGTAATGATTTTCAAAATCATTCATTTCAGACAATCGCATGAAGCATCGAAATTCGCTTAGGTGAGAAAAGAACCAGACTTGTAAAATTTTCAGGGAGACCCGCTCGATTTTTTCCGTGTTTTCTTTAAAATGATTAAAGGAAAAGAATGTTTCGGTTAAAATCATGTTGACATAGTTTTGCCCCCTCGAGATCTAATCAACTATACATGCCATCTTAGGACTTATGACGTTTCTTTGATGGGGGAAAATGATGAACCCAAAAAAGGCCAGGAGGAAAATCTCACTTTTTTGGGTCGTAGGCTGATTTTGAAAACATGCATTCATAAATTCTAGTGGGCAGGTATTATAATTGTTTTCAAGAATTTGTCTCATAACATGGACTTCAGTTCTTAAAAGTCACGCTAACCCACGCAACAAGATGATGCCTGTTGATGGCCTAATAAGCTTATTCTCAAGAGGCATTCCAGTGATGATGTTGCATTCTTCCAAAGTTGGGGTTAGCTCAAACCTACCAAACATAAAAGTAGTTGTCTTCGGGCACCATAAATGGTCATGGCTTGTATGACTTCGGGATGAACAGTGATTTGGATCAATGATAGAAGATGACTGACTTTTGGCTTTCACACGCTCTTGGGCAAACTGGTCCAATTGACCCCACCATCTAAAGAGCTTTGTTTTGGGAGCGAGAATGAACTGGATATCATATTCTCCCATCGCATATAAATTGGGACTCAAAAAGCTTACCCTAAATTGCCATGGGCCAATAAAAAGACTGAGTAAAAGTAAAGAAATCACTTTACTTTTAAAGAAAATGGCAAGCACAAAGACATGCGCACAGGATGTGTGGTTCGCTTTCTAACTGAGAAGGCTTGTTGAAATTAAAAAGGTATCCGCTTGTCGCAGTCTCGCGTTAATAGCATACCCTCCTAACCTTGGCTAGAGAAATTCGGGGAAAAGAAAGGCAAAATCTACAACGTTGTCTCGCATTTGAAGCCGTAACTTTCTTGACACCATCCTAAATATCCTATGGCAGCCCAAGTCCGATGGCCGGGTTGTGTGTGCCATTTGTAGTGTTAAAACAGTAAAGCATGCACAATAGTTTATAATCACTAGACAATCTATTTAAAAAACTAACAAACTAACCTGCACAAAAGAAAAATAACCAAGTCAGTAAAGCATTTAAACAAGACAAAAAGGGCCTAAGTCCTCAAATCGTCTCCAACGAAGTCGCCAAGCTATCGCGACCTCTTTTTTCAGCGCCCGCAATTAGGTACAGGCCTCGGGGGAGACTAATGGTTCGGCTAAATTTGTTAGACCTGGACTCTCCCAAGTCCACCATATCACGACTTAATAATCCAAGTTGTTTAACATATAAGTTAATTTTAAAACGGAGTCGCCACTAATCGATTTGGGATGGGTCGATTAGAAACCCAAGCGAAGTATTGGAAGAAATACTTGCTCTTAAGTAACTAGAGAAATTAGGATCGGGGACTTGATTACACTAGTTAATCACTAATGCCCTTTCGGTACCTAATCTTGTTTAAACCTTAAGGTTTTTTGGATGTTTGAGGAATTTTCCACGCATTTTGTGGAGGAAAAACATTTTTCTTGACTTTTTTCTATTTTTTAACATAAAAGGGGTTTTTTTATTTTTTGGTATTTTTTTGGAAAATACAAGTCTTTTTGGCTTTTTATGAATTTTTGGCTTTTTTTGGATTTTTGAACTTTTTGGAAAATATGAGATATTTTGGATTTTTTTACTTTTTGGAAAATAAAATATTTATTTATTATTTTTTATTATTTTTCGTAAATAAATTATGTATTTATTTTTATTTATTAAAATATTATTTTATATTAAAATAATATAAAAACCCGACCAGGTCAGATTCGCGGGTTTGGTCTGACCTGGATCGGCAACCCAAAACGCGAACGAGCCCGCGTTACGGGCCTAACTCCCTTTTTTATTTTTGGTGGCCCAATAGCCTGTTTTTGAAAATGGTCCAACCCGACCCTACAACTCGGTCCCGGTGAAACCCTACCCGACTCGACGACCCGACTTCCCGCCGCCCGACCCGGTCTTCAGCCGCTAACTCGGCTTGCAACTGCAACCCGATTCTAGTGAAACCCTACCCGACCCGGCTTTGACTCCACGATCCAATTTTCTATTGCCCCCAAAATGCGCGAAACCCTACCTGTATGACAGCCTGGGTTTGACCCGGGCCCATGGCCACGACCCGAAAAATTAGGAACCCTAGGGTTTGTCGATCCGCGGCGCTGAAGAAGGAATGAGGCGTCACCAGGGCAAACGGCGGCGACGACGGCAACGGTGGCAACGGCAGGCTAGGCAGTGATGACGACGGCAACGACGGCAACTATTATTACTTCCTCGTGATGGGGTGGCGGATGGCGAGCAGCAGCAATCAAACAATGAGGCAATCAGACAGCGAGGAAGAAACAGCGACAGCGGCGACGGCACTCAGACCTCTCCTCTCTCCCTTAGATTTGGGCTCGCGAGCATCGAGCCTCCCTTGAAGTCTCTTGGTGGAAGCTTGATAGCTCGCAGCTTTGATCTCTGCTGACACCTAATTTTAGAAAATTTAGAAAAAATAAAATTGCATTAGAACAAATAAAAGGAAAAAATAAAAAAAAAGATGGAGGAAATCAATTTGATTGATTATGCATGGAAATTTGAAATTCGATGAATATTTGGATTTTGTTAAATGTGGAATCAATTTTGAAATCAAGTGAAAAATGGGCAAGAATTGAGCTGATTGCCAAATCGTACAGATTTCATTTAATGTGACAAGAAATGGTAACTCGGGAAATGCCATGTAAAGAGACTATTTTGAATCACTATAAAAGAGAGGCTCATTTTTCATGACAAAGAGGGATTTTCAAAAAATTGAGAGCAAAAATTTTCGGGGAGTCCTTTACCAAAAAAAAAAAAGTTTCGGGGAGTGAAAATTCAAAGAAAATAAAGAATTTTTGCGAGAAGGCCTCGTCTGTCTTGGTAAAAGAGAAAGCCTTTTCTCTTTTCTTTCTCGACAAGAAAAGAGAAAAGTCAATTGCGAAACGAGAAAAAGAGAGAGAGAGAGAGAGAGAGATGTGACGTGAGAGGTGAGAGAGTAAAAAAAAAAAAAAGAAAAAGAAAAAAAACGAGTGCACTTTGTTCTTCTCCTTCGTGCAGTACTCTATTCGTTGTCCACTGCTGCTTCACCAGCAATCCGCCGGTTACCCCCCGCGCTAAACGCTACGCGGCACCGCCGCTAGCTCCTCCCACCGGCCATCGCACCAGCACCGCCGCTTGTCGTCCCTGCTACAGCTACGGCGACCCAATGCCTTCGCCGCTCCGCCCCACCCGCTAGACTGATACCGAACAACACCTAAGCTCATCCACCACCGTTGCAATCCCGCGCCCCCATGCCGCTGTGATCTCGGGCCCTCACCGTTCAGTCATTTGCGCCCAACGCTTACTGTCCTCTGCCTGAGCATCTCTGTCTGCCGCTGGTCACCACCACGACACCATCAACCTGCGTCTCCGACACCGCTGCTTGTTGCTCCTGTTACACCCGCTTCGTCGTGATCAACCCTCTGTACGCCGCCTGTACCTGAAATCGCTTGCTGCTACTGTTCCTCATTGAAGCTTCAAGCTCTGCCAAGTAGCAGCCCGCTTGCCGTTTTCCTCTTCTGTCGCCAACGCAACAGAGCCCGACTCCTTCGCACCCAACAACCGTGCCCTACCCTCGCCGACGTCGCCCCGCACTGATCCCGGAGCCCCTGCTGCCACGCCGCCATCGTGCCGTCCTCCGGAGCCTCACCAAAACCCTAGCCAGCGTCCCTTTTGCCGGTCGGCCACCGCTCCTCTATTTTGCCTTTTAAAAAAAATATAATTTAGGTAGTTTTATTTTTATTTTTTACTTTTTACTCTTTCTTCTTACTTTCTTTATAGTTTAGTTTGCTTTACTCTTTTTATTTGTTATGTTATTTTTTGTTTATTTCATTTGATAGCATTTTTAGTTTAGGTATTTAATTTGTAAGATTGGATGTTAATATCTCGTAATTTTTGTAGGCATTATCCGCTGGAATTTTTCTCGAAATTATTGTAATTATTAATTTGACTCGAGAGACGTCGGATCATTTTTTTAATTATATTAATTTTTGGGCTTTTTGGTGAAATTTCAATTGTTAAATCACAATAATTATTTAATTTGGTCCAAAGGAATTTGAACCAGATTTTTAATTATTTTGATTTGTCGTGACAATTAGGGTTAGGATAATTGTTAATTTAACCTGTGAGGCAATAAGTTATTTTTTTTATTATTTTAATTCTTTTTTTTTGTTGATAGTTTAGATTTAATACTTATTTAATAATTACTTGTCTTAAAAAATAAAGAAAAATCATAAAATTATAAAAAAAATTAAAATCTTGCATGAGCATATAGATTTAGTAAATTAGATATATAGATTTAAATTAGACATGTAGGATTAGTAAATGACACATATAGATTTAAATTAGACATGTGGGATTAGCAAATTAGATATATAGATCTAGTAAATTAGACATGTAGGTTAGTAAATTAGAAATTTTTAGAATTATCGTTTTAGGATTATATTTTTAGAAATATTTTTTAATAGGTTAGGATTGGACCTAGATAGCCTTTTTTAGAGTTGTAGAAAAGTTGCCATTAAAAAAAAAAAAAAAAAAAAATTATAAGGTTAATTCAAATTAATCCCAAACATGAATTATAAAATTATTCATTTTAGATAGTTCAATTATGATTTTTATTAATTCAAAATTTCAGATAAAAATCCAAAAAATACTAGGTGCATGTTAATTAATTTGCATGATAGAGTCATTTAATTAAAATTTATTTATTAGTAATATTAGGTGCATGATAGGATTGTTCAATTAGAATATATTAAAATTAGGTTACGAGGCACCTGCTAGCTAGTTTGCATAATAGGTCCATTTAATTAGAATTTGCATATTAAAAAATTAAGTCATTTAGCTAAAATGCATGTTATATGATAAAATTCTAATTTTAGGAAAAACCCAAAAAAAATAAATAATTGCTTGTTTTGTGTGATGCAATTTATCTATTTATTTGAATGTCTAATAGAGGTTGAGCATCCGTGTGGTCACCATATTTTGCATGATAGTAATTAGGTTAAAATAAATCCAAGTTGCTTGCATAAAACATTTTCAAAAAATAAAAAGAAATGGTACCGAAAGGGCATTAGAGAAGTCTAATGTAACAAAGTCTCCGCACCCTTAGTCTCCTCTAGTTCGTATGAGTAAAATAATTTTTCCGTTATTTTACTTAGGTGTCTATTCAGCTTACCGAAAAATGATTAGTGGTGACTCCTATATAAAATTCATCTGCATGTTTAAAAAAAATTGAACCCTAAGTCACGAATTGGTATAGGCCTAGGAGGACCCAAGCTAAGTTTAAAACTTAGTAGTCCATTAACCTAAATTCTAGGTGGTGCATCCGAAAATTAGGCCGCGACAACTTGGCGACTCCGCTGTGGACTTGTGTTAAAACTCTTAGTGGACTTAGGCCAATTTTTCTTTCCTTTGAAAAATATTTTTGTTTGGCAACGAGGATCCCGAGTACCTCCCTAACATTTAAGGTGTTAAATGTTCCTGCAGATGGGAAGATATAAGAGGAGTAGTCTTTGCTAACCTTTGTCTTGCAGGTTGGAGCTATGGATGAATGTTTGAATTAAACTATAGAAGTGTTGTTTATATTTAAACTGTTGTGCATGTTTTATTGCTTTTAGCATTACACTATTGCACACACAACCTGCGACCGGACCTGGGCTGCGATAGGATTCTTAGGATGGTGTTGAGAAGGATACTTCCTCCAAAGCGAGACCGCTATATGGAGGTTGACCTTCTCTTCCCCGAAAGTTTTTCATGGTGTCAAATGTGTTTGTCCATATTCGCGAGACTGCAGCGGTCAGATCATCCTCTTAGCTCCACTTTGCTAAGCCATTTAGGTAGAAATTAAGCCTCACATTTCATGCGTGTGTCTATGTGATTGCCATCCATTTCCAAGGAAAGTAAGTTGTCTAACTCTCACTTCGCAATTTACTTACTTTATTGCAATTTTGTCGGTCCATGACAATAGGTTTTGTTGTCTGTCTCATTTTATATGCGATGGGGAAAACCGACATGCAAATCATTTCCATTCCCAAAAAAAAAGCTCAAAATGTGGCTGGATCAGTTGGGTCAAGAAGGTCAGAGATATGTGAAAGTCAAGATCGCCCGACTTCTCCTGTTGTTAGAGATCAACATCCACTACGGTATTATACAAGCGTTGCCTCACTTCTGGTGTCCATAGACTTCCATATTTATCTTTGGTGAGTTCGAGCTAACTTCGACAATAGAGGAGTATAGTGTTGCCATTGGAATGCCTCTAGAAAAGGAACTTGTTAGGCCACCTTTCGATATAAATTTTATTTCTGAACTATCACATTTTTTAAAAATCGAGATCGAAGTGGTAAAGAAGGTTGTTAAAGCCAATTGCTATGCATGCCTACTTTCATTCTTGGAAGAGTGTTTTGCTAAACAACCAATGATTTCAAAACCTAGGATTTTCATATTAGCATTTTTTGGACTAATCGTTTTTCCTTATCGAAAAAATGCCATGAATCCTTTAATTTCATGGGTGGTTAATCAGGTTTATGACGGGTTGAATTATGTCAATATGGTTTTAGCTAAAACATTTTTGTCATTAACCCGTTTTAAACAAAATGAAGAAAGGACCATGTGTGCCATCCCTGAACTTTTGCAAACATGGTTTTTCTCACATAAGAGGGTTTGGGCACCTTATGAAAAAAATTAAAATTAATGATTTTAGGCATCCTATTAAAAAATTTCAGGTTTTGAAACGTTTTTCCTTGGGTGGTTAAACAGTCCGCCCGTTGGATTAATTTCTTGAAAAATCCTAATCCTAAGGCATTCTTATGGTATACTAAATGGTTTCGTGTTGAGGAGACTCGTTTCTCTCACAAGCATGATGGGCCAATCCCATTGTTGGGCCTTTCTAGTGCTACTTCCTATTACCCACATAGGGTGGCCTGTCAGTACAAGGCTCTTCAGGAAATTCCTCCACCTCTCAAGACAAAGTTGTTCCAAGTCCATTTCCTTCGTACGGACTATGACTACTTCAACGAGATCCAGATGATCATTGCTGCATGGAATGAATGCCACCCAGAGAAGATTTTGGTGCCCAAGGGATTGAAAGGTGAGGAGGAAATTTACCACGCATCGGCGTTCTACATCCAACAGCATTGGATTCCTCCCGCCTTGCGTCCAGTAGTCCCTGATGTGATCGAGAAGCCCACCCAACGAGCACAAATTGAGCATCTTAAGCGGAAATTGGAAATGGTTAAAGCTGAAAACAAGAAGCTTCGCAAAGCATTGGGATCTTGAAAGCATATAAAATGAGATGTTTTGGTTTTTGTCTCTTAGTTCAATGTTTAGGGATCTTGATTTCAATTTTTAATTCAGTGTTTTCAATCTTTAGTTCAATTTTTAGGGACTTGAATTTCAATTCTTAGTTCATTTTATGAAGTCTGGTTCAAATTTTGAATAAAATAAGGCGATTAGACCATTGCATGGGCCATTTTCCTATATTTACAATTTGTTCTTACATCATATCTTTTCCCCTTAGGTGATGACGAATCCACCACGTTCGCCTATCATTACGCAATCAAAAGCTAAAATGGCCGACCAAAATGAAATGTGTGATCATATGTCCTACATGGAAGATCAGCTCCGTCAGTTAGCCACATCTATGGAGCTTATAATAACTCAAATCAAATCCCTCCAAGTCAATCCGGCTCCTGCACCCGTTCTCCCCAAATCGTTGTGCCGAAGTGAGCAGATAAGTCCCAATTGAGTGATGACAACATGCTTGGTCTAGAAGATGACCCACTCCCAATCAATGTGGAAAAGAGTAAGCTTGTTAACATCCCCAAGACGGAGCCGGATGAATGGTTCGTGAAACTTGAAGAAAAAGTGAAACAACCGCAAGAGTCACAGAGCTCACTCCCCTTCGACTTGTCAGCTACGAGAAGGTCAAGATATCGAAGAAGTTTAAAATGCCGGAATTTGAGAAATATGATGGTACTACCTGCCCAAAATCTCATTTGTAGATGTACCACGTACACATGGCCCAATATGTCAAGAATGAGCCCCTCATGATCCAATCATTTCACGCGAGTTTGACCGAACCCGCGCTAAACTGATATGTGATGAAGAATGTGAATTTTCTTGAGACCTGAAATGAGGTGGCCGATGCCTTCCTCAAGCAGTACAAGTTCAACATGGACATCACTCCTTCTCGAGAAGATCCTGAGAGGATAGAGAAAAAGAGAAGCAAGTCATTGAAGGAATATACCGTGAGATGGTGAAATATGACTGCTCAAATCACTCCTGAACCTACTGACAAGGAGTTGATGAAGTTGTTCATAAAGACCTTCTCGTTTGAGTTCCGTAATCAAATGGCAAGAACGTATGTCGAGAGTTTCAACCAGCTAATTCCTGTGGGGGAACAAATCGAGATGGGGATAAGGGAAGGATGGTTTGTTGAGCCATCAAGTAAAAGATTCTCTCCTAAGAAGGAGAAAGAAGCTGTCGTCGATGTGAATGTGGCTTATAGCCAAGAAAGTTCCAATCGTGCCCCGATGAATGCAAGGCAACAGCAAATTGCTGGTTGTCAGTCATTTGCCCAAGCAAGAAGGCTCACTCCCTTCCTTGGATCTCCATCCTAGGTGTTGGCAATTCTCCGTAAGAAATGTCTGCTTTCTACTAAACTGAAGCACCCTAACCGCCAAAGCATGCAAGGCTACAACCCGACAAAGAAGTGTGACTACCATAGCGGTAAACAAGAGCATTCGATTGATAAATGTTTCACCCTCAAACACAAGATCCAAAATCTCCTGGACACGAAGGCCTTTCCGTTCCAAACTGCTTGGCCGAATGTCCAAAAAAATTCGCTATCGGAGCATGAGGGTACAATGAATGCTATTTTGGAACCTGAAGTCAGTCGCAACAAGAATTCGAAGGTACATGTGGCGGATGCTTACAATAGCCTAGTGAGAGCTGGGTATTATCCGGATCATGAGGATATTCCCTTATCACTAATGAGGGAAAGAGTTGCCAAAATGGTGGATGACGGCATTATATGCTGACCACAATTGCATAGTTTCCACTATTTCCCACATCATCATCGATTGGGAGGAGGAACAAGCTGCATTCGTTGCTGATAAGGAAGAAGCTGATCCTTCACTCGCAGGCATGCCCCCATTAGAAGATACATCCGATGATGAGATAGTAATCGAGATGCCCCAACCATATGAGTATGTTAGCAGTAAGGCCGTCCCTTGGTCCTATGACTTGGATGTTGGCGTTGTTACAAGGTCTGGTCAGACTTATGCTCAAGCTAGTGCTCAACCTGCAAAGCCTGTTACTAATGAAGAGGCTAAGAAATTTCTGGCTGTGATTAAAGCGAGTGAGTACAACGTGGTCGACCAGTTGAGAAAGATGCCTGCCCAGATCTCTTTGCTTGAGCTCCTGCTGACATCTCATGTACATCAAAAGTCGCTGATGAAAGTGTTAAGTGAAATACAGGTGCCAGAGACAGTCAAGGCAGACAAGCTAGAAGAATATGTGGGATCAGTCCTTCTCAAGGATTTGATTGCTTTCTCCGATGAGGAGTTCCCTTTTGAGGGTAAAGGGCATAATAAGGCACTTTACATATCTATCAAGTACAAGACTTCCCATGTATCTTGAGTGCTCATTGATAATGGATCCGCCCTAAACATATGCCCGTTGGCTACTCTTCATCACCTCAAAATAGACCCATCTAGGATACATGGTGCTACGACTTCTGTGCGAGCTTTCGATGGCACAAAGAAGGAGGTGATTGAGCAAATCCACCTTGATATACAAATAGGGCTGGTCGTCTTCAACATTCCCTTTCGAGTGTTGAAAATCCCCACTGCATTCAATTTCCTGCTAGGTCGTCCCTAGATACATGCTACGGGAGCGGTGCATTCAAGTTTGCATCAAGCTATAAAGTTCGTGATCGAAAGGAAGTTGGTCACCATGTAGGGTGAGGAAGATCATCGGATTTATCATGAGACGGCCATCCCCTATGTAGAGCTAGATTCTGAGTTCGAGGCAAATTGCCATTCATTTGAGTTGGTATCCACTATACATGCTTCTCGAGACTCAACACCTCCCACTCCTGAGGTTTCAAATGCTGCCCTTATAGTGGGGAGAGTGATGGTTGGGAATGGTTTTGTTCCTGGTAATGGTCTTGAAATAAATGGTCATGGCATTCGAGACTCCATTAAAGCCCCTCAGAGGTCCCGTTCTACTAGATTAGGGTACCATGGAGGAAGTGGACAAAATCCTGGAGGACGAAGACAAGAAGGGCAGAACTTGGCACCTAACCAAAGGCAAAACCCATTGCCCCCAAGCATTCACGAGACATTCCCTAGTCCTCCGATAATGATGCACGATGAAGCAAAAGTGATAGACACCCTAGGGCAGCCAAGCGGCAAGTTTGACTACCTGGTGAAGTATTCGGCCCCTCCTAGCTTCTATATTGATCCCCGCGAGATAGTCCTAGATGGATGGGGTGGTATGGATGATCTGACACCCCGAAGACAGAGAACCCCGACAATGTGTTAGAAAGAGTTACAAGCATGTTTGATGACATCTTCATAGGAGCCATTAACGAAGGATCTCCAGAAGAAAGGAGCCTTGGCCTACAAGAGTAACTCATTTATCGCTTTTCCACATTCCCCTAAGTGGGAATTTTTATTGCTTTCTAGGAATTATTATCTCTATCTAGCGATTGTTTTCGATTTCTTCTTTTTCACTTTCTTTTTAGGATTTGAATTCACATTTTCCATTTCACAAATGTAATTGACTAATGAATATCAATAAAATTACAAGTTTTTTTTTTTTAGGGCATGATGAGGTACACCAAACCAGCTCAATGATGATATCCAGCCAATAAACAAAAAGAAAAAATCCAAGGAGAACTCTGAGGCCTGGGCTTCATCATGCTTTCTCGTGTCAAAATGTTAAAAATGCTTTTGCAAATGCTTTTCAAAAATCTTTCAAAAGTCTTTCAAAAAAATACAAATTACTCTGTTTGTTTTTCTGATTTATCTACTTCATGTTTCAAGGATAATCTTATAGCATGCAATGGTGTGGAAATGGACCAATCCAATGCCGCAAATGCTGATGACGAAGATCCTGGAGACTCAATTGAGGTGCAGCATAGCTAGGAACGGCATGAAAAAGCCAACTCTTACATCCGAACAAATCGTCACTATCAATTTAAGTGACACTGAAGAAGCCAAGGAGGTCAAAATTGGGGCAAATCTCCCCAAAGATGAGGCCGAAAGCCTAATCCAGCTACTAAAAGAATATCAAGATGTCTTTGCATGGACCTATGCTAACATGCCTAGTTTAGACCCAGCAATCATGGAGCATGGCTTACCTACTATCAGGACATGCCACCTAAGAAGCAGAGGCTATGGAGAACTAAACCTGAGCTCTCAAAGAAGATTGAAGAAGAGGTGATGAAGCTTTTGAAGGTGGGATTTATTGAAGTCTCACAATACCCTGAATAGGTGGCTAACATTGTGCCAGTGATGAAGAAAGATGGTCAAGTTCGAGTCTGTGTCAACTATCGAGATTTGAATAAGGCCAGCCCAAAAGATGATTTCCCGCTAACTCATATAGATGTCCTTGTGGCTAGTACCGCCGGATTTGAGTTATTCTCATTTATGGATGGTTTCTCCGGATATAATCAGATAAAGATGAAGGGGAAGATAAGGAGAAGACTGCATTTATCACTCCATGAAGAACATTTCATTATAAGGTCATGCTTTTTGGACTCAGGAATGCTAGGGCAACTTACCAACGAGCCATGGTAACGCTATTTCACGATATGATGCATCAGGAGATCGAAGTCTATGTTGATGATATGATTGCGAAGACCTGACTTGGAAGAAGCCATGTCGAAACTTTGAAGAAGTTGTTCGATTGTCTTCGTGAATTCAAGCTTCGACTAAATCCCGCTAAATGGGTGTTTGGAGCAACATCCGGCAAATTACTCGGATTCATTGTAAGCAGTAAAGGGATTGAGATTGACCCATCTAAAGTCAAGGTCATATGTGAGTTACAGCCTCCCTCAATGGTCAAAAAAGTCTAAAGCCTTTTAGGGAGATTGAATTACATTGCCCGATTCATTTCCCAACTTTCTGAAATTACCAAGCCGTTCTTCAAGCTCCTAAAGAAGAATGCACAAGTCAACTGGGATGGTGATTGTCGAGAAGCATTCGATAAGCTGAAGCAATACTTGATGAACCCACTGGTTCTTGTCCCACCATCACCGAGCCATCCCTTGATTCTCTACCTCACTATTCATACTGAATCGTTGGGTGTAATGTTGGCTCAGGAAAGTCCTGTCGATAAAAAAGAACGAGCCATTTATTACCTGAGTAAAAAGTTTACTGTGCCAGAATTGAAATATTCTGATGCTGAAAAGACTTGTGTTGCATTAGTGTGGGTGTTGCATAGATTGCGACAGTACACATTGCATTACCAGATGTTCCTCGTAACTGAGAATAATCCCATTAAGTACTTGCTTGATCAGCCAGCTTTGGTGGGTAAGTTGGCTAAGTGGTAAATTTTAATCTCAGAATTTGATGTGCAATTCATGCCACAAAAGTCAGTTAAAGGTCGAGTGATGCTGATATATTGGTTAAGAATCCAAGAATCTCAAATAATGATGACGATTTCCTAGATGACCATGTTTTGAGTGTAGATGAAGACTCATGGACAATGTTCTTTGATGGAGCTGTGAACTTGTCAGGTTCTGGTACTAGGGCAGTCCTGATATCCCCAGACAAACGACACCATCCGATAGCTGCAAAATTGGTATTCCCATACACTAACAATGTGGCTGAGTATGAAGCTTGTATCCTTGGGCTTCAAGCTACAATCGAGATGGGTGTGGCCAAATTGAAAGTGTTCGGAGATTCTGCACTGATCGTACTGCAGACTATAGGAGAGTGGAAAACTAAGAATGCCAAGTTGCTCCCATACCATGAGTATTTAGAAGGTCGATAAAAAAGTTCTAAGAAATTTCATTCGAATACTTGTCAAGGTCTCACAATCAATTTGCCAATGCACTAGCAACTTTATCATCTATGTTGCAAGTCATTGACGGATTAGAAGTTGAGCCATTGAAAATAAAGGTTTTGCCAAAGCTAGCTTATTATATGATCATAACTGAAGAGCCTGATAGAAAACCATGGTATTTACGATATCATGAACTACATTAAAAAGCAAGAATTTCCCAAAGGAAGCACTCCGGTTGAAAGGAAATACATCACAAATATGGCCTCAAAATTCTTCGTTAGTGGCGAAAATTTGTACAAGAGGTCTCATGATTCGGTCTTATTGCGGTGTGTGGATGCAGCCGAGGCCACTCAAATCATGCGAGAAGTACACGAAGGAGTATGTGGCCCTCATATGAACGAGCACATGTTGGGTAAGAAGATTATGAGATTAGGCTATTACTGGCTCACACTAGAAAGTGATTGCATCAAGCACGTACAAAGTTGTCACCGTTGTCAAATCCATGGTGATAAGATAAACGTTTCTCCAACTGAGTTGCATCAGTTTTCTGAGCCATGGCCTTTCTCGTTGTGGGGCATTGATGTGATTGGCCCAATAAACCCGAAGGCTTCAAATGGGCATCGGTTCATTTTGGTAGTGATAGACTATTTATCCAAATGGATCAAAGCTACATCCTTTGCAAGCGTCACTGCACGCAATGTTGCGAAATTCATCAAACGTGACATAATTGCTCGCTATGGCTTCCTTGAATCAATCATCACTGATAATGGGACAAATTTGAACAACAAAATTGTTAATGAGCTGTTCAGCTGAGTTCAAGATCAAACATCTAAATTCGTCCCCTTACCGCCCACAAATGAACGGGGCTATGGAAGTTGCCAATAAGAAAATTAAGAAGATCTTGGCTAAGACAGCCGAGAATTATCGAGATTGGCATGAGAGATTACCCTTCGCACTAATGGTATACCGGATATCGATCCGCACTTCTACTGGAGCAACCCCTTTTGCTCTGGTATATGGCATGGAGGCGGTTTTACCCGTGGAGGTGGAGATTCCGTCCCTAAGAGTTTTATCCCAAACAAAGTTATCTGAGGCTGAATGGATGCAACAAAGACATGAACAGTTGAACTTGATTGATGAGAAGAGATTGAATGCTCTTTGCCATGGCCAAACTTATCAGTAGAAAGTGGCCAGATCCTTCAACCGGAAGGTACGACCGAGACATTTCGAGGTAAATGATCTCGTTCTAAGGAAGCTATTGCGATTTTTCTAGATCTTGGGGGGAAGTTTGTCCCAAATTACAGTAGTCCATATGTGGTGAAAAAGGTACTTCCTGGAGGTGCTTTGATTCTGGCAGAAATGGATGGTCATCAGTTTTCCACTCCAGTTAATTCTAATGCTATCAAGCAGTATTACCCGTGATAGAATTTGTTGTGTCGTGTTTTGAACTTCAAGCACTTTTATGATGAATAAATTGCCACAATGACTTGCAAAATCAATTATTCATTTTGCATGTTTTCCTTGATGAATTATGTGAGATAAATTGAATGTGTCAAATAGGATACCTTGGAATGATGAAAGGCAAGCCTTATTCGATACACTATTTCATACACTAATCCCTAGTAAGTTGTGTGAAAAAATTCCATGCCCACAAGGAAAAGGATGGTCTCGCAAAGGGTACGTATCCGAAGTGATGAGAGGCAGTTTCTTCCTCTACCAGAAACACTGCAGGTATATCAATCGTTTAGCCCTTTGAGCCCACACACATGAAGAGCTTTTAAATTATCCCTGTCAAGGACCATTCCACATTGGGACAAATTTGAAATCAATGGTAGTAATTTTCTTACTTACACTTACGTCAATCTTCAGGTATTGCTTTCGCAACGTAACTTGTACAATAATTGAAGTACCTTAGGATGATGAAGAGCGGTCATTTCTCTATCTTATACACTTTTATCCATTGCATAGCCCACTTGAACTTATGAATTCAATTCATATTAAACCCAGTTGGTGATCATCCCCACACTATGGCAAAAATTGAGTGGCATGATTTAGAATGCTAATAAAGAATGGAGGCTACGTGAGTCCAAAAAAAAAAAAGTGCAAAAATGGGGCATGAAAAAAGCAGTGTGCCTGGTAAAAGCAAGGCCAATGTCCAAAAAAAAAAAAATCAATCATGAGTTGAAATCATATCCCTAACAAGGTGGTACTAAAAACTCAAAAGCTGAGATGTTACACTCAATGGAGTTTTGATATAAAAAGGGGAGAAGGGAATTCTCAACAGTTGAAAAGTGAACTGGTGAAATGTCAAGATAATCACCAACTTTGACCCTCTAAACACTTTTTGAGCTCAATGATCTTTTTATTTCTCAGCCCATGAACCAAGCTTACATTAGGTCCCTTGTAAAGTCTCTTCAGATTAGAGCACTTGAATTAACATAAAGGTTCATATGTTCGAAAGCGTCGCTCGAAAAAGTGCGAGTAAGGCAATTTCTACCCATTTCACATGTCTCTTGACTTGTAAACCCAAAGTTGATTGTAGCAATATGATTTTTCGACAAGCCTCGACTCAAAGAGTCCCCTTTGTTAAGCCATTGACCAAGCCCACATTACAATCCCTATTAAAGACCTCTCAGATTGGTAAAGTCGTACCACTTGCGAGATTACTTAGACCCCTGTTCAGCATGATGAAAGACAGAGTGATTGTCAAATTCATGTATCAAAGGTCAGGACAAATCAGCTTTTTCATGAGAATAAGTGAAAAGTCCTTTCAGACCGAAAGATCTGTCATTTGACATATCCATGACACTCATGTATTCAGATTTGAATATTCTTTTGAAATATTTCCAAATGGGATTTGGTGATACAAGATTGATAGAAATCATCACGCATGAACCTCATGTCTGTGAATGCATGTTGCCTGTCCTATAATTGTGTTTTGCAGGAGACATATCCCCTAAGGAACGAAGATGTCACCAGGTAAATACATCTCTATCCAAACTTTAAATACTTGTCATTGTACAGGTATTCCTTTTCAAGCACCGACACTCGATGGAGTTGCCCCCCAAAGATTTTTCCTCCAAATTCAATCTGATTTAGGCGGCCGAAGAAAGATTCGAATCCTGGTCATGTGATCTCTGTTGCAAGACTGGGTGACTGTAGAATGGTATGGGTCATAGTCAAGCAAAATCTCAGTTTAGGCGACCGTAGAATGGTATGGAACCTGGAAAATGAATCCCAATTTAGGCGATTGTAGAATGGTATGGGTCCTAGACAACACTTATTTCCTCATTCAAGCGACCGTAAAATGGTACGGGTCCTAAAAATGAACCCCAGTTTAGGCGACCGTAAAATGGTATGAGTCCTAGACAGCACTCAAGCGACTGTAAAATGGTACGAGTCTTAGAAAACCTTTTTTCGTTTAGGCGACCGTAGAATGGTATGGCTCCTGGAAAACCTCTTTTTGTTTAGGCGACCGTAGAATGGTACGGCTCCTGGAAAACCTCTTTTTGTTTAGGCGACCGTAGAATGGTACGGGTCTTGGAAAACCTTTTTTCGTTTAGGTGACCGTAGAATGGTACGGGTTCTAGACAGCACTCAGGCGACCGTAGAATGGTATGGGTCCTAGAAAACCTTTTTTTCGTTTAGGCGATCGTAGAATGGTATGGGTCCTAAACACAACAAAACAATGCCACACTGGGCGATCGTAGAATGGTACGGTTCCTGAGAAAGCAATCTCTTTGTAAAGTCATGTTACTATTCTAGGCGACCGTGGAATGATAGGGTCATGGACATGTAATACCAACTATCTCGAATTACTCCACCCTCCTCAAAGGTAAGTTATTCCAGATAGATTCATTTATCATTTGCATTAGCATTTTCACGCATCTTATAAATTGCATGCAAAAAATGGAATTCATTTTTCAACCAAAAAGAGTCATTTCATGCATGTGCATGATCTAAATTTCGGTGTCAACTTGTCTTTGAAGGCAACCTCTACGAGCTCACTTTCAAAGAGGGGTAGCTGTTAACACCTAATTTTAGAAAATTTAGAAAAAATAAAATTGCAATAGAACAAATAAAAGGAAAAAATAAAAATAAAAAAAGATGGAGGAAATCAATTTGATTGATTATGCATGGAAATTTGAAATTCTGATGAATATTTGGATTTTGTTAAATGTGGAATCAATTTTGAAATCAAGTGAAAAATGGGCAAGAATTGAGCTGATTGCCAAATCGTACAGATTTGATTTAATGTGACAAGAAATGGTAACTCGGGAAATGCCATGTAAAGAGACTGTTTCAAATCACTATAAAAGAGAGGCTCACTTTTCATGACAAAGAGGGATTTTAGAAAAATTGAGAGCAAAAAGTTTCGGGGAGAGAAAATTCAAAGAAAAGAAAGAATTTTTGCGAGAAGGCCTCGTCTGTCTTGGTCAAAGAGAAAGCCTTTTCTCTTTTCTTTCTCTGACAAGAAAAGAGAAAAGTCAATTGCAGAACAGAGAAGAGAGAGAGAGAGAGAGAGAGAGAGATGTGACGCGAGAGGTGAGAGAGTAAAAAAAAAAAAAGAAGAAAAAGAAAAACAGAACAGTGCACTATTCTTCTCCTTCGTGCACTACTCTCTTCGCTGTCCACTGTTGCTTCACTAGCGATCCGCCGGTCATCCCCTACGCCGGACGCCGCGCGGCACCGCCGCTCGCTCCTCACACTAGCCACCACACCAGCACTGCCGCTTGTCGTCCCTACTACAGCTGCGGCGACCCGACGCCTTCGTCGCTCCGCCCCACTTGCTGGACTGCAACCAAACAACACCTAAGCTCATCCGCCACCATTGCAATCCCGCGCCCCCGTGCCGCTATGATCCCGCGCCTTCGCCGTTCAATCAGTTGCGCCCAACATGTGACATCCAGAATTTTCAGTAATGTTTTCTATTAAATTAAACGAGCATTTCATTGACGCGTCTATAGGGTTGTTCTCAGAACTGATCACTCTTGAGATAACTAGGCTAACTGGGTAAGCCATTAAAGACTTTTAAGGCAATAGACTTGAGAATTCAACCAGGAATCGACTTCTCGACCGTGTTCATCTTTAGAGGTCATTGCAGCACAGTTAAAAATCGAGGTGAGATTAAAAATAGGTTGGTTCGATTGAGATGTGTGGCCGATCGTGGGTGACTCCACTAAATTGGTAAATTCTCATCGACTAGCACTAATTTGATTTTTCTATCATTTTGGTGCCATGTGTTTGTCATTGAACCCTCGAGATTTTCACGACAATCGAGAGTCGCCAATGTGTCGAGTGGGTTCGGTGTGGCTCGAAGAAAATCGACCACGAGTCAATTGTCTTGAAAAGTTCAAAACTACCCTAGTCTAGGTTACGCTAAAAGCACGCCAGAATGAAATTAACCGCCAATTTGAGCCAGATTTCAGAAATTGAAGGTTCTGTGGTGTCACGAGCTATTTTGGGAACATCAGCTCTGTCTCAGAAGATTTTTCTGAGGTCCCGAGATTTTTACGGAAAACCGGGTCGGACAATTCGGAAAATGAGCGGAAACTCGGATTGACCATTTTGAAGAGACAGTTGACATCCTGGGTATGTGATTGGGCGAATGAAAGTTGTTTGGACTTTTTCTGACTTTATTTTGGACCCCAACGGAATTGATTTGTTCGGAAAATCGGACGCCAGGAGAAAAGAAAGGAAATTTGGAATAAAGGGTTGGACAACATTTTTAAGCGGCAAATTTTATTAATAGGTGGATTTATCTTATAAAAAAATGAAGGGAGACATGGGGATATACATGTGGGCTTTGGAGGGAACCAACAATTAATGCAATGGATAGAACTTGGTGACTCACCCTCCTCTTTTCCTTGACTTGCTGAGCACGTTCGGCTATCTCTCATCTCCTTCCCGTGAACCTCTGATTTTGCTTTCATTTTCCTCGACCGCGTGCGTCGATTTCCTCAAAAAATTTGCTGTCCACGCTTTCCCCCCCCCCACCAAAATCTCTCTCTCTCTCATTCTCTCTGCCCATCTCACACACTACCGAAATCAACAAATTCACGGAGAGAAGCCACACATCCCCTGCTTCCCTTGGTCAACAAAATAGCACCCCTCCCCACCGATTTTTGACCGAGCCCCCGCCAGACACTGCCACGTTGGAGTTTCAATTGGGGAGTTCCTCAAGATTGTCGGCCATCATCTTCTCTTCCACGCGCGCGTCCACCAAAGCCACCGAGGGAGTGCCTTGTCCGTTTCCTCTCTCCCTGTCCACGAGCAAGAAGATTTAGGACAAGAGGGAAAACTCTACGAAGCTGTGAAAGACCGAGGAAGCCACGCCACGCGTCCCACTGATTCTCTCCCCATCTTCGTGCCCCAAATTCGGCCAACACAGCCGCCTTGAAGACCGTCAGCTCCATCTTCGGCCGATTTTTACAGCCCACTCATCCATGAAGTCACCGAAGCCGCTGCCCATTTTCTGTCTTCAAAGCTCACAAGATTGAAGCCCAACTTCCAGCCCAATTTACAACCCAAGTAATTCAGAATTTCAGCCCAGCAAGCAGCCCACAAATTCAGTGTTTTCAAGCCAAGAGATCAGCCCAATATTTAATCTCAGTTGGGCTGAGGTTAGTTAGGCCAAGGTTGAGGCCCGGTCCAAGCCCGTGAGTGTCGTCGCAAGCCCGGTTTCGGCCGCCGTTGCGTTGTCGTCGTGGTGTCTCGGCCGTCGTGTTGTGCAAGTGAGTTTTACTCACTAAAGCTTTCTTAGTGATCTAAGTATGCCTAAGGGTTGATTAGATTTATTTAATTGAAATTAGGTGGTTAGACTAGATTACAATAATTAAATTAGAGACTTGTTAGTGCTTGTTAGCTAAATTGATGATGAAATTAGCAAGTAAACGTGTCCTATTAATTATTGAATGCTTCTAGGGATTTTTCCGTCCCTTATCGGATGTCAATTTAATAAGTCGGGCCTAAAATGAATTTTTTGGAATTAATTATTAATTATCGAAATTAATTCAATTAATTAATTAATTCCCAAAATTTCAATAAGGATGGCTAGGGACCAGAACTTTATGCTAATGATCGTGGCGCAAACCTTTTATTTAATTGAGCTTTATATTGTGCTGAATTGAATTTATTGTATTTATTTATTTAATTTTCGAAATTAATTATTTAATTAATTATTTTTCCGGAAATTCAATCGGGATAGCCGGTGACCAGAATTTCGTGCTGATCGTCATGGTGCAGTCCGTTTATTTAATTGAGCTTTATTTCATGCTGATTTGAATTTTGAAAAAGGTCGGGTGGGACCGCCAAGCCATTGAATTTGAGAAAGCCATTGAATTTGAGAAAGGTCGGGTGGGACCGAAAAAGCCATTGAATCTTGAGAAAGGTCGGGTGGGACCATAAAGCCATTGAATCCCGATACCCGTAAAGCCATTTGAGTATTGAAAGGGTCGAGAGGGACCGTAAAGCCTTTGGGTACTGAGATATGCTTGGTGGAATTGTGATTTCCACCTATTTTACGCTATGTCATAAGGACCGTGATTTATGTATGTGAATTGATTGTTGTTTGATGCAACATATGAGGTATATGTGCTTAACCTTGAATTACAGGTTGGGACTGATGCCCAGGTACGTCCTTTTGACTCATGTTGTGCTTATAGGCAATCTTGTGGCGTATTGGTTCCCTAATCGAGACTTAGGGGGTAGAACTCGCTGAGACATAGTCTCATTAGTTGATATAAACCATTTCGAGGCCCTTAGATGGCAGCACCGGGACCTCCTCCTATCCCTCCTCCCGAAGAATCCGGTATCCCCGAACACATCACCGAGAAGACCTCTCACTTTCAGATTGACCCTGACCCTGATGAACTAGAGTATGTGTTGGTCGAGACAACTGTTTGGGTTGATAAGGGTAGGGATGATCTAGTGCCCTATGAGTACAGAGCTTGGTATCGCCACTATCCTGATGGAAGGTAGGTAGGTCCCATACTAGAAGAGGCGGTACCATTCATCGTCCTTGAGGAAGCCTTTGGGGCTGGGACTGCTGATCCCGAGGGCGGTGGTGTGGTTGACGCGAGTGATCCTACATCAGCGGGTGAGTATACCTCTTCTGTGCACTTTGGAGGTGATGCCAATCATAATGGAGCAGAACCAGTAATTCCAGATCAAGAGGCGAAGGTCCAATGGGAGATGAAGACTGGGAGTGGATGAGGAGTGGGAGGAGATTGAGGAGGTGCTCCGAGGAGGAACCGGTGGAAGAGGAGCCGGTAGATGAGGATTTTGATGAGGATGAATCGACGAGGAAGAACTAGAAGGGGATCAGGATGACCCTGACAATGACCCTGATGAGGATTGAGTGTTTATCCTCCTTTTTGTGAACCTCATCTAGATGTAAATAGAGTGAAACCTGGAGAATGTAAATAGTTGTGAATGACTTGGCTTGTGCTATGTATAAAAGTTTGATTATGTGTTTTCAGAATGAATATATGGCCTTGCTTTTCTATCCCATTGTTTTATTGTCTGGGGATTTTATAATTACTTCGGCATGCGCTTAATTAATGAATGGGTCGGCGATACTTAGTCCTGGGATATTGCATTTTTAAAATCGACCAAGTGAAGGGATGTGTGCGTGCTCGAGGATCGGGGCGTGACACAACGCTTGCTGCCCACTACCCAAGCATCTCTGTTCGCCATTGGTCACCACCGCGACGCCATCAACCTGCATCTCTAGCACTGCTGCTTACTGCTCCTGTTACACTCGCTTCATCGCGATCAGCCCTCTGTACGCCGCCTGCACCTGAAATTGCTTGCTGCTGCTGTTCCTCATCGAAGCTTTGAGCTCTGTCGAGTAGCAACCCGCTTGATGTTTTCCTTTTCCGTCGCCAATGCAACAGAGCCTAACTCCTCCGCACCCAACAACCGCGCCCGCCCTCGTGTTGATCCCGGAGCCCACGCTTCCGCGTCGCCATCGTGCCGTTCTTCGGAGCCTCGCCGAACCCTAGCCGGCGTCCCTTTCACCTGGCCACCACCGCTTCTCTATTTTGCCTGAAAAAAAAAAATAAAAATAAAAATAAGAAAATAATTTAGGTAGTTTTATTTTTATTTTTTACTTTTTACTTTTATTTTTTACTTTCTTTATAGTTTAGTTTACTTTACTCTTTTTATTTGTTATGTTATTTTTTGTTTATTTCATTTGATAGCATTTTTAGTTTAGGTATTTAATTTGTAAGATTGGATGTTAATATATGTAATTTTTGTATGCATTATCCGCAGGAATTTTTCCCGGAATTATTGTAATTATTAATTTGACCCAAGAGACGTCGGATAATTTTTTAATTATACTAATTTTTGGGCTTTTTGGTGGAATTTCAATTGTTAAATCACAATAATTTTTTAATTTGGTCCGTAAGACTTCGAACCAGATTTTTAATTATTTTGATTTTCGTGATAATTAGGGTTAGGATAATCGTTAATTTGACTGTGATACTTATTTAATAATTACTTGTCTTAAAAATTAAAAAAAAATCATAAAATTATTTTAAAAAAAATTATAAATCTTGCATGAGCATATAGGTTTAGTAAATTAGATATATAGATTTAAATTAGACATGTAGGATTAGTAAATTAGATATATAGCTCTAGTAAATTAGACGTGTAGGTTAGCAAATTAGAAATTTTTAGAATTATCTTTTTAGGATTATATTTTTAGAAATATTTTTTTATTAGGTTAGGATTGGACCTAGATAGCCTTTTTTAGAGTTGTAGAAAAGTTGTCATTTTAAAAAAAAATTTTAAAAAAAAAAAAAAGAAAATTTTAAGACAGAATAGGGTTAATTCAAATTAATCACAAACATGAATTAGAAAATTATTCATTTTAGATAGTTCAATTAGGATTTTTATTAATTCAAAATTTCAGATAAAAAATCCAAAAAATACTAGGTGCATGTTAATTAATTTGCATGATAGGGTCATTTAATTAAAATTTATTTATTAGTAATATTAGGTGCATGATAGGATTGTTCAGTTAGAATAAATTAAAATTAGGTTACGAGGCGCATGCTAACTAGTTTGCATAATAGGTCCATTTAATTAGAATTTACATATTAGAAAATTAAATCGTTTAGTTAAAATGCATGTTATATGATAAAATTCTAATTTCAGGAAAAACCCAACAAAAAAAATAATTGTTTGTTTTGTGTGATGCAATTTATCTATTTATTTGAATGTCTAATAGAGGTTGAGCATCCAAATGGTCACCATATTTTGCATGATAGTAATTAGGTAAAAATAAATCCAAGTTGCTTGCATAAAACATTTTTAAAAAATAAAAAGAAATGGTACCAAAAGGGCATTAAAGAAGTTTAATGTAACCAAGTCCCCGCACCTGTAGTCTCCTCTGGTTCGTAAGAGCAAGATAATTCTCCTGTTATTTTACTTGGGTGTCTAATCAGCCTACTGAAAAATGATTAGTGGCGACTCCTATATAAAATTCATCTGCATGTTTAAAAAAAAACTTATACCCTAAGTCGCGAATTGATATGGGCTTGGGAGGGCTCAAGCTAAGTTTAAGACTTAGTAGTCCATTAACTTAAATTCTAGGTGGTGCACCCGAAAATTAGGTCGCGACAATCTCTCTCCTCTCTCTGCTCTGTGTCTTTGTCGTCAATGGAGGTGGTGGCCTATTTATAGGCGAGGGGGCGGCCGGTTGACGAGCTTCAACCGTCGGTCCCCACGCGCTAAATGGTCTCCGCCGGTCGAACCGACATCCCATCCGTCGAGGTCGATCCAGCTAGGCCATGTCCTCAATCGTACGCAGCGTCACTATCCCCTCCTACCCTCCGACATCACATGCGTCACCATCTCCGGCGCGTGCTACTTTTTCGGTAGGGCGAGGAAGAAGACAAAGGGAGTGAGCCGGGCCGGATCACTCGAGTCAGGCTGTGAGGCTTGCGCGAGGGAAAAAAAAAAAGGAGGGGCTAGGCTCGAAGGCCCAGCCCGACATGCTACGTTTTCCTTTTTATTATATATTTTTTCTTTTAATTTTTGTTATTTGTTTTTTCTTGTTTTGTTTTTAGGGAAAATCCCAAATAAGGACCCAAAGTGCTTTGTTTTTCTCAAAAGATGACCCTGAGTGAAGTCTGTCTCAAATAAGGACTTAAAGTGGTCATTTAGTCTCAAAGAAGGACCTCACTCGTCGGCCGATGAACAGATGCATTTCCGATTCATATTCCGATGGCTGATCAAGGGCATTTTTGTCCATTTCTTTTAAAAAATTTCGGTTGTCTTATTTATTATTATTATTATTATTTTTTGGGTGAGTGGTTGCACTGTTCATCTCTCTTGCAATCCCCAAGCAAAGCCAGTCATAGAGAGAAAGAGAGAGAGAGAGTTAGAGAGAGAAAGGAAGCAGTGAAGAGGGAGCCAGTATGTTCTCTCTCTTCTTCCTCCTCCTCCCTCTCCTCGCTGCATCCGCTCCGCATCCATACGGCAACATCTCATGCCACTTCAACTGCGGCGGCCACGCCCCCGCCGTCAACTCCTTCAACACCACGTGGCTCCCCGACTGCTACTTCACCAATGGCGCTGCCGCCGTCGTCTCGGAGCCCCTCCGCTTCCACAAGCCCTAGGAGAAGACGCTCCGCTACTTCCCCCTCTCCTCTGGCAAGAAGAACTGCTACGTCCTCCTCGGCCTCCCCTCCGGCCATTACTACCTCTGCACCTTCACCGTTTACAACAACTAGTATGGCAAGTCCCACCCCCTGAGCTTTGACGCCTTCGTCGAGGGCACCCTCGTCTTCAGCTAGCGCTCCCCCTAGCCCTCCCCTAACCTCGCCGGTGCCACCGGCGCCTAGTCCGACCTCTTCGCCTTCATTCGCGATGGCAAGGCTGACGTCTGCTTCTACAGCATTTCCACCGACTCCCTCGTGGTCGGATCCCTGTCGCTCGTCCTAGTCGATCCACAGTCTTATCTGCATGGGCAGCGATTTCATCCTGGTCAACTACGGGAGATTGGACTGTGGCACCGGTCAGTGGGCTCAGGTTTCAGTGACGACGTCGACTACTTCAGCTGGTCCTGGCAGTCGGATTACAATGCTCGGACTGCCGCCACACGTAAAATCATCGACGCCATCTCGACCGCGAGCAGCATCATGGGGACCAATCAACAGCCCAATTATTTCCCCATGAAATTGTACCAGATCGCGGTGACAGCCGATCAAACGGGAGCCCTGGAGTATGAATTGGAGGTGGACGCCAAGCTAGATTACCTGCTATGGTTCCACTTCGCGGAGATCGATCCACTGGTGAACAAGGCGAGCCAGAGGGTATTCGATGTCCTGGTGAATGGAGCGAACGCAACCAGGATCAATATCTATAAGGAGGTCGGGCGATTCGCAGCTTTCGATTGGCATTACAACGTGAAGAATTTGAGCAGTACTGTTTTGAATGTGAAGCTGGTGCGTGTTGTTGGTTCCCCATTGCTTAGCGGAATTGAGAACTACGCGTTGGTCCCTATCGCTGCCGAGGCCACCTTTGCCGGATCTAGCAAGGGCTTGGTGACTCACGCCCACTACCAATGATGGGTGTCCAGCCCTCGTCGGCCCTCACCAACGGCCGACGCTTGCCGGCCCTTCCCAAGTTTGATGATCTTGAGAAGAAGACGAACAGGGGATGAAGAAGATGATGAACAGTGCAACCATCAACCCAAAAAAAAAAAAAAAAAATAAGACAATCGAAATTTTTTAAAATAAATGGACAAAAATACCCTTGATCAAGCTATCGGAATATGAATTAGATTCATAGGTCGGCGAGTGAGGTCCCTTTTTGAGACTAAATGACCACTTTGGGTCCTTATTTGAGACAGACTTCACTTCAGGTCCTCTTTTGAGAAAATGAAGGCATTTTAGGTCCTTATTTGGGATTTTCCTTGTTTTTATTATTTATTATCCGAAAAGAGGAAGAAAAATAAAAAAAAAATGTTATTAATTAAAAAAAAACTAATCAATAATTTAGGCATCAACATCTTCCATAGTACAATAATGTCAATGACGATCCTTGCATTTACATAAACCTTCAACTCATGCATATGCTAGCGCTATTGGTGTTTGTTTGATTTCTATCATTTGCCTCTTTTTTTTTTTTTTTTGGGGGGGGTTAAAAGATGGTCTTTGTCTGCACTAATCTTTAGATATTCACACATTAAGGATTGACCCCATCGAAAAGCTTATCCAAAATCCTTATTATTGTGAATTTTTGTGAGACCAATACCAACTATTTGAAAAGGTTAAACCATTATGTGAAAGCTTTGTTTATAATTTAAATATTTTAACACTCTCCTTCATGCTTAGCTTAGTTTTTTTGGCTTGGTAGTAAACGTGAGAATTTAATTAGGGAGGTAAACGGAGGGGGAGGTAAACGGAGGTTGGAAAGATTCAAATTTAGAATCTCTATCTCTAACATCATTTGAGATCTCATAGGATCACAATCAATTACTCTAAAAATTTGAAATTGTATGAGATCATAATCAACTATTTTAAAAGTTTAAACGGTTAGATAAGGTCTTGATTTATTATTTAAATACTTTAATAATTATGAGGCACGAGTACTAGTCAAGAGGGGAGGGAGTCTTTAGTCGAATCGAGAAACAAAGAGGAAACACAGTGCTTCTAGCCTGTTCCTCATTCTTCACTTTTTGGTTGATATACCTAACTTTCCACGGAGGGTAGATATATACCTTGCATTAAAACCTCTTGTACCAAGCCATCGTACTCTCTCATAACAAAGCATGTCCCACAAGAAACCAATCTCTCGCTCGAGTAAAGAGACGGACCCGGACTCCGGAAAGGGACAATCGTAGGAGGGTCGGCAATGCGTGCCGCGTTGCCACATTCCTGTCCACTATTTTCTGCATATCTATGGCACCGTTAAAAATGGGTAAGGAAATGTGTCAATTCCGAGTGGATCTCTCTGAACGAATTTTTCCGTGCTCGGGTCATGTTTAGAACTACCCACCCTATAAAAAAAGACACTGATTTCAAAAACTCCTCATAATTATTATTTTATAATAATATGGTGCGTTCAGACCGCTGCTCGGCGAGGTTGCTGCTCTGCTCCCCTGTTTCCATTGTCTTCTCGTTAGGTTTTGCAGAAGAGAAGCAAACTTGGCTGCAAACTGGACTGCCAAGGCCCATCGCTATGGCTCTGTCTCCAAATTGGGCCGTCCCCCCCCCTTGTTAGACCTTTTTTCAGATGTTATTGAAGCGGGTTGTACCGCTTCTTTCGACTAATTGCAAGGTATCTTATCGCTAAAAAAAAAAAAAAAAAAAAAAAAACCTTTTGACTCTGTAAAGTTTCGCTAACCATCATTTTTGTGTGCGTCTGATAAGATTCCAACCACGAGGGCACGTGAGACGCTGCAATTCAAACACTTAAAATAAGACCGAGCCAAGCCTTTTACCACGGCAACGAGAACTGTCTGTTATAAATCGGAGGCATGCACGTTGAGCGTTAGAACCGACAGAAAAGTATTCCTAAATTCTAAAAAACATGAAGTGGTCATTGGCGTTTCTTGGCCTTGCTCTGTGTCTTCTGTCTCGCTCTGCACTCTCGCAGACAGTGATCAAGACTCTCCCAGGATTTCCCGGTGAACTTCCTTTCTATCTTGAAACTGGGTCAGCGAAACATCAACTCTCTCTCTCTCTCTCTCTCTCTCTCTCTCTCTCAGATCTTTTCTCTTTATCTTTTCTTGCTGAGATTTCATGTTTTTGAACTGTTGGCTTGCTTTTGGAGGTGATTAGGTATGTCGGGGTGCGCGAGTTGGAAGATGTGCAAATGTTCTACTACTTCGTCAAGTCGGAGAGGAGTCCAAAAGATGATCCTCTGGTGCTCTGGATCACCGGAGGCCCCGGTTGCTCCACTCTCTCCGCAATTCTGTACGAGATTGGTAAGTCCAAACGTACACTAATATTAACTTCTGAAAAATATTTTCTAGAAAGTTAATTTTAGGAAAATAAAAAATACTTTTCATTGAGCTGAAACATAAAACGAACTAGAAAATTTTTTCCAACCTTACCCTCCAACGCCCCCTCCGAATCTAGTGTGACTCCACCCTCGGCATCCACTTGGCCGACCTTGCCATGGAGCCGCCCTTGCCCTCCCTCCCGTGACTGCACCCTCGCGGCGACAGCATCGGTGAGTGCGTGGATTTGCTGTTGACGATTCTGCAGATCACGAGAGAGTCGGAGGAGAGATGCGATTTCCTCGTGAGGATTGAGGGCTTCTTGAGCTTGAGAATTGCTGGCCTTTGGCGAGGTCGAGCTCGCCTGAAGTTGGCGAGTAAAGATTGAAAGAAAAGAAGGCGAGGGAGTCATCTATGAAGAGACAGCAATAGGATGCAGGAGGGGGCTCCATGGGCGTGACGGAGAGCAACATAAGGAAGAGATTGGTGGGGCAGTTGGATTTCACGGGGGGCGGAGGCAATGGGGAGAGAAGACGAAGATGGTGCGATCCGAGTGAGAAGCATTGAGATAGAGAGAGAAGAAAGAAGAGAGGAGAGAGTGACCTCGAGAAGGGAAAGTGATTTCTCTTGTCAAAGTGAGGAAATCATTTTCCCTGCCTTAGAAGGTGTTTTTCTTTTTTCGGTGATTGAAAATATTTTCCTGAATTAGTTTATTCATTACATTTCATACCAAGAATTTGGAAATTCTTTTTGCTTTGTTTCAATTTTTTCTTTCCTTTATTTTGTTTCATTTTTAGTTAAGTAATGTGAAGTGAATGCAACAATAAAAATCCTCATTTGTCAATAGCAATGATCTATAGAAGATGAACTGTAAAATAAAATAAATAATAAAAAGTTCAAAACACATGACCATGATCCATTAGTTCCCGATTTGTTTTTACTCAGGAACAAGGAACTGGGCTAGTTCCTATGGCTAGTTCGGTCCGATTTTCAATTTGACTTTGAACCATTGCTCACCTATAGTTCGGACAAAGGTTACTTAGGGTATGTTTGATAATAGTTCTGTGTTAGAGAACAACTTTTGATCAAAAATGGTTTTTTCTAATTCTGCTCTCGGGAATAATTTCTGAGCAAAAGAACGCGTTTGATAACTTCCCAAAATTTCTATTCCCGAGATAGAGATACATTTGGTAGGATTTTAAATTTTTTAATTTCTTTAAATTTTTTAATTTTTTAATTTTTCCTTTTTTTTTTTTTCATTTTTTTTTTTTTTTAGCTCTTTAGCTAGTCGCCAGCCATCGTCGTGGCCGGTGAGTTCGTTGGAGGCCAGCTTAGCCACGGTGAGCCTCGGCCTCGCCCAAGCAACGTGAGGTCGGCCTTGCCTTGGCTTGGCGAGGCCTAGCCTCGCACTGGCTAGGGAGGTCGAGCCTTGTCGATGGCTGGGCAAGCTCGGCTAGGAGGTCAACCTCGCCTAGCTAAGGCGAGGCCAAGCCTTGTCGATGGCTGGGCAAGCTCGGCCTCGCCAGATCTAAGCGAGGTCAACCTCGCCTAGCCAAGGCGAGGCCAAGCCTTGCTTAGCCACGTTGAGGCATGGGCCGACAAGCCTTATCGAGCCACGGCAAAGCTTAGGCTAATGAGCCTCATCGTGGCTTAGCCTCCTACCAAAAGTAAGAAGAAGAATAAGAAAAGAGAAGAAAGAGGAGAGAAAAAAAAATTATAAAAATTGTTCCTGAGAATAAAAT
Organism: Eucalyptus erythrocorys; assembly: GCA_014182555.1. Taxonomy (NCBI): domain Eukaryota; kingdom Viridiplantae; phylum Streptophyta; class Magnoliopsida; order Myrtales; family Myrtaceae; genus Eucalyptus; species Eucalyptus erythrocorys. The sequence continues at coordinate 14,135,326 of CM024603.1, forward strand.
TCTATTTTTTTCTACCTTTTGTTTCTATTCAAAATCCATTCCCAGAAACAAAAAACTAGATTTTTTTTTTTTGTTTTTGGAAACAAAAATTTTGCTAAACAGGTTTCTATTCTTTTTTCATTCTCCGGAACAAAAGAACAGAAAGAGTTATTTCGGGGAACAGTAACAAATTTTATCAAATAGAGCCTGAGTTTCTAGTTGCATTCAGGTCCATTCACGTTCAACTACAAGAATTTAACTCCGAGCAGACCAACTCTGAAAGTGCATGAATACTCATGGACAAAGGTAACAAGAATTTGATTCTTTTCCCTGCGGTGACTTTGGTTGCATCGCCCCGATCATTTAATTGGTAAATTTGCAGGTTGCAAACATCATATTCGTAGATGAGCCTGTCGGAAGTGGGTTCTCTTACGCGAATAATTGGGAAAGCTACAATGTGAATGACAATATTTCGGCCACGGATACTTATGAGTTTCTTAGGAAGGTAAAGTAAAAAAAAAAATTGAGAAATTTTCTATTTTCCAGACATGTATTTATATATTTCACTGTAACTATATTAGGCCCAAGACATTATAATTTAGTTTAATTTTAATCTGATTTTTCTGTCGCTTGAGGTGTGATTCAGTGGCTCACGTTGCATCCTGAGTTTCTGAGCAACCCACTCTACATCGGTGGTGATTCTTATGGCGGCTTTATCAATCCGATTGTCACTCTGAAAGTTGCTGAAGGTATGCTTATTTATTCATCTATTTATCTTCATTTAAATACCGTTCACCAAGGAATTTTCTTTTTATAAATGCCGTTGACATCGGATAAACAATTCGTGTTTGTATTGACAATTCATGTCATCACAGAAATATTTCAACATGAGTATGTGATGTCTTTATTAAAAACAAGAAAAAAATGTCTCGAATTGTGTCAATTTAGATTTTTTTTTTTTTTTTTTTTTTTTTTTGGGTCGAAGGAAAGGGCTTTCATTATTGAATTGTGGAGGAAGCATAAATAGGTCTAGAATTAGATCACAATAAAACTTAGAGTGAGCGAGGGGGCTTAGACGGCCAATTCTCAGGGAGTAGATTTCTTCGATGGGTTTTAACTATCTAATTTACGGTCCGGTTTGCTTCATGGGGTCCATAAGTGATTGAAACTCCTCTTTTTTTCTTTTTTGGTCGAAAATACGATTACTATTTTTTTTTTTGTCAGTCCTACTCTATGTCTACTCTATACTCACTCTCAAACTTTTGCCCTACCTCTTGCAGGGCGTGGGAGTCGAAACCCACTCTTAAAACTTACTCGTCCCCACCCCATCCCATCCCCTCCTGAGAAGGTGGGGATTTGAATCCCTAACCTCCCCTTCCATGTTGGAAGGGTGGCCATTGGAGCCGATTACTATTGATTTACTTAGGCAAGTTTGGAGCAAATACATCAAAAGCATCAACGCATAATAAATCAAAGAGGGCAGTTGGGGGATTAGCTACCCAATTACTAGAAAGGTAGTTAGCTCTTTGGGCTTTTGCAACCCAATTTGCTATTCTATTGGATTCTCTGCTACAATGGGCCAGAGAGAGGCCTGGAAATTCCTTTAGCTTTGTCTTGATCCGGGCTAGAAATTGCTCGCAATCTTCTATGGTAGACTTTCACTTGATATGAGCTCTACAGCTGATAAGCTATCAGTGACTACATCAACTTGCAACTTCGAAAACTTCAGTTTAGAATTAAGTAGTGTTCAGTCGAGATGGGTTCGGATTCCTTTTCTTTTGACAAATTCGTGTTGAGAATCATCGGCCCTACGTCAATCTATAGGATGTGCACATGAATCATTCTCTTCTCAATAATCCATGCATATTAAGATGTGAAAGGGAAACAAAAACTAGGATTTGGTCTACTACATCAAATTGACGTACCAAAGAAATCGGCTTGAGAATATTTTCTCTAATATTAACCAGTTTATCTCATTTTTTCCATCCTTTCAATTTTTTCTAGAATGAAACTTCTCTTGCTCACATAACAAATTGTCTTAGTATTATCTGGACAATCGAATTAAATAAATGAATAGGTTTGTTCCATTCTATATAAAAATATAAGTTAATTTATAAAGTTCACATGAATATAAGTATAACAACTATGAAAACTCGGCTGTCATCCAATTAATTATCACAAGAACAACTTCCTTTACCAAACCTTATAAATTTTTGTTTCCTGGAAAACAACAATCTATGACTGTAGTCGAATATTATAACTTGTTGCAGGAATTGAAGCGGGCCTTGAACCAATAATGAATCTGAAGGTAAATATCATCAACCATACTAAATACCATGTTTCTTATGTCCATTTTCCGTCGAAAATGCCAACATTTATCAGTTGAACTCGATTTAGGGGTACTTGCTTGGAAACCCTGTAACAAATACGCAAAGTGACGAGAATTCAAGGGTCCGATTTGCTTATTTGAAGGCTCTTATATCTGAAGAGTTGTACAAGGTAACAATTCCAACATGTCTATGGTATTATTATATTTTTTTTCGAGATGTTTTGTCAAATGATTGGTTTTTAGAAGCTATGCCAAATCGTCGTAGAAAGCAAAATGTTCAGAATTCTTATTGGCTCTTCCCGAAAATTGGTTTCTCTGAATTTCAGTCGGCGGACAAAAATTGTAATGGCGATTTCGTAAACGTGAATGAAAGCAATGCCGCTTGCGTCGACGACCTCAAAATCGTGACTATGGTTAGTGGGCATTCAATTTTTTATTTTATTTTATTTTAAATATGGATCATATCATTTCCTGTCGAGAATTTCGCGTATTAAACCTTTGCGTTTATTTAAATTGACTTTAGTGCCTGGAGAAATTAGACATAGCAAACATATTAGAACCAAATTGCTTCTATTCGACTCCAAAATCAACGGCGGATGGTACGTGGGACCCGAGCTTAGTCAATCGAGACCCTACATTTCTTGCCTTACCGCAGCTTCCTGGGGTCTGGTGCCGGGTAAGGATTAGAACTGTTTTGTTTTTCTATTTCATTTTGCAGGTGAATAATACACTTTTATCGTGACCTTACTAAACAAAACAAAAGAAGAAAACTTAGACTAATGCACCTAATAATTGAGACTTTGACATTCAATACTCATGTATAGAATAATTTATATCACAATGGCATTAATTTAATCTTCGACTTCATCGTGATATTATTGTATTATTGTTCATATTCTATCACGTCATTGTAGCTAAATGATAACCGTCTCTTAGTAATTTTGATATTCAATATCAAAAGAACATAAGACAAGTTTAAACATACGGCAATTGAATTGGAAATAACTGCTGATCCCGAAATTTAATTATTCTTTTTTTTTTTTTTTTTTTTTGAGATTCAATTTGTAGGTATATCACATTCACCTTTCAAAATTTAATGGGTGTTGTTTTTTTTTTTTTTTTTTTTTTTTCCATGTAGGTCTATAACTACATGCTTTCCTCTACTTGGGCTAACGATAGAGCCGTTCAAGAGGCTCTTCACGTCCGACCGGTATGTAATTGTCAATACTATAACAAAATGTAATTGAATCTGCAAAGTAATAGAATTTCCTCCTAATTAAATTGTTAATTTCTGTTTATTTTCATATTGTTTCGGGTAAAAAATGATATGCCAGGGGACAATTAGGAAGTGGGTAAGGTGCAACGACAGTTTATCTTACGAATACAGTATTAGAGAAGTGATTGACTATCACAAAGAGCTCTTGGAAAGGGGATATAGAGCACTTATTTATAGGTAATAAAATTAACCAATGTCCTCCTCCTCCTCCTCCTCCTCCTTCTTTTTTGGCTATTACCCAATTTACTTAAATTTCTCAAAATATAGTGGTGACCATGACATGACCATCCCATATGTGGGAACACTCGCATGGATTGAGACGCTGAATTTAACAATATCTGAAGATTGGCAAGCATGGTTCGTCGATGGACAAGTTGCAGGGTCGGTTTCAATAATAACCCTTTTCTTAGTCTTTACATTTTGTTTTATCGGTTGATGAAAAGAATCACTCTTAATATATGATGTCTACGTTTGCATTGGTCTTTTTATCAGATACACTACAGTATATTCTTACGGAGAAGCCTATCTTACATATGCAACCGTCAAGGCAAGGGAATCGCCTCCTTTTCTTTAATATTTATTTTAAGGATCATAGTTTTCACAATTTCAAATTTGCTAATTATTTGTGAGAACATCATTAAACTGTCCACTCGTTTTGCGCAGGGAGGAGGACACACAGCTCCAGAGTACAAGCCCAAAGAATGTTTTGCCATGATTGATAGGTGGCTTGCTTATTATTACCTCTAATCTGGTGGAGATCGAGATGAATGCTATCATTGCCAAAGCCAAAGGTCCTTAATTTGCATGAATATTATGCAATTCGAATTTGTGTTTTGGTGTATCTAACCCCCGTCGATGTTCAAATAAATATCTTCTCTCATCTCTGTAAATCCCGTATCCGCTCAGGGATTTAATTTTTTAACCCTTAATGTGTTTTTATTGCATAAACTTTGTTAATGAGTGGTAAAACGGCACTTGACGAGTAACTGAATAAGTGTACTTCAAAATTTTCCGATGGACCGACATATCTCGTTTTATGTGCAATGAATGCTTTGAAGGTCGACGTATTCCATTTGGAATATGTTTGACAGGAGCCGACAATGCTTCTTGTCAAGATGATCCACAATACGCACTAGGAAAGCACCGCTCCCGCATGCACCTCATCAATCATTGGGCGACGGATCGGGATCACCGAGGCTTGCAGGGAGCAAATGCTTTGGGAGCACCTAATATACGTTCTGCAAGTTCTCTGTCTAATCTAAGATTAACGCACAGCATTGTACCAAATAATTAATGTAGATCAGTGGAACCGCATGGCTGTCTTGTTTGGCTTGACTTCCTTTTCGGGAGCTAATGCCAAAGCTTCAATCCTGACTAGGGGCGATGAACCGGTACTGGGAAAAGAATTGAACGCACCGACGTAGCCGGCACGTTCTAGCTCATCGCACTCCACGAGTGACCATAAATGTTGCACATATCTCGATTCGTTATTCACGATGCGAAATGCAATTTTAAATGGACGAATCTCGTCTCGACATGACATGAGTCCATTAAGTGGCGCCCGAGCCAAGTCAACCTAGTAATATCGCACGTCGTATGTCCCCCGCAAAGCACGACTTTCCGTGCAATTCTGAATTCGGATTCCTTTTTCTTTGCCTAGTCACTATTCGTATGGTGCAGACCGGAGTCTTCAACTTATAGATGACGGCCATGCATGATGAGCGAAATCGTCGCAAGAGTCGCGAAAGGAGCGTGAATGGAAAGGCAGCTCCATTAGCACCTCTCCCTCCATTCTCCAAAAAAGTATGAAGTTGTGGGCGCTTCGTTGTCTTGCTCTTTGTCTTCTCTTCCGATCTGGACTCCCCCAGACAGTGGTCAAGTCTCTTCCCGGATTGCCCGGCGACCTCCCTTTCTATCTCGAAACCGGGTCGGTGAAACCCCCCCGCTCTCACTCTCTCTCTAAATGCAGTCCTAAGATTAGTCAACACGCCGGGTTGGTGTTCCGACCAGGATGCGCAGATCATGTGTGTTGGGATCTTTGCATGTCGTTGCTGATTATTTTCCTTTTGCTTTTAGATACATCGGAGTCGGGGAGCTGGAAGATGTTCAGCTGTTTTATTACTTCGTCGAGTCGGAGAGGAGCCCGGAAGATGACCCTTTGGTGCTGTGGCTGACCGGTGGCCCAGGTTGCTCCGCTCTCTCCGGTCTGTTGTACGAGATCGGTAAGCCCCCTTTTATATCTTCTGATACTTGGGACAGGGATCGAGTGAAGTCCCAAATCCTTCTCTGAGAGGGAAATGTTCTTCTATTTTTATTTTTTATGCGGGAATAATTTGATCCCACATATTGATTATTTTGTGTATAAATATCAGCAGTTTGGCAATAAGCCCGGTTATTGAGAAGGACATTTTATTCCTTGAAAATCAAGTATAACACTTGCAACTCTTTTATGTGAATCTCGCAACCTAAATCACCATGAAGGAAAGCATTCTTCCTATCCAGCGGCGCATCTTCTCCCGTTGATTTGGGATCTCATCATCATTGATGATGATGATAGAGAAAATTACCTGCTGAAGGGGGAACTATCTGTTCAGCTAGTTGAGCTCAGCCATTTCCTAGGACTTAAATGGATAGAAGAAAATACAATATTTTTCTAATAAACTAAGATATTGTTGTCCACGTGATTAAACTTTAGTTTGATTTTGTTTGGAATGGAGGCCGGATCATATTAATATATTTGGCAAATTCTAATTACCATCAATTATTTTTCCATTGAACAAATTTAGTACCCCTCCTTTACTTACTAAATTAAGTGTTTTTTATTTATACTTAATTGGATCATTTAAGTCAATTCTGTTTAAGGTCATCATATCAGTTTAATCCCATTAAGTGATGATTTAATTTTTCGAACACTTAGATAGGGTTCTCAAACTGGCCAATTAGTCATAACAAGGTAAGTTGTATCTGAGAAATACATTATGTAATTATCTCGATGATAGTACATATTTTGCAAGGAGCCGATTACAGCCTATAAAGATTACGTATTGCTCTTTGAAGAAATGTGCATGTCAATAGATTTTGAAATTTATGAATTCTAATACGTGAAACGTGGCATATTTATTACATTGAATGCAGGTCCATTTACAATTGACTACGAAAATTCTACTAGATGGAGACCAACTCTAAGATTGAATCCATTTTCATGGACAAAGGTAACAAGAATTGATTTTTTTCCCCCTTTTTGGGCTATGATTAACTTTACTAAAAAAAATTGGCGAATTAGCGTTCACACAGGTGGCAAATATTATATTCCTAGATCAACCAATTGGAACTGGATTCTCCTACGCAAATAATTGGGAAAGCTACAACATAAACGACAACATTTCGGCTGCCGAAACTGGTGAATTTCTCAGGAAGGTAAATTCAAAGAAAATGGGAAAACAACCAATTCAATCGTAAATCTATTGTATGGATACCAATTCAGTACTAAAATTTTCAATTTTGCTAATACAGTTTTAAAGCTTTGCGTGAAATTCCCATGTAGTGATTTCGGCCAATTACCACCTTAAATCATTCAACTAGCAATCCACGTAAGATGTCGTTCCGAGTAATGTTGTCCATGTCAGTGTGCCATGTAGGACAGTTGACGATTATTGGATGCCTCGTTTGCAATTTCCAACAATGATTGGCAGAAAGGATCATATTGAAATTTCGAAGAAAAATTTAGGATTATATTGGCAGAATTAAAAGTTTGAGATTGAATTGGCATGTGTATAATTAATTTATGACTGATTTGGTAATTATCCCGAAACAAGAATCTTCATTTAAATGAGAGCCTCTAGATAATTAAAATCCATAATTTCTTTTTATCTTTTGCCTATGTTGCCTGTGCTGTGATTTAGTGGCTTAAGCTCCATCCTGAGTTTATGAGCAACCCACTCTACATTGCCGGGGATTCTTACTCGGGTATCATTGTTCCCATGGTCACTCTGCAAGTCGCTAAAGGTATGGCGGTTTATTCTTTTTCTTCATTCTGTTTGCTCATCAATAAGCATATATACATGTAGTACTTCGCATCAGTGCATATTCTGAAAATTTTGTAATTAAAAAAATCAAAGTTCGTGCACCCCAAAACTAAATGAAAAGTAAAAAATAAAAACCAAGTTAGACATGCCATAACTTTCATATATTACGATAGGAGATTAACAAGTGCTCATGCAAGATATGAAAGATCGTATTATCATTACCATTCACACTTTTTTTCGCTCCAAATATCGTTGCGGACACCCTCTACCATTTTGAAGAGACAATATTAGCCTAAAAAAACCCATCCGTGGGTAGCTGCTTTGGTTAAGAGTCCCTCCCTCATCGCTGAGGTCAAGAGTTCGAAACCCGCAGTTACTAGCTATTTAAATGGAAGGTCTTGGCGGTGGGTTGCTGGGCTAATCTCCCTCAAGGTATAGGAGTCCAGCCCTCAAGAGCTTTTTAGGCACGAGGGGTCTGTGGTGGAGTCTTTGGTTAAAATCATTAGGATTGTAAGGAAACTCCTCTTATTAACAATCATATTTTAACTAAAAGACAATATTATCAGTGCCACCTCTAAGAAAGCCGCTTCTTCCGCACTCTCTCAAATTTCTTTTTCATGGTTGTACTTCTTCTGAAGTTATTCTCCATTCTCCAAAAGTTTAATTACTTCGTGCAATCTGCAAGTGTCAAATACACAAAGAAGTAAAGAAAGGTTAGTTATATTTGCACATTGTTTACTTTATTTTTCCTATATCTCTTCTTGATCGTGAATTTTTCTTTACTTTGATTTCTGGTACAAAATTATGAGAATTTGCTCGAAGATTCAATATTGAGGATGATGTATACATTTTTCATGTTCCACTCGAATATAATATTCCATGTAGTTATGTTTTAGGGAGCTTTTTCTTTTCAATTTTATTGATAATAATAGATGTTTAAAATTATTAATGTGATTATCTATGTTGTACTGTTAATCTTTCTTTAGAAAATATGTATTAGCAAATGGTGTAGTGGTGACATGATAAATAGATCAAAGTTGGACTATTAGATTCACTGAATAAGATGAAAGTTAGGCAATTAGAATATATAGATCTTAACATAATGACATATATTAAAGTTCAAATTAAACCAAAAGCATTCATTTTAACTAGTACATGATTCTCTTCACTTGTAATTGTGCTCAATAACTATTTTCTAGTATAAAATAATGGCTATCTACCAAATAAACAATTTTTTTCCAAAAGGTTGCCAAATTTTTCCTAAATGAAAAAAGAAAAAAGAAGAATAAGAAAAAACCAAACAAAAGGAAGGGAAAAAAAGAACTAAGCTTAAATCAATACTGGCCATATTTGACCTTAGCCTTCGTTGCGCAAGTAGATTGTAAGTAAAAATTTTGAACTTCCAACAACATTTTAAAGTGGGACTGTAAGGATTGATGTGGCAAATTAAAGGTAGTAGGGGTGCTTGTAACCATCTTTGGAGTAAAAAAAAGTGCTAGTTTATCATTTCAATAATGTGAATTTTTTTTTTCTTTCATCTTCTATGTCTTTAGAAAGTAGCAATCCTGGAAATATACTAGAGCCCTGACTTTTCTATATGGGGGTTATCCAAACCTTTTTGCTAAAGTAATCTTTAGGACAATGACACCACAAATATCATAACTTTCATATAGTACTCACTTGAGTGTCATTATTTTTTTTTCAATCACTTAAGTGATATAATTTCTAAAAAAAAAAAAACCGTTTATTTAAATGTGATAACTTTCAATCAATCACTTAAATGTAAAAAAAAAAAAAAAAATCTAAAAATGTTGACCTAAGCGTCGGAATCTAACATGGTATAGTACTCATGGTGAATGTTCTTGAAAAATTATGGCACTCAAGTAATAGATTAAAAAGTTATATCGTACTTGATCAGAAAAAAGAATTATAGTACTCAAAGAAGTGATGTACATAAGTTATGCGCCTCAAAAAAAAATGTATCACACTTAAGCAAGCACCAAAACTATGACACTTGTGGTGTTATTTTTCCATTAATCTTTGTTAATACATGTAAACAGGCGTGTCCATGTACATCAAATAAAGCTTTGTCTCATAGTTATGACAAATGCCATACATTTACTTGACAATTCGGTCAAGATTTTTTTTTTTTTTTTTTTTTTTTTTGGGTCTGTAATTTTGGTAATGGAATAATTCTTTAAGTCTTTATCTCTCAAGTTATGCATTATAGATGTGAAAGGAAAACCAGAAAACAATGCAACATAGTCTATCGACTATCGACACTGAATTAGGGTTTTAAAAAAAAAAATTATGAAGGAGTTATTCTTTAATTTCTTCGTTTCTGGTTATATTTCTTGATTTTTAAACACGGCTTATGTTTAAGAGTGATTATTATTTACGTGACAAGAAAATAAATTGAATAACCGATTAAAAGTAGGTAGCAACATGCCTACTAATCAAATTTGTTATATTTTTTTGTGAAAAGAAAAATCGTGACCTTGCCTACCCACCTGCAATCCTCTCACCACCATAATTGGAATTAGGTAGAGATTACTATTCCACAATTGCTCGCTGACATGTTTTAATCTTGGTCCATCATGATTTCTGCCAGCAAACAAAGCGGGTTTGAAGCCTAGAATGAATCTTGAGGTGATTATCACTGTCATCACATTTATGCACCGTTCTTAAGTCTGCATTTTCTTTTCGAATTAACGAGACTCATCGACCGAATTTGATTCAGGGCTACGTGCTTGGCAACCCTCTTACAAATGTGCATAGTGACTACAACTCAAGAGTCTCATTTGCTCATTTGAAGGCTCTTATATCTGAAGAGCTATATGAGGTAATCGCTTTTATAGCACCCATAATGTATCATGTGAAAAAAAGTTCAGTCTTCTTTATCGCACAGTTTGTGAAAAGATTATTCAAGTGTATATCGGATGTATCACATTTATAATGTGTATCGTTAATTTTGAATAAAAAAGTGAGAAAATAAAAGGCTATAAATGTGTGTTTCGGGAAAAAAATTTTCCACATTCTCTTCCCATTAGTCGCTTATTTTTCTCTAATAAGTCTGACCCAAAAACTAATGTCAGCTTTTTTCGTGCATTTTCAGTCGGCTAGCGCTGATTGTCATGGCGACTTCATAAACGTCAACAAAAATAATGTTGATTGTGTCAATGACCTTAAAGTTGTGACCGAGGTGGGTGAGCGTTCATTCTGTTTTCTTTTCTCCTATCTATTTTTTTGTTTTTTCTTCTTTTTCCCCGTTTCTGGTCTTTTAATATTATTATTTTCTTTTTTTTTTTCTAAATTTCATGTATTGAATCTCGACTTTTGTTAATTTTAGTGCCTGGAGAACTTATATATGGCCAACATATTGGAACCCAGTTGCGCGTATGCGACTCCGAATTCGAAGATGGGTGATGTGTGGGATTTCAGCTTAATAGATGAAGACCGTCGACTTCTCCTTTTTCCCTCGCTGGAATCTCCCCGGGTTTGGTGCCGGGTCAGTAACAATTTTTTATTTTAAATTTCCAACCTTTTACCACATTTTTTTTTCAGTAAAAGATACTAATCAACTCTTGAATGGAATTTTAACTTTTATCTCTTGCTTTAGTCAAATCTTTATTGCGTTCGCACTTCGACTATTTTATAATAGAAACACTTGAAACTTTCATGACGTATAAATGATGACACTTTGAATCGCATACAATTTAGTCATTATGTTTCAAAATTAAAATAATATTTTTAATTTTGATGTGAAAATAAAGGATTTTTTTTTTTTTTTTTGGCTTAGTGAAAACAAACATGGACTTCATTAATTAGATCTTTCTTTTTCCCTGTAGAGTTATAACTATTTGTACTCCTATGCTTGGGCTAGCGATAAAATGGTTCAAGATGCTCTTCATATCCGAGAGGTACGTAATTGGTCATATTAATTACGTAAAATTTCTTTTTAATGATTTTGCTTTTTTATAGGGTAAAAGCCACCAAAAACTCTAAATTATATCTACAATGACCTATTTATTTCAATCTTCTTTTTTTATGATATCAAAAGACATATTTAACCAAAACATGTACCGATGTGATACATTTACTCCAAATTTTTTTTTGTGACAAAAAAGTCATAATTATATTCATGTGACACATGTATCCCAAACTTATTTTTTATGACACTAAAAATCTCAAACTTATACTTAGCTATATATTTATCATCCGTCAAGATTTTTTTTTTCCTTTTCTTTTTGCATGCCCCCTTCATCTTCACCGCTGTTGTCGTTGTCCTTACCATTGTCATTGCGACCATCCTCACTATCGCCAAACTAAGGAAGGAAATGAAAGAGGAAGTTTAAAAGAAAATGAGAAAAGCAAAACATACAATATGTTGACATATTTCTGTTACACGAGTGCCACATCAGTGTCGTTTGCTTTCTGTCATTCGTGTAGGTAGTCATATAAGATTTTTACCGAAATTATGATTTAGAATAAGTCTCACAATGATACAAATTTGGGTTAAGTGTATCATATGAATACAAATTTATGATTTTTTGTGTCATAGAAAAAAAGTTTGGGTAAATGTATCACACAAACACAAGTTTGTAGTTTACAATGTCACAAAAAAAAAAAAAAGGGTACAAGTGTCATGGGGTATAATTTTTTTGGGTATATGCATATATTCTTACTATGTTTTACGACGCGTTGGATTATAAACCAGGGGACAATTGAGAAGTGGGTAAGGTGCAATGAGACTTTGTCTTACAAACACACTGTCAAAGAAGTCGTAGACATACACAAAAAGCTCATAAAAAGGGGAGTTCGGGCCCTTATTTATAGGTAATTAAGCACCTCTTTGCAATATGATTTATGACTGGTAGTCGAGCTACTTACTTCACTTAATTTACTTTCTTAACATGTAGTGGTGATCATGACATGGTCATTCCATATGTGGGAACTCAAGCCTGGATTGATACATTGAATTTGACAATTTATCAAGATTGGCATGCGTGGTTCGTCGACGGACAAATTGCCGGGTTTGGTTTCAAGAACATCCTTCTAGTTATTGTGTACTTCAATGTCTGACAAATTGCCTCGACACCCTCGTATTTATGCCGATTTTATCGAATGAGGTTCCTACGTTTTCGGTAATCAATGAAAGTATAAGCCTCTCAAATGTTTGTGTTTATTTTGGCCTCTTTCTTGTAGGTATGCTACGCTATATTCTTATTTACCATCCCTTCTAACACACGCAACCGTCAAGGTAAGGAGATTCATATCCAAAAATTTCTCTTTTTTACAAACTCTTTTCTCTTCTCTTTTTCCCATTTTCATATGCGAATTTATTTCCAATTGTATCATTAGAACTCGTGAGTTCTACGTTTTAAGAGTGGTATGAACTCCTTTGTGCAGGGAGGGGGGCACACAGCTCCTGAATACAAGCCCCGAGAATGTTTTGCGATGATCAATCGGTGGTTCGACTATTACTACATTTAATTTGCAGTTGTAGCTCCTCCGGCATTTAAGCTTGTGACAACTCGAAATGTTTTTCTCGCATGAATGTTGTTAACGATAGTGGTAATACCGCACTTGATCAGTAAACAATTAAGCATATTTTTACATTTTTCAATGCACCGACTTGTCCCATACCATATGCGATCAATGCCTTGAAAGTCGAACCATTCCATGTGGAGTAAGTTTGATATGGACATGATTCACATTATGTACTTGGGAGCATCCCTCCCATATGCACCTCCTCAGTCATTGAATGATGGAAGGAAACGCACCCTGTATGATTCAACGATAGTACATTTTAGGCCAACGATTGCAAGGGGATGCAAATGCTATGGGATAAACTAATTTGTGTTCTAACGTTGCATGTCTAACCTTAGATTAATATACGGCATTGTACCAACAAATGGATGAGGATTTTAGAAACACACGGTTGTCCTATTTAGCTCGAAAGTTAAAATAACTACCTAATATCCGATGTTGCTTTGTTTGCTACCTAATGTCTTTTTCTGAAGCTAATGTCGAAGCTCCAGTCCTCATTTTCCCTCGTTCAAACTTGGTTTGGTGTACCTCTCTTTCAACGGTGATAAGGCGGCGATGAGCCCCTCCCCGTTTTGCATCTAAACATGTGATCGATCCTCTAATCCACAAACTCGTACTCGGAAAAGAATTGAAGGCACCGATGCAACTTGCACTTTCTAACTTGACTGACCAAAATTCTTGGACAAATCTCGGTCATCGTCAAATGACGCGATCCATTTTAAATGGACAAATCTCGTCTCCATTTGACATGAGTCCGTTAAGCGATAGATGAGCCAAGCCACCCGGATCCCACTGCAAAGCACGTCTATGGTATCATCTGTAGGCCGAGCCTGCCCTATACTTCCTCTATAGTTTATAGGATCAACCTCAATCGGGTAAAAGATTTTCAATGGGACAACGACCAACTGTTTTTAAAATGTTGAGTTGTTTGATGAAAAATTGTTATGAGATCACAATCGACTGCTCCTGCTCTAAAAACTTAAGATGCTAAATGGAGACAGTGGTTTAATATTTGAATATTCTAACAAGAGGTACTAATTAAAGATTTTCCCAATATTTTATTGGACCTTGGCCCAATTAGATATTAATAACTATACACATGGCCCAAATTAGAGTCTTCATTAATCATTATATATGATGGACTTTGCATGATGAGCATAATCTTTCCGCGAGTCACAAAAGGACGGTCAATGAAATCTCTCTCCATTCTCCAGAAGTATGAAGTTGTGGGCGCTTCATGGTCTTGCTCTCTGTCTTCTCTTCCAATCTGGACTCTCCCAAACAGTGGTGAAGTCTCTTCCCGGATTGCCCGGTGACCTCCCTTTTCATCTCGAAACCAGGTCAGTAAAACTCCCCTCTCTGTCTCTGTGCCTCTCTCTAAATGCAGTTGTAAGATTAGTCAGCACACTGGGTCGATGTTTCAACCAGGACGTGGAGATCATGTGTGTTTGAATCTTTGCATGTGGTTGCCGATCCTTTTCCTTTTTTGTTTTAGATACATCGGAGTGGGGGAGACGGAAGATGTTCAGCTGTTCTATTTCTTCGTCAAGTCGGAAAGGAGTCCAAAGGATGACCCTTTGGTGCTGTGGCTCACGGGCGGCCCCGGTTGCTCTGCTCTCTCTGGACTGTTGTACGAGATCGGTGAGTCTGTCCCCCTTCAAACCTTCGCCTTTTGCGGAACCTGGGTGAATCCCGAGCTGTGCCTGTCGCATCTGATGGGACCGCAGATTTAGACCGATGAATCTACCTTGCTAACTAACATTCACAGTCCACACCACGACATTGGAGTCGTCAAAAGTTCTAAGATTGTTAGTTCTGAGCGGAAACAAGAAGAGAAAAACATTCTTCGTTTTTTTTTTTTTTTTTTTTTTTTTTTTTTTTTTTTTTTTTTTTTTTTGCCTTTTCAAATTCTAACCCGCCACAAAATAATGAGGGGCCACCAAACACGATTAGAGATATTTATTTTTTTTTTATTGAAAAGGATATAACGTCCTTGGAAATCAAGTTTAGTACTAACAAATCTTTTTTTAAATGTTACTCATGATCTGACTCTCCATGTGGGAAAGCATTTCCCCAACCATCTTAGAGTTTCCATAACTCATTCATGTCATTTGAAAGTCTCGTCATGATCTACTTCATGGTCCGGAGAAACCCTTGAGCTATTAATCAAGTCTTATATCACTCAATCAAACCTATCAGGCAAACTCTTACTGGGTTCGATGCCTCTCGGCCTTGATGTGAGATGTCATGTCTGATTCTACTTTTAAGGCTTGGATCTCTCCCTCTATTGCCTTCTTTCATTCTTGCTTTGGCAGATCCTTCTCCATATGAGGATAGTTCTCTCACTCCAACGTCCTCAATCAGTGCTATATCAGTGTATATAGGATTTGAGAAAAATACGTGGAAGATTTGTTAGCAAGGATTTCGACTTCCATGACCACTATCTTGTTGTCTTAATCGACTTAATTTCGTTTGGATCGCAGGCCGAAATCTGTTCGGGAGGTCGATTTTGAGGCTTCATGCCAAGGTAGTAGCCGACAAGAGAGGCTAAAAAAATTTAACTGTTTTCTTAAGACTACTATGCACATAGGGATAGGCAGATAGTAGTACAGCTAATATAATTATATTGCATGTGAGAAAATGATTTATGAGATTATCCCAATAATTAATCTTATTCAATAAGCCGATTATGACCCAATAGAGATTGTAAGTATTGTTAAAAGAAAATGCATATGTCATTATGTTTTGAAATTTACGAATTCTAATAGATGAAACGTCGCATATTCATTACATTGAGTGCAGGTCCATTTACGTTCAATTACGAGAACTCTACCAGAGACAGGCCAACTCTAAAATTGCATGAATATTTATGGACAAAGGTAACAAGAGTTGATTTTTTTTCCTTAGTGGATGTGATTTCCGTTACCTTCATAATTTGATTAGACAATCGTTGAGTAAACCGAATACATGATCGGGACAGGGCGAGTATCAAGAAGAAGTGTCCTTATCCCGAACTACTCATAAATAAATAAATAAATATATATATTAATATTTTCTAGTCCTGTTTATCGGCTAATTTTTCCAATCTGAACAAAAGCTAGCAACTCATTAGGCTCACGATCGGCTACGTTCATGCAGGTGGCAAATATTATATTCCTAGATCAGCCTGTTGGAACTAGATTCTCCTACGCAAATAGTTGGGAAAGTTATAATGTAAATGACAATGTTTCGGCTGCTGAATCATATGAATTTCTGAGGAAGGTAAAATGAAAAGGAAATCCTTACGTAAAAGGAGAGTCTCTAGATGATTACAATTAATAATTTCTTTTTATATTTTGGCCTTGTTGATTGATTTAGTGGCTTAAGCTCCATCCTGAGTTTCAAAACAACCCACTCTACATTGCTGGGGATTCTTACTGGGGTATTATTGTCCCAGTGATCACTCTGCAAGTCGCTGAAGGCATGGTTATTTATTCTTTTCCTATTATGTTCATGCATGCGATTTTGCAAATGCATATCTATCTTACACCCTAAAAGCTAACTTAAATAAAAAAATAAAAGTTAATCCATATATGTCCCAAAAGACGATTGGGTATATTTCTTTTGAGGCCAGAGCCATGTTTTCTTCTGGGTATTTTTACATCTCGGTCCATTATGATTTCTATCAGGAATGAAGCCGATTTGGAGCCTAAAATGAATCTTGAGGTAACTGTCACTTTTCATCACATTGATACATCGTTCCTTAATTTACATTTCCCTTTTGAAATAATGAAGCTTATCGGTCAAATTCTATTCAGGGGTACTTGCTCGGAAACCTTGTAACTAATGTAAATAGCGACTTGAACTCAAGAGTCCCGTTTGCTCATTTGAAGGCCATTATATCAGATGAGTTATATGAGGTAATGATTCCCAATGGGGCCATAGCATATTGCATGAAAGAACAAAGTGTATATTCTTCGTGCCTCCTTAATCCATTTATTTTATTTTTAATGTGACCCAAAAGTTAATGTCTACCTTTTTGGGGCATTTCAGTCAGCTAACACAAATTGTATTGGCAATTACATAAACGTCAACGAAAGTAATGCTGCATGCGTCGATGATCTCAAAGTTGTGACCAAGGTTGGTGGGCATTCATTTTGTTTTCTTTTCTCCTCTCTATTTGTTTTTTTTTTTTTTAATTTTATTTTTGGGTCTTTTTTTCCCCATTTTGATCTTTTATTTTTCTCTCATTTGAAATTCATGTCCTTAAACCTTGATTTTTGCTAATTTAGTGCCTGGAGAATATAAATACAGCGAGCATACTGGAACCAAGATGCGTGACTATGATTCCGAAATCGACGGCGGGTGATACGTGGGACCCGAGCTTGATAAATGACAACCGTGCACTTCTCCTACTTCCCAAGCTGGAATCTCCCCGCGTTTGGTGCCGGGTATATATCAGATTTATTTTTCAGATCAAAAACAACTATTAGATTTTCTTTTTTCATTTTCTACCACATTTTTTTAGTGAAAAAAATAAGGAACCCACTTCTGAATTAATTATACTTTTTACTTAATTTAGATTGAGATTCTTCCGAACATTTTTATACTCAAAGCCCCTGAAATTTTCAAAATATGTAAATGTTGATACATAAATTTACATATAATTCTTTCATAATTATTCAATTTTTGAATTATATTTTAAATTTCCATAGGAATTTGGCAACCAATTAGCTTTAATTGGTGGATATGCATTATTCAGTTTATTTTGACTCTCTACTTCATCATTCATTCTCCCGTCAAACATATCAAATGCACACAAACATTTACATCCAAGAGAAGCAGGAAAAAAAAAAAAAAAAAAAAAAACAGAGAGAGTAGTTCATATCATTGATTAGTAGTTACATCATAAAAATTATGCGTTATATAACTATTTCACATTTTAAATTGTATTCATTTACATCAAAATTTGGCAATCAATATCAAGTTAAAGTGTAACCTTAGAAAGTAGAAATATCCAATTTCTATGGAACTGTTCATTTGGAAATTAAAAATGGTTATTGTTTTGCAAAATTTATAGTTCGATTTTGTAATCATGTATAATCGTGTTTATCAATGAAGCATTATAACTATCTGTACTCCTACATTTGGGCTAGCGATAAAGCAGATCAAGATGCTCTTCATATCCGAGAGGTAATATTAATTATACATAAAATCACTTTGTTATTGTTTTGCTGTTTTTGTCATCTATTTTTGCATATGTTTTTTAATGTGTTCAATCATAAGCCAGGGGACGATTGAAAAGTGGGTAAGGTGCAATGAGACTTTATCTTACACATACACCGTCAAAGAAGTCATTGACATTCACAAAGAGCTCATAAAAAGGGGATTTCAGGCGCTCATTTATAGGTAATTAAACACTTTTTTGCAATATGATTTAAGGCTCATAGGCTAGCTACTTATGTCACCTAATGTGACTTTATTAACATGTAGTGGTGATCACGACATTGTCATCCCGTACGTGGGAACTCAAGCTTGGATTAATATGCTGAATTTTGACAATTTCTCAAGATTGGCATGCGTGGTTCATGGACGGACAAATTGCCGGGTTTGGTTTTGATAACAACCTTCTAATTATTGTCCAGTTCAATTTCCAGACAAATTCTCCCGACACCGTGATACTTATGTCAAATTTATCGAATGAGGCTCCTGTATTTTCGATAATCAGTAAAAGTAAAAGTCTCTCCATCCGAGTTTCCTTAGGATAATATCGCAAAGTGCATG
Source organism: Eucalyptus erythrocorys (assembly GCA_014182555.1). NCBI lineage: Eukaryota > Viridiplantae > Streptophyta > Magnoliopsida > Myrtales > Myrtaceae > Eucalyptus > Eucalyptus erythrocorys. Next base: position 14,154,248 of record CM024603.1, read on the forward strand.
AATCGTATCTAGAGAATTTATACTCTTTTATTTTTATGATATCTATTAGTGGTTATCTCACTTGTTTGTGCTCACTTTGCTCTCTTTACTTTCTTGTAGGTATGCTACGCTATATTCTTACTTCCCATCCCTTTTAACATATGCAACAGTCAAGGCAAGCAGATTCATATTCAACAATTTCTGCTTCACAAAATCTATTTTCTTGACTTTTCCTCATTTTCATATGCTAATTTCATTCGAATTTGCTTCTTAGAATCTTTGAGTTGTACGTTGAAAGTGTAATACGAAGTCCTTTGTGCAGGGAGGAGGACACACAGCTCCAGAATACAAGCCCAAGGAATGTTTAGCGCTGATTAATAGGTGGTTCGATTATTATTACATTTAATTTGCGAATTTATATAATAAACATCGTGGATGTAATAATTTTTTTTTTTTTTTTTGTGGAAGGACAGCTCAACGATGTAGATTTTTCTGGCAACAATGATCGCTTCCTCCTTAATTTCCATTTTTGAAATATAATTTTGAAACTGAATAGTGCGGATAACATATAACTATTTTTCGGAGAAAATTTGAGAAATTAGTCACCACTTTTCGTTTCTGTATCTTTTGCCTCATATTTGAAAACCCACAATTAACGAAATTGTCACTTCCCTTCCAAATTTACCGTTGCATCGTTTCAAAACCACTCACTTATCTAAAACCTCAACCTACCAACCCATCGCTCAACCTCTCTCCTCCCTGCTCCGCCGCCCTCCGCCCATCAGTTAGTTTGCAGGTTGCAAATATTATATTCCTCGATGAGCCTGTTGGACTGGATTCTCTTACATGTATAATTGGGAAAGCCATAACATAAATGACAAATTTCAACCAATGATACTTGTTATAAATTGCAAAGTTCACAGTTCAAATTCTAACATAATTTTTTTGGTCTAGATCTATTACCGTATACTCTCTTATACTTGGGCTAATAATAGACCTATATAAGAGGCTCAATTTAACCTATTAGGCAAACTCTTACTGGGTTTGATGCCTCTCGTCCTTGGTATGAGATCTCATGTATGATTCTACTTTTAAGGCTTGGATCTCTCCCTCTATTGCCTTCTTTCGTTCTTGCTTTGGCAAATCCTTCTCCCTATGAGGATAGTTCTCTCACTCCAACGTCCTCAATCAGTGCTATATCAGTGTATATAGGATTTGAGAAAAATACGTGAAAGATTTGTTAGCAAGGATTTTGACTTCCATGACCACCATCTCGGTTCATTCTAAGGAGGTGATTCTTGATACGGCCTCAAAATCCTTAGATTTCGATATCTGCCAACAGCATGACCCCTTGAGGGGTTCCTATATGCTTTTCGATCTAGAGGATCCACTTCTTCAATCATCTGTTTGCAATGAGTACAAATGTGCGGTGGTTTATACTCGTCTTGAGATCTTATTGAAACCATACCAGTCATTACTAGGAAATGGTCTATGTCTACCTCCATTGGGGACTTCCCTTTATCATCAGCAAATTTTCCCTTGTCGAATTGCCTCCCGAATATTCTTCTTAAGAACCATCCAATCAAAAGTATTATAACTCCACAAATGGTGCCATTTACAGTACTTTTTTTCTACTAATTCTTCTTTGGGTTGAACTTTCTATCCTTTTGTTAATTTTATTTACCAGTCTGCTAGTAATAGGTCAAAGATTTCTTTAGTCCTACTAATATTCAAGGAGTAGGAAACTGATTCTTTGGCCTTCATTATAATGCTTGACTTCTACTTTGCTTTGGCCGGCTTCAACACTTGGCACGTGTATGGCTTTTCAATGACCATTTTCGCAATAGCTACTTCTGTTGGCTTCATTTGTTCTTTGTCGAAATCATTTGTCTCAACAAAGTTAACACCTCCTCTTCAACCATGTCTTCTGTTGTTTGTCCGAAGCAAGCTTTCATGCTTGACTGCTATGGTGGATAATTGGAACAAGTCTCAATAAGGCTAACTTACCATTCTTTCTCGAATTTCAGGCATGCCAAAAAAATGTTTCCTCAGTCTTGGATCCTGCAACAAAATATCTTTCACCAAGTGCTATATTTTGGTTTTTATTGAAGGAGAATTAGGTTTTATGTTAGTTTTGGATAGAGAAGGTCAAATGTGAACGAGACTCTATACCTTATAATCTTGAAATTAAAGAAGTCATTGAGCTGTTTAATGATAATTAATATCAAAACCTAATCACTTGCATCGTTTAGAGTACTTTATGTAATAATGAAAGCCCATTAAAATTAAAGTAGTCTATACAATATCGAAGGCACTTCAACAATGCTAGGTACAAGCAAGATGCCTAACAAGGCACTGGTTTCTACTGAGTTCAATGACACAACGTCGGAATCTAATCAACAATGTTGGACAGTGATGATCACCTAGTAGACCACAATCTAAGATAGATATGAGGACACAACGTCGAAATCTAATCAACGATACTGGATAATAATAATAACACCTAGTCACACTGTTATTAGATGCATATGTGAACACAACGTTGGAATCTAATCAACAAGGCTGGACTACAACAACATCTAACGAGCACCATCTTTAGATGAGGATGAGGACACAATGCCGGAATCTAATTGATAATGTTGAACAATGGGTTAACACTAGAATCTAATCGATAGTACTTCTTGGGATATAGGCACCTACCAGAATTGAATCTACGATGAAAATCTTAAGTTATAGTTAAGCTAAAACTAGGTTAAGATAAAGGCAATATAAAGTAGTTTTGTGTGTTGTATGGGAAGGGGTCTCTTTGTTGGATAGTTTGTGGTATTTATAGGCTAACTTGGCAATCGTCAATAGTTGGTTACTTTCTCCTCAAGAGTTGCTCCATGTTTCCAGCTAAACCTCCTTATTTATGCTTGTTCAATAACTATATCATGGCTTGCCCAGCAAGTATTAACCGCTCCTCTTTTAAGTTTGGTGCCCTTTTAACAGTTCCCACCTATTTTCACCACCAAGGTTACATCTTCATCATTGATATTTGGCTTCAACACGTGGCACTCTATCGCTTCATCGTGATATTACATGTCTTGGTCTGTTGAAATTCAGCCCAATTTTTTTTTTCAAAATCCTTAATTATCTTTTCTCATATGGATATTCAGAGGTCGAGCCAATGTAAATTATGGCCCATATATGGCTGCGATAAACTACTTCAAAGCTTTCTATACCTTGTGTTTTACACGTGCCCATAGGGATATGTTTGGGTGTCAACAATAATAAACATTGTCGATGTGGCAAATTTTTATAATAACATCTTTACTCTAATAGTATCTTAATGATGACTTAAATTTTGGTGGACATGAACTTTTCCATTGCCAAAGCCAAAGTTTCTTAATTTGCATGTATGTTATGCAATTGTATTTTGAATATAGGTAAGTAAAAAGTTTATTTCCATAAATGACATAAAGCTTGATAATGAATTTACAAAATCATCATTTATTTTCCAAGGTTCCTGTTTCAGCCAAAATGCCGAAATAAATGTCTTCACTCATCTCTACGAATTCCATATTAGATTAAGCTCGTCCGATATTTAATTTTGTAACATGTTGAAAATGTTTTTACCACGTGAATCTTGTCAATGAGCGGTGAGAGGGCGTTTGATAAGTGTACTTTTACATTTTCCAATGCGTCAACACGTCTCATATAATTGATATTTTGAAAGTCGAAATAGCTAATACCTGATGTTGGCTCTTATGCTACTTAATTCCTTCTTTATGGAATTAGTGTCAAAAGCTTCAATCCCAATATTTCCTTATTCCCACTCCGTTTGGTGTACCTCCCGTTCAACGGTGAGAAGGGGCGATGGACCCCTCCACGTTTTGCAGCTAATCATATGATCGACCTCCAATTCTCAAACTAATACTAAGAAAAGAAATTGGAGGGATGCAACGGGCACTTCCAAGCTCATTCCTCTCCTCGGATGACCAAAACTACTGCACAAATCTCGATCGTTATCACATCGTGCGAAACGCCATTTTAAATGGACATGAATCCATTTAGTGGTACACGAGTCAAGCCAGCCTCACGGCTTTAACAATTCACGAGAGATTTCTGCGTAGGGCTTACTCTGTTTGGCCGAGCCAATCACAGAACAAGAAAACACACGGATCCGACTGCAAAGCACGAGTTTCCACTCGATTTCTAGCTTCAAAGAGACTATCTACCGCAGTATCCGCTAGCGAGGCCTGCATGATATCTCCTCTATATTTTATTGGATCAACCACAGTTAGGCATTAATCATCATGCACTGGATTATCCCTCTTTTCAGAGAAGGAGCGCCAAATGAAATACCCCTCCATCAGTCCCTAAGAAATCTCCCTCTATTCTCCAAAAGTATGAAGCGGTGGTGGGTTCTTTGTTTTCTTGCTCTGTGTCATCTCTTCCGATCCGGACTCTCCCAAACCGTGGTGAAGTCTCTTCCTGGATTGCCCGGAGACCTCCCTTTCTACCTCGAAACCGGGTCAGCGAAACCCCTTTCTCTCTCCCTCTAGAAATGCAGTCCTAGGATTAGTCAACAAAACATGTGTGTTTGAATCTTTGCATGTGGTTGCTGATTCCTTTCCTTTTTATTTTAGATACATTGGAGTGGGGGAGTGGGAAGATGTTCAACTGTTCTATTACTTCATCAAGTCAGAGAGGAGTCCGAAAGAAGATCCTTTGGTGCTGTGGCTCACCGGCGGCCCCGGTTGCTCCGCTCTCTCCGCAATCTTGTACGAGATCGGTATGTCCCCTTTCAAACCTCCACTTTTGTCTTCTTGAAGTCAGTTGTTAACACGAGGGAGAGTTGTCTGAACAATTTTTCTTGTGCCACTACCATGAAACATTATAAATAGTACCTGAGCAGAATACCAAAGTGCAAGATTACTCTGCATGCGGTATCAAGGTTTTCGCGAATTGCTCAAACATGGAATCAATCTCACTGACGTTGGAATTGAGATTGTTTTGATCAATATCAATCTAAGGATTCTATTGTTGCACGGTTAGAGTTTAGTTTGAATTTGTTTAAATTAGAGGCCAAATCGAATTAAAATGAACAAACTCAGTTTGGGAAAACTACAATCAAGCTTAATCGACTTTAATTGAATAGAGCTGTTAGGTTATGTATGAAATCAAATTGAACTGAATAACTCGGACAAATGTACTAAGAATATGCCTAAAGTTCAAAAAGTGATTTGGAAAAGGCTGGCACATTATGCTGTGGAAAATTTTCTTTTTTATTGTCCTGCTCTAACTCCTCTCTCTCATGTTTTTACTTCGTCCTTTTACATAGCATGGTAGTTGAACTCCACACCTAAAACTAAACGCCCCTAACTCACCCAATTCCCTTATCACTGGGCGGCGTGACTATTCCAATGGAAAAATGTCATGGACTTGCCTATTAAGTTTTAGGAGATCTAACTACTATCTAGATTGAATCAAACTAGTAATTTCAATTTGATTTGGCAATTTTAATGTTAGCGCTAATTTTTTGGCAGGGCACTCTTTCAAATCGAAATGTGAGCAGAAAGAATTGTCCTTTAGAGAAATAGTTCCCACCAATTTGGACATGGCTTACATAGCTAACCATGCTCGTACGCACAAACTATCATTTTCTTTTCACATATATAACACATAGTGCTGAAAATAGGATTAAAAAGTTCTTTGATGATAATTACAAAGTGATAGGCGAATATTATCAATCTCTTACCAGACATAGAAAAAGGCTATATTTTAAACCTGTTTATTAATATATTTGGCAGGGTTCTTATTACCATCAGTCTTTATGAATTCTTATACGTGAAGCATGACATATTCATTACATTGAATGTAGGTCCATTTACGTTTGATTACGAGAAATCTACTAGAGACAGACCAGCTTTAAAATTGAATGAATATTCATGGACAAAGGTAACAACAACTTTTTTTTTTCTTTTCAGGCTTATCTTTTCCACATTACGCTCATAATTTGATTGGACAATTGCTAAGTATACCTAATCAATGAGCGGGGCAGGGCGAGTGCCAAGCCCAAAAGTCATTTTCCTAAACCGCTAATGATAAGATATTTTGTTTTTATGGTCTGGTTTCCAAGGGCTAGCAAGCCATTAGGTTCATAATCAGCTCTATTCATGGATTGGCAAATTAATATTCACACAGGTGGCGAACATTATATTCCTAGATTAGCCTGTTGGAACTGAATTCTCTTACGCAAATAGCTGGGAAAGTTATAACATAAACGATAATATTTCGGCCGTTGAATCTTACGAATTTCTAAGGAAGGTAAAGAGAAAAAGAGAATCTTCATCTAAGGAAAATCGCTGCATAATTATAATTTATAATCTCTTTCTAATCTTTTGGCTTTGTTGCTTGAGCTGTGGTTTAGTGGCTTAAGCTCCATCCTGAGTTTCAAAGCAACCCACTCTACATTGCTGGGGATTCTTACTCGGGTATCATTGTTCCAATGCTCACTCTGCAAGTCGATGAAGGTGTGCTTATTTATTCTTCTCTTCATTTGCTCATCAATAAGCATTTATACATGCTATTCTACACTCAATATTTATATATTTCGAAGATTTATTTAAAGTGTATACTCCCCAAAGTTTAAAAAAACATAAGGTAAAACATAGAAATCAATTTAAACCCATCGTAGCTTCCATAGAAAGTGATGAGAAATTAATAGGCATACGTTTGAAATATTTGAAATATGAGAAATCATATTAACATCTCAGAATAATTAAAAATATATACATTTTATGAGCTTCTATGTCTTTAGAGGGTCCTTAAAATATATAGGTGATATAGAGAGATTATCCAAACCTTTTTATTGGACTAATCTTTATGTGTACATGCTAACTATCATGTCTATGTCCTTTGATTACACAAAACTTCATCCTTAGAGTGATGATAAATGTCTTATATTTAAACTAATTACTTGGTTACTCAGTCAATAGTTTTTTTAATCCTAATTATTTACTTTATAGAATAATTATTTATGCATTTTAGATACGAAAAGAAAACCAAAAAGCCACGAAACATAGCATATCCAGTATCAACACGTTCCAAACAATTAACTTGAGGACTGTTAGTATTTCTTTAAGCTCATTGTTCCTGATTATTTTTCTTGATTTTTAGACAAAGCTTATGTTTAAGGCTAACATGCTTTAATATCGGTCAATTATGATTTCTACCAGGAAACGATGCCGGTTTGAAGCCTAGAATGAATCTCGAGGTAAATATCACTACCGTCACATAAAGACCCTGTCCCCTAAATTGCATTTCCTTTCTGAAATGATGAAACTTACCGATCGAATTTGATTCAGGGCTACTTGCTCGGAAATCCTGCAACAAACATAAGTAGTGACATGAATTCAATCATCCCATTCGCACATTTGAGGGGTCTTTTATCTGATGAGCTGGGTAACAACTTTCATTGTGCCTATAGCATATCATGTGAAAAAAGTTTGTGCTTTTCTTTATTGCATAGTGTGTGAAAAGATTGATTCAGATTAAGGGTGATCGGGTTCAGGGTAGGTAGGGTCTAGATTTGAATCCTGTACCCGACTCTATTATAACCGGTTTCCCTTTTTTGGACCCTATACTCAACCCTATTTGTATTAGACCCTGTACCTGACCCACTTTATTTTTCCGGTCCGGTTACAAGGTCAACCCTGTTTCCACTAGAACCTATTTTACAATGTCCCAATATCTTATACGACTTCGAATTTTATATTAATATGCGAGAAAATAACGTAATCCTCCTAATTTGTATCGAAACATTAAGCACTTGTAACAAATAAATACATGAACTTTTTGACTAAATGAAAAACTAAAGATCCATAGGGCTAATTATAATAAATAAAATCATAAGGTAAAGAATTAGCAACAAACATTGGTCTAATACTAGTTTTATTCCCACAATTGCTACATGAAGCTACTCATTTATGCAAGCATAACTCCTCCTACATAAGAGCAATTAGGCGAGCCAATTCACATGGAACACAAGAATTTAGCGGCGACGAACACCGTCCGTCCGTCCGTCAAATGGTGTAAGAGGGAGCCAATGAGGGAGAGAAGCAAGTGAGGAAGAGGAACGACGAAGGAGGAGTGCTGTGCGTGGCTAAGAGAACCAAAAGGAAAAACATCGTGTGATTGCATGTGTGACATCCCGATTTTTTTGCCCTAATTTCGACTGGATAAATAGGGCGGAGTTCGTTCAATTGAAGCCGGGGGTTGTGAAATTGAGGATTATGAGGGATTTTTGGATAAAGAAAATAATCAATTTGATAAGTGAGACATCAATTAATTTTATGGGAGTCAATTTGAATTGAATTAAGGGAAATTATAAGGTTCCCCTATGGTCGTACTTTTAGGATTTAAATTGGTTCTATGGACGAGTCAAGATGTGAATTAAAGTATGGTGACATTGGATTAATTTTTGTGGACTTCAATTGGATTCAATTGAAAGGAAAATTGAAGAAACTTGGAACGTGCAAGAATTGGACCCCGGCGGAAAGTTAATCGCACTCATTGAATTAAGTCATGGAAGGGGAGGGGGATAGTGGACCATGACATCATAATGATGTCATGGTGGGCCATTAGAGGAAAGAAAGAAAGAAAGAAAGAAAGAAAGAAAAAGGAAAGGAAAAAGGAAAAGGAGGAGAGAGAGTGTCATCTTCCTCCTTGGGAAGAAAAGAAGAGAGAGAAGAAGGGGAGGAGGGAGAGGGCCGACTAGCAGCCCCCCCCGTCCGTCGACCGCCCGTCCAGCCCCGTCGTCCGCCGCTCGCCGCCCCGCCGTCACCAGCTGTCGCAGCCCCGCCTCCGTCTGCCGCACGCCCAGCCGCCCGCGAGACGTCACCACGCGCGCGCGCCCATCCCCGTGCGCCCAGCAGCCCCTGTTCAGCCGCGATTCAGCCCCTCCGACCGCCGTCCAGCTCCGCCAGCCACCGCCGGGCGTCGCCGCAGCCAACTGCCCCTATCCTCCGCCGTTTCCTCCGCCAAACCACCTCGGATCTCCCCTCCTTCGGCCATGGACAGCAACCCAAGAAATGGGTATGGCAGCCTACTTTAGGGCCGTTTTGGCCGGCTTCGCTGCCCCGGATGCTAGGCCCGCTTTGGAGTTTATCGTTCCCGGCGTCGCCCTCGTCGTTTTGAGCTAAGCGGCGTCCAAATCCGTGAGTTTATCTCACTAATCCTCGATTAGACGGTTAATTATGCTTTAAGTATGTTTAGTTTAAATTAAGTGTGTTTAGGTGGATAGATTAAATTATTTTATTATAAGTTGGATTAAGAAAGTGAGTTAAGTTTAATTGTGTTTAATTAAAGTTAAGAATGGTTTAATTAAAGTTAAGTGTTGATGTGACATAATTGGATTTTAATTTAGATTTATTTAAATATTCGAAATTCGGATTATTAAAATAATATTAAAATATTCCGAAATTAATTAAATATTATTATTAAAAAAACGGAAAAATTTATTTTTAGCCCCGGTTGCTCGAATTTCGTGTTGATCGTTTCTTTGTGATGTCATAATTTAAATTTGATGCTTGACTGGTGGCGAATTGAGTGTGATTGCGTAAATTAGGGGTTTTGTGTAGAAATTCCAATCGTAGAAATTGTGGGGATTTGGCCGTGATTGACCGCCTATTGGAGGCTGTGCCGAGTGGAGCTGTGATGCCACTAGTTGTTGAACCGCCTATGAGAGGCCGTGCCTTGTGAGGCCGAACCACCTATTAGAGGTCGTGCCTTTGGGGCCGTGATAACCACCTATTAGAGGTCGTGCCTATCGAGGTGGCGTTACCACCTTTTTGAAGGTCGTACCGAGTGGGGCCGGGATGCCACTAGTGTTGAACCACCTTTTCAAAGGTCGTGCCACGTGGGGCCGTGATACCACCGATCGTTGAGTCTACCCTTAGGGTTGAGGTTGGGAGCATTGATTGGTTTGTTGAATGACATGTAATCGGCCGAGCCGATTGATCGCTGAGACGATCCAAGTGGTTGATTGATTGATGATGTGATTGTACCGTGCTTTATTTAATTGTCAATTGTCACATGATTGAATGATATGAACTGTACTAACCTGCAAGCGCGGACTGTTGCAAGGTAAGTCCTCTTGATGTGTGGCTAGGTCATGCTGGGGTGTATTTTCTTTCTAATAGGGGCTTAGGAGGGGTGAACTTGCTGAGACAATGTCTCACCCCGTTGTGGGAAACACATTTCGGGGCCGCGAGATGATGATCCCAAATGAAGTCGGGTGGACCGGTGCGGTTGGGCAAGGAGTCGCAGAGCCAAGAAGATGGAGGATCGACGATCGAATCTTTTTAGTAGTCTTAGGACTGTTTCTTTCTTTTTAGTGGTCCGATCCCTAGTGTGTAGACTCCAACCCGCTTTGGCTGCATGTAATCCTTGGTTAATTTGATGTCAGCTTGTTGGTTTGTATTAAATTGATTTTTGTTCCTACCGTTCTTCTATCCCGCTTTTAAATTGTCGTGGGATTCTTAATACGTTCCGCATGCGCTTAATAAATTAATTTGGGTCGGCGACACTACCTGGGAATGTCGCAATTTCACGACCATGGCGGGTTGTTCACGTGTCTCGGGGTTCGGGGCGTGACAGCATGAGTAAGAATAAAAATAAGGGGGAAAATAAGATTTTAAACCTATACTTACAAAACCAGTTCCCAAACCGGTTCCAACACTGGTCTAGGAACCGGTTCTTGGGTGAGTAATCAATCGAACTTAGTTTCCGAATTGGTTTAAACCAGTTCCCAATCCTATTTTCCGAGTGGGCCGGTCCGATTCCCGGGTAACCCCGGTCCTGTTGCATACCCCTAATTTAGATGCACCGTATGCATATTAGATGGACAACGTGTATTGTCATTTTTAGAGGGTGAAACAAATTCAAAAAATTCTCAAGTCTATAATAAAAAAAAGCGAGAAAACAAAGGTAAGAAAGTAAGTTGTGGGATTTCTTTTTCACATCGATTCTTTCCCCATTAATCACTTATTTGTATTTGATATTGGACCTGAAAATTAATATTTACCTTTTTGATGCATTTCAGTCGGCGAAAATTGATTGTAATGGCGATTATTTCGACGTTAACATAAGCAATGCTGCATGTGTCAATGACCTTGAAGCAGTGGCCAAGGTTAGTGGGCGTTCATTCTGTTTTTCCTTTTATCCTCTCTATTTAATGTTTTTTTCTTATGTCTTTTCCCCCTTTTTGATTATTTTCTTTTCTTGTTGGAAATCTCATGTATTGAAACCGTGAATTTTCGCTTCTTTTTTTCTTTTTTGGACTAATTTAGTGCCTAGAAAATATATATCAAGCAAACATACTCGAACCCAATTGCCTGCTTATGACCCCGAAATCGACGGTGGGCGGTGCGTGGGACTCCAGCTTGATAATTGAAGACCGTTCACTTCTCCTTCTTCCCACGCCGGGAGCTTCCCGAGTTTGGTGCCGGGTAAGTGCATCGGATTTATGCTTTTACCTTTTGCCATATTCTTTATGTGTAAAAAAAAAATCAATCGTAATTTTTAAGAGAAAAACCCATAAAAATTCTTAAATTATGCCTATTGTGATATTTTTACCTTAAACTTTTTTTTTGTGACATGTTTATTATAACATATTTACTTTAAACTTTTTCATGTGACATAAGAAACCTTAAACTTATACCTATATGACACATTTACTCTTAGTCAAGATTCCATCAGATGATTTTTCGGTCAAAATAACGTTATTTTTATTTCATGTATGTTGACACCGTTCATGTAGGCAGATTTCATGATGAAGTACAACCAAGCATTCCTTTAAAAAAAAGAAAAAGATTTACCACTAAATGCAAGTTCCGATTCTTTTATTTTTTTTTTACATTTAATTTTTTTTTGTTATTTTTTATCTATTCTAAAGATAATACGATCAAACCATTAAATAACACGAAACATGTAAATTTAACACGAATGAATTATGGTAACACAAATTAGACAATGATAAAGCCTAAATATGTGATGCCAACCCCGAAGTCACGTGCCAATGTGAATGGGACATCCCAGATTGGCTATGGACCCTCATTGGCGCCAAATAAGGACCCCAGGCCTGCTGTTTAGCGGGCTAAAGGCATTGGACATCGGTTTTAGAACGCTCATTTGAGCTCCAAATGGGCCCGAATGAACCCGGAAATACCTCGAATGACATGCTAAAGTAAAAGCATTGCCCTAGGACTGCCCACGACCATCAAAACGACCGTAAAGGGTCCGGCAGTCCAGTGTCCAGCACGTTAAAGGTTATATTGGGAAATTTGTGTGATATTTATCTGCAAATTAAAACGAAAGAATCGTTATCAAATTACAAAGTTCAAGTTCAATTTTGTAATCTTGTTTTTAATTGTAGAGTTATAACTATCTATACTCATATATTTGGGCTAGCGACAAAACGGTTCAAGATGCTCTTCATGTCCGAAAGGTATGTCAATTGGTAATATGAATTACATAAAATCACTTTCTTATGTTTTTGGTCTTTATTTTTATATTGTTTTCGTCTGTGTTTCGCGATTTGTTCTATGATAAGCCGGGGACAATTGAGAAGTGGGTAAGGTGCAATGAAACTTTATCTTACACATACACTGTCTCAGATGTCATTGACATCCACAAGGACCTCATAAAAAGGGGATATAGAGCACTCATTTATAGGTAATTAAGCATTCTTTTGCAATATGATTTATGAAACTGATATTCTTATATTGTGATGTGTCTAAAGCTTAATTATTTAATTATTTTATTTCTTTCTTTTCGCACCATAACCCATCGATCGAATGACTTTGTTCACTTGATATAATTTCTTAATGTGTAGTGGTGATCATGACATGGTCGTTCCATATGTGGGAACATTAGCTTGGATCGGAACACTAAATCTAACAATTTCTCGAGATTGGGAAGCGTGGTTCGTCGATGGACAAGTTGCCGGGTTTGTTTTCGATCGCAACCTTCTAATTTCATTATATTTTAATTTACTGATAGATTATCCCAAAGCCCCTATACTTACGTCGATTATACCGAGTGTGGCTGCTGTACTTTTAATAAGTCGTGAAAGTATAAGCATCTCTACCCGAGTTACCTTAGAGTAATAATGCATAGTATATAGAGTGTCTAAACATAATTAATTTATTCTTTTATTTGGCTTCTCTGTTGTTTGTGATTACTTTTGGTCTCTTTCTTTATTGTAGGTATACTACGCTATATTCCTACTTCCCATCCCTTTTAACGTATGCAACCGTCAAGGCAAGCAGATTCATATCCAATAATTTCTGCTTTACAAAATTTATTTCCTTCAGTCTTTTCCCATTTTTATACTCTAATTTCGTTCAAATTGGCTCCTTAGAATTTGCGATTCGTAGATTGTAAGTGTTATACGAACTGCTTTGTGCAGGGAGGAGGACACACAGCTCCAGAGTACAAGCCCAAAGAATGTTTTGCAATGATTAATAGGTGGTTCGATTATTATTACATTTAGTTCACAAATGTAGCTCCCTTCTAGTGTAGCTCCCTTCTAGTTCACGGATTTCTATAATGAACGTCTTTGATTTAATAAATATTTGTCTTGTATGCATGGGATATACATCATCAATTAAATGTGTAGGTGGCATTAAATTAGGACGGTTTGTCGATGCAGATTTTACCCAACAACAGTGTTCAGTGTAAATGTCCTTAATTTTCTTGTGTTATGCAATTTCATTCTAAAATTCAGTAGTGCTAATAATATATAAGATAGTTTTGTGGAATTTTTTTCAAAAATAATCTCCACTTTTCGTTGTATCAAATTGCTACCTCGAGTTCGAAAACCAACAACTTGGATCCTCATATTTCCCACTTCATTTCAAGTTGCATCTATCATTTGATTGTACAATTTGTATCCAATTTTACCGCTCCCATCATTTCAAATCTACCCACTTCCCTAAACCCTAATCCTCCCACCCACAGCTCACCCCTCTCCTTCCGGCACTGCCGCCCCGCCCGCCACCTGCGGCCGCCATAAGTCACGCCACCACTCGCCCCGCCAACTTCTACCTCCCCATGTTCTCTCTTAATCCATGTTCCCCATGTTCTCTTGGAGGGTGCTTAATCCATGTTCAGGTCGAGAACAGACCCGCTCAACTCCCGTCTCCCATTTTGAGTCTAGGATAGGTTTCCATCACGTTCTCCGAAACCTGTTGGTATCTTCTCCACTTCCGGTGGATCTGGTCCCATCTACACCTGTGCCACGTCGCTGCCTTCGACCGGTCCAGGTCGCTGTTGCTCGCGTACAACTTTCTCGTCACATATTTCTGATTCTATGAGCTGGAAGAAGCCCCAAGTGTCATGGTGCGGCGGTCAGTGGAGTTTAGGTTGGAGAGGTCGATTTGTTCTGTTTGAGCGACGAGCTCGGAGGACGAAGGTATCAGGTATGGAGGTGATTCATCGTAACCATGTCCACCTAGACGTAGCGTTGAAAGTCGTACCTCTTTAACAACCTTAACAAATCTTATACGAGCATAATAGTTCCTTGCACCTACTCCAATCGAAAAATTAGTAATAAAAGAAAATTTTTATTCCGCCACATATATTTTAATCACCTGTGCATTTAATCTCCACAATTACGCGACTTGCCATCGCACTTACATATAATCAATGACTGCGACACTTTCACGAGGACCTGCAACACTTTCACTAAATGTTACAAAATAATTGGGAATATTCAAAATTAAATGTCACTATTGCAAATCTTTTCTCTCTCTATTATTATAACGATTAATATCATAATAAATCATAAACTGATACATTCGTGACAAATTTACTTTTGAGCACCAAAATCCCAAAACTAGTATACCCATGACAAATTTACCATTCATTATTTTCCGATAAATTTTACCATTAAATTATCGAGTTAGATAACAGCTGACAGGTATATTAGTTTAAGACTTTACCCTTCGTTTGTCATATATGTGATTTTTCATGGTATCAATCCAATTGAATGGAATTTAACGGATGAATGGTTATAAATATACTAATTTGGGATTTTTAGTAATAAAAAAATTATTTTAAAATAAATTTGTCGTAAGTGTACAAATTTGAAATTTTTAATTATCAAGAAATGAGGTTGGAATAAATTCTCATTCTATCATAAGTGTATCAATTTGAATTTTTTGTAGTATTTACAGTAAGACGGATGATGACCCTCTTTGTCATCTTGCGCTTCGTATAAGAAGCATCGCTCTAACGTTATCCACAAACACAAGGCCTCGTGTGGACGAGCAGTCGAGCAAGCATTATCACATAGAGAGAGAGAGAGAGAGAGAGAGAGAGAGATTTAGTCATTGGGGATCGATGATTTAGTCGGACAATTTCATGGCTTCGATCGCACAGAATGTTTTGATGGCGCTGACCGCGACGGTGAACAAGTTCGCCTCCTCCAACGTCCAGGCCGTTCCGAGAGGCGAAGGCTGGCGGCGAAAACCGAGAGCCACTCCGGCGGACTCCCGCCAATCGGTTGCTGGAACCAGACGGTGTCTCCTCCTCCTGTCCGCGGTGGCTGCTGGGGACTCCCGGACCGAGCTTCTCGAGAGTACTCTCTCTAAACTAATCTCTTTGCCTTTTCGATCTCCAGTTTTTACCCATGATTTTATTTTCTACACATAAAGCCAAAATGCTTGTTATATTCGTCGGCCTCAATGGAGAGAAAATTTCCTTTTTTAGGCGAAATCAAACATGATTAAAAGCTAATGGCACATTTGTGATTATTTTGTATTAATCAGTGTTACTAATTTTGCACCATTTTGACTCTTTGTAGAGTTTTTGAAGAAATCGGAGGAGAATAAATCGAAAAATGACAAAGAGGTAAGGAAATTCTCATTTTTTACTACCTATCTGGAATTTCTCCTTAAAATATGGTTATAAATATTATTTGGGGTAATTCATTATAAGTACACTGAATGAACTTTTTTGCCGCTCGAATGGGGGCTCTTTCTTTTTTTGTTTTTTCCCCTTCTAGAGGCTGGAGAGCTACTACAAGAGAAACTACAGAGACTACTTCGAATTTGTGGAAGGGTCATTGAGGAATAAGACAGATCAACTCACTGAATCAGAGAAGGGTATTCTCGATTGGCTTAAAAGTAACAAATGACAAGAGAGTGACCATGTTTTCTTAAGACACTCCTTTTGTTTTTTTGCCCCTTTCTAATAATTATTTCTTTTTGTCGGCATTTGATGTTAGAATTGTCCAACATTACTTGGGTACAAAGCTGTTATACTTTGTACCTTCACCTATAAGGTTTTAGATTTTGAGTTGGACATTCTAACGCGATATCAAAATCGGACTCTATCTCGGTTTATTTCACATGGGTGGCTACTTGCTTGTCAAATCTCACGTTGTCTTCCTAATATGGCTAGTACTTGAAAAAAAAGATGTATCAAAGTAACTTGAATTACTTGTCTAGAAGATTTATTTTCTCTTCATATACATGTGATTTCCCTCAATTTACAAGCTTAAGTTTTTGGATAAGAAATTATAAGGTTAGCCTTCTAGTAGACATATAATTTTGTTCAAAAAGACTCCTTAATTTGATGTTATCTTTACTCAGCTTGTGTGTATATATATGTAACACGAAATGGCCCGGTTTATCGGGGGCAAAGGAGCCGTGCCGTCCGTTATCTGTCGGTCTGTGGGCCGGCATGGCCTATTTTCTTAGTGAACTATCGTTATGTTTTGATTTATCTACTTGTATTACCTTCAACTAGTAATACATAAGCACACGTATAAGCAGGGAATAGTAAAAAGGCCGATGGACCTTAAAAAGAAAGAGGACGATAATGATTTTGGCCCATGGGCTCAATCATAATTCGAAAATTTCGAATAGGCAAACAGATGCACACATAATTCAAAAAAAAAAAATTATTCACCCAAAATTAGAAACCCAAAAAAAAAATATATGTTTGACCCAATGTCTGTTCATTGATTGTGTGGTCGAAAATATTAACAATTAATAAAAGAAAATTTAATCAATCTCTTTTTTTTATGGTAAGATTCATGGCATCTGCTTGGCTCGTTGCTTTGTCAATTTCCCCCTTATTTCTGATATCACTCGTCCAGGTGGTCTTTAGGCGAAGCAATGCTCTGGTCCTATAAAATTTAGCTCTCGTACACGTCGACCATCTAGCTTTTATTTTAAACGATCAAATCTTTTGTATCTTCTCAATTTGTATGATTAGGTGTTGTTTGGCAACGTTCTAGGGAACACTCGTTTCTACCCTTTTGTTCTCCAAAATAGAAATTGAATGGAAACGCGTTTGATAATTTTTTTTATTCCCGGAATAATTTGTTCCCGGAAATAAATTTAAAATAGAAACAAGAAACAATATAATATATATATATATATATTTATATTTTTCTTGAAAACAAATTCTTTTTTCCTTTTATTTTCTTTCATTTTCTTTTCCTCTCTTCTTCCTAGTTGGTCGCCAACCTCGGCAATGGTCGATAACCGGCCAGACGAGGCTTGGCGACCTCACCAAAGCCTCATTGGCCCCGGTGAGGTCGCCTCGAGCTCCCCGGCCAATCGGTGAGGCTCGGGGGCACCTCACCGTGGCTAAGTGAGGCCCCCCAAGCCTCACTCAACCACGACGAGGCCGAGCCTTGCTCGACCACCACAAGGCCAACCTTGCGGTGGCTAGGCGAGGTCGAGCCTCGCCAATGGCCGAGCGAGGCTCGACCTCGCCAGATTTGGACAAGGTTGCCTCGCCCAGCAAGGGGGAGGCTAAGCCCTGCCAAGCCATGACGAGGCTTGAGGGGACCTCGCAATTGGCTGGCAAGGCTCCCCTAAGGTCGGCGATGGCCAAGGCCAACGACCGGCTAAGAGGAAACAGAAGAAAAAAGAAAAGAAAAAAGTAATAAAATTATTAATATATTAAAAAAAATTCTAAGTCACAAAAATATATAGGGTTGTACCAAATATATTTTTATTCTCGAAACATAAATTTTTTATAGTTACTAAACGCCTTAAAATGCTTTGAGAAACCTTCCCAAAGAATAGAAATAGAAATAAAGTATTTCTCAAAAGAAACTATTCCGGAGAACAGAAATGTTACCATACGTACCTTTAAGCTCTTGCTTGTTTTGTTGTTTTCCCAAGTTGTTGTTTCGCCAATAGGGCACTAATTAGGCATCGCATTAGCATTGTGCCATTTTCTACCACGTTGGCAATGCCTCATCATTAATTGAATTTCGCAATTTACTAGAAGGAGTTGACCATAAAATCTGATTTTACCAAAAGAGAAAATAATAAGAATTGATTACACAAAAGTAAAATTTAAAGGACCAAACGATACAAATCAAGAAAATTAGAAAACTCAGATTGGATATAAGTTAAGAGGATGAAATCATGCAAAAGAAACTTCAAGATTAGAATTGCGGCTAAATCCGTTATCTCCCGGAATGCTACCAGAAAAAGGAATGCAAGTGCTCTTACCCTGCTTGGAATTAGCTTTTTCTTTATCAATGTCAAGTATATTATGGCTTCAATTAATAATTATGAATTAGGTATTTCTTTTAAATTCAATGAATATATTTTCAAAGCATGATGGATGCATTTTAGACTCTCTTCAATCTTGTTAATTACAAAAATGATATGTAGGAATCATGAAAAACAAACGCAAATAACAACATGGCTATCCTTAGTAAAAAAAATGTATATACGCTCTATTAAAATTCCTTTAATTTTGTTGAGGAGGAAAATGAATAAAAATAAGAAACTAAAAGAATTGCCATCTTTTAATTATTTTCAGCAATAAAGTTTAATTATTCATCAAGACTTCCTTTTTTTATTGTGTTGGTAATCTTTTCCACGCAAAATTCTGATCGCGACTTCAACCAGTCGCTTCCCAAGGTCAAGAGATTGGTTGGGCTGTCTGCTGTCTTGAGGAAGACTTGAGAACCATACATGACAAGAATTATTAATGAATCATGATGTTTTCTGGTAACGATAGTTGCTGGAAAGACCAAAAAAAAAAAGTGGTCCTATTGCTATAAATTTTGTGGACCTGAGCAGGTCCTTTAAAAGACTCAAGGAGGAAATAGGTGAGAGAACTGTCCTGAAATAAGAGATCCTGCGCCGTCCTCCATATTTCTTCTCTGTCAAGAAGACAATAAAAGACAAAAAATTTGAAAGCCTCACGGTGGTGAAGGTAGACACCACGTCAAGAACTTATTCTTGGCTACCGCCGGGTAGGCAGGTATAGTATTCTCACGCGCCTGAGGTGAGTGAGAGTGGGTGAAATGCCCATAACTATTCTAGCACACCTTACAGCACGGTACCCAACTGGAAGAACGATACATGACAAGAATTATTAATGAATCATGATGATTTTCTTGTAACGATAGTTGCTAGAATGACAAAAAAGAAGAAGAAGAAGTGCATTTAAGTTCCTATTTTTCATAGAAAATGACCAAAAAAAAGTGGTCCCATTGCTATAAATTTTGCACTTTAAAAATGAGAAAATATGTGCGCTTTCAAAGTCACTTGGGAGGTGAACTATTCAAATTGCCTCAAAACTAGTTGATAACACTTGACTGCTTCAAAAAAATAAAGAGAATATATGATAGTACAAAAAATAAAAGGGACAAGTTAAAAATAAATCCGGAGATTGAGGTAAGTACTTGCATCCTCAGTTTTTGCATTTAACGACTATTTTATCCCACACCAAATAATCATGTAATTAATTTTAAACCACCTCTTTCTTTCTTAGATTGCCCTACTACATTGATGTGATTAAAAACTAGTTTACTAGATGTACACTTTAAATACTGTGCACCTTAAATTTTGGGATAAATTTACTAAAAGTTTTAAAACTTGTTATGAAAGTATAATTAAATCTTAGAACTCTCAAAATATGTAATTAAAATATAAAACTTGCTACACAGTAACGAAGAGATTTGATTGCATCAACTTGATAGACTCGATTGCATTTTTTAAAAAATTTCAGACAAATTTTAGGATTTCTAGTGCATTTATTTCTTAAATTTAAAAAAACTTGTATGCTCCTGATATCGGCTTGAGAGGATGACCTAGTCGGACACAAGGAAAAGTAAATAGAATCGATGACACTGCATTAATAAAGGGACAAGTTACAGAAGCATATGCAGTTTTCAGTCCGATAACACTCGATTGGTCAATTTACATAAGAACGTCTTTCTATCTTTGCTTTTACATTTATTGGTCAATTTTCATCCGGTACCAAAGAATCATGCAATTTTATTTACTAAATCGTTACTTTATTCCCTAAAGAGTGCCCCTTTCTACTTTTATATGTTGTACTAGCATGAAATCCTAGACCCTCTTTTCACAACACCAAGCTCCACAACAACCAACGTCGTTGTCCCATTAATGTTGATTATTAGCATCACCACCTCTCTCTTCCCCTCTCAGAGTGCCATGAAAATCTCATATTTGACCTCGTCGAGCTTTGTTGACCAGAGGTCATGGAAGTCATGCATCACAACCTTAGGTCAAGGTCACCACCACGGCAACCTCGACTTGAGGTCATCCAAGCTTGTGCCATGGCAAAGGGAGAGAGAGAGAGAGAGAGAGAGAGAGAGGCCGATGATGACATTAGAGACAGGATGATGTTCGAAGGTGGCTGTGGGCACCGGCGGGCGATGACGGCGGGGGAGGTTAGTGTTGAAAAAGGCAAATTGGGGTAAGGGGCTTTAGGAGATTTGTAGATAGGGTTTTCAAAGAAGGGTAATCTGTTTTTTCCCTTATGGGATCTTGTCCAAGATTGCTTTAGGAAATTTCTTGTCCTTTATATCTTATGATACCTTGATTGATGGTAAAATCAGGGAATAGCACGTGGTACTCTTTCTAGAGACTCACATAGGTGAAATTGTACTTCAATCACGAGAATTGTCTTTTCGTGCGAAACCAGGTTAATTTTTCTTAACTTTCTTAATGCCTAAGCGTGATATCATCATCAATCCCAATAAAATTCAACCGCGCCCCGAGTCCAAAACCCTTCTTGGTAGAAGAGGTTTAGATGGATTAGCTACCATTAGAAACCCTAATACCATCATGGTCTAAGTGGAAGTGAGGAAAAATTCAGACGGATCACTTCTAAAGCCTTTTAGGAAAGGAATAAAAAAACCACAAAAACACCAAACTACACCATGTGTGATATATTTATCGTAATTTTTTTTTCATGGCATTAAAAATCTTGAACTTGTACTCATGTAACATATTTATTTTTCAATAAGTTATATCAATAAACACCGTTAAAAATCTACATACATGAATGCTAGAAAGCATATGATGTTGATATATAAAAACAATGTTATTTTGACTGAAAAATCATCAAATCGAACCTTGATTGAGGATAAATATATCACACAGATATAAGTTTGGGGTTTTTTATAAGACAAAAAAGTTTAAGATAAATATATTACATGGATTTTTTATGCTTGTCGCGACCTAATTTTCGGGGTACCCACTTAGAATTAGGTTAATGGATTGCTAAGCTTAGACTCAGCTCGGGCTCTCCCAAGCCCATACCAATTCGCGACTTAATTTCAAATATTTAGCATGCAAAAAGGAGTCGCCACTAATCAGTTTGCGGTAGGTCGATTAGACACCTAAGTAAAATAATGAGAGAATTATTTTACTTTTACGAACCAGAGATTTTAAGTACGAGGACTTGGTTACGTTAAATTTCTCTAACGCCCTTTCGGTACCTTTCTCTTTTAATTTTAAAAAAATGTTTTGCAGGCAGCTTGAATTGATTTTAACTTAAACTAACTAACATGCAAATGGTTATTATGCGGGTGCACAATCAATAAAATAACATTCAATGAATCAAAGTGCTAAAATTATAAGAAACTATAAACTATAGCTTTTACCAAGGTTCATCCCCTAAAAGAATTCATAAAAAAAAGGCTAATAGAAACGTATGCCCTAAACATGGTTTTTTAAACGACATGATATCTAATTTTATATTAATTAAATGTAATTTTAATTTAACCTAATGTGCATGAATTTATTCTAATGACATGTGAGATGCAATTCATATGGAATGGCTTGAACTTATTACTATATGTATGGGATCTAATTTATAATCCTAAATATACATGCATTTCATGGTATAGGATGAATGATATAATAATTCTATGTGCATGTTCTTTTTTATATATTTTTTTTAATGATGATGCATATCTACAACCTATGCTAAATGCTGATGGTATGAAATGAGATTAGTTGTAAATTAACATATTAATTAACTAAGCAAA
Organism: Eucalyptus erythrocorys; assembly: GCA_014182555.1. Lineage (NCBI taxonomy): Eukaryota > Viridiplantae > Streptophyta > Magnoliopsida > Myrtales > Myrtaceae > Eucalyptus > Eucalyptus erythrocorys. The sequence goes on from CM024603.1 coordinate 14,176,560, forward strand.
TGACTTTCTATTTTCTTTTATTTTTACCTTTCAACTAAATAACCTAATTTTCTAATATGCAAATTCTAACCACTGGGATTCGCCCAAGTGGCCACCCTTCCAACATGGAAGGGGGAGGTGAGGTTCAAACCCCCACTTTCTCGAGGAGGGATGGGGTGGGGACGCGCAAGTTTCGGGAGTGGGTTTCGACGCCCATGCCCCCCGCAAGAGGCATGGCAAAAGTCTGAGAGTGAGTGTAGAATATGTATAGAGTAGGACTAACCAAAAAAAAATATGCAAATTCTAATTAAGTAAACCTATTATGCAAACAAATTAACATGCACTTTAAATGTTCCCTAGAAACTAAACCTAGACTCTATTATGCAAGCTAATGTAACATGTTCCTAATGTAAACAAATAAACAAATTCTAGTTAAATGGATCTTTTATGCAAATTAATTGATATGCATTTCATGACCTAATTTTACTAGAAAATATATTCTAATAACCTTACTATGTGGACTAGCTAATATGCAGCTAAGGTTTTTCATTATTTTTTTACTCTTTATTAAGGTTTTAAAATTAATGAAACCCTAATTAAACATCTAAGGGAATAATTTTCTAATTCATTTTTTTAGGATTAATTGACTTAAACCCTAATTTGTCTTAGAAAACTATTTCCAAAAATGAGCTAATTAAAATGAGCGAATACTATCTAAAACTAACGATTAGGTCTAACTCTAAACTAAAATTATCTAAAGATGCAATTCTAAAAAGTAATTCTAAAAAAAGTCTAATTTACTTAAAACTACATGTCTAATTTAAATCTATATATTTGATTCACTAATCCTATATGCTCATGCAATGATTTTATGATTTTTCTATTTTTCTGATTTTTATTTTTATTTTTTTAAGGATAAGTGATAAAATCTAAACAATCAAAATAAAGGATTAAAATAATCGAAAAAATAACCTGTTGTCTCACGAGGTCAAATTAACGATCATTATAACCTAATCATCATAACAAAGAGTTCAAAATAATTAAAAATCTGATCCGAAATCTTACGGATCAAATTAATAATTATAATGATTTCACTATTAAAATCCTGCTAAAAAGCCCAACAATTAAAATAATTAGAAAAATGACTCAATATCTCTTGGGTCAAATTAATAATTAAGATAATTCCGGACAAAACCCCATGGATAATGCCTACAAAACTCACAAATATTAACATTCAATATTGCAACTTAAATAAATAAACTAAATAAACAAAATAAAATAAATAAAAACTACCTAATGTACTTTTCTTTTTTCTTTTTTGTTTCTTGCTTTTTCACCCACGGCTAATCGGCTTCGGTGAATCACCGGGGATTGGGTCGCCGGCGTTCGGGATCACGGCGAAGGGCACTCCGGCGAGGGGCAGTGGGGTGCGGTTCGGCTCGAGCTCGGGCACGGACAGGGACGTCGAATTGGCTCGGCTCACGCGGCGGAGGCGCGTCAATTGGCTCGGATCAGGCTCGGCCGCGGTCCGGCGGAGGAGCAAATCGTCACAGGTCCTGCTGGCGTCGCGGGCGGAAGACTCCGAGTGCGAGTGTCGCGATGGAAGGCAGGTTCAGATCTGCCGGCGTCGGGGGCGGTGCTGCGCGCAGGGATCGGGGATGCAGCGGAGCGGCGGTGGACGCGGGGTGTTGAGAAGCAAGTGGATGTATAAGTAAAACAATTGCTTTATTTTATATAAAGCATATTACAAACTCTCTACACACAAGACTCACATACACCTCTCACACCTCACACGCCACTTACACACTACCGACTCCCACTCACTTACACACTCACACACGCTCACGTACTCACGCCACCACGCTCACGGACAAGCCCTATTTATAGGGCGGAAGGTCGGTCATGAACCGCCTTCTACACTTTTCTGATTATTATTTTATTACATGTTGTTGACTATTTGTCAACAATTGCAGCAACAGAATTTTCTCGATAGAAGGATCTCGGAGAAGTAAAGACCGAAGGAGACCTGGAGAAATCGAGAGAGAGAGAGAGAAAGGGTGGCGGAGAAATCCAGAGAGAGAGAGAGAGAGAGAGAGAGAGAGTGGGCGGTGCTTTTTCTTCTGACACTCCCCCTCACCGACTACTCTCTCTTAGTTTGGACATTGAGATCATACCAAGTTGCCTTCGGAACTCTTCAAATTTTGCAGCTCCAAGACCTTTGGTGAAGATGTCTGCAACTTGATCATCTGTTTTGGCATACTCCATCTTTATTTCGCCTTGTAATACTTTTTCCCGCAGAAATGATAGTGCACTTCTATATGCTTGGTCCTCGCATGGAAAACTGGATTCTCTGCTAAACTTATGGCTGATAGATTATCACAATATATCTGTGTAGATTGATTTATTGGTTGATGAAGATCCTCCATTAGCTGTACCAGCCATGTACTCTCTTGTGCTGCCATTGCTGCTGCTCTATACTCAAACACGTCGTAGATAGTGACACAGTTGCATGTCTTTTGCTGCACCATGACACTACTGCTGATCCAAGGCTAAACATATATCCAGTAGTTGATCGTCGTGTGTCACGATCTCCAGCAAAGTCAGCATCGCAATGGCCTACAACTTCACATGATGCTTCTTTCTTATATAGAAGCCCAAAATCAAATGTACTCTTAACATACCTTAGTATGCGCTTGACTGCATCTAAGTGGGGCTTTCGCGGCTTCTCCATGAATCGGCTTGCTACTCCCCTTTGCAAAGGCAATATCAGGCCGTGTTATGGTTAGGTAAATAAGGTTACCTACCAATTGCCTGTACATAGTTGGGTCTTCCAACTCTCGTCCTTCAATTGCACATAACTTTACATTTCCATCGATTGGAGTAGATATAGGTTTGCAATCAAGCATCCCAAACTTGTCTAAGAGGTCTCGTGCATACTTCGTTGACATAAGAATAATCCTTCATTGGTCTTCTCAATCTCAAGTCCCGGAAATGTTTTAATTCTCCAAGCTCTTTCATTTGAAACCGCACCGAGAGGTTGGTTCGATTTGGCGTATCTCCTCTTCATTATCTCCGGTGATGATTAGATCATCCACATAGATTAATACTATTGCAAGCTTGCCATCTTCTGCCTTCACAAATAGGCTTGAGTCTGCTTTGGGGCTACAAAGTAGCCACTTTGCACCAGAAATTCAGCAATCTTCCCATACCATGCTCTTGGGGCTTGTTTTAAGCCATAGAGGGCTTTCTTTAACTTACAAACGTAGTCTGGATGGATCTTACTTTTGAAACCATCTGGCTGCTCCATGTATATATCTCGATCTAGTTCTCCATGTAAGAAGGCATTCTTCACATCCATTTGCCATAATTTCCACAACTTGCTTGCTGCAAGTGCTAGTAAGACTCGAACTGTAGTAATTTTTGCCACTGGACTAAAGGTCTCATCATAATCTAAGCCATACTTTTGAGAGAATCCTCGAGCAACTAGTCGTGCCTTATATCTTTCTATCGACCCATCTGGTCGAGTTTTAAGTTTATAGACCCATTTGCAAGATATAGGACGTACCTCTTTAGGTCTCGGTACTAGGTCCCATGTTTCGTTCTTTCTTAGTGCTTGTATCTCTTCCTCCATTGCTTTCCTCCATTCCATGTCTTGCGAAGCTTCCTCATATGTGGACGGCTCGACTACTCCGACATCTTCGGTCAACGCCGCATTTGCATATTTGGGATTGGGTCTTCTTTGTCTTGTTGATCTTCTTAATTGAGATTCCTCTTCTTTAGGTTCTTCTGTCTGACTTGGTCGGAACTCCTCTGTAGTTCTTGGATGTACACCAGTTCGCCATGGGCTCCTTGATTTTTCTGGTGACTGTGCTCTAACTTCTTTTCTTCCAATTACATTATCATTTCCTTCTTCAATTGGCTGGCCCTTATCAATCTTGTCATTTTCTTTCATTCCTTCACGAATCTCCTCTTCAACTTGTTTTGCCTTAAGTGATGTCCACCAAGATGACAGTTCGTCGAACACCACATTTCTAGAAGTGTAACACCTCCCTGTTGTAGGGTCACAACACTTCCATCCTTTTCTTTGATCATCGTAGCCCACGAATATGCAGCGAACTGCCTTCTTATCGAACTTGTTACGAAGATGATCTGGCACGAATGCATAACATACACACCCAAATATTCTAAAGTGACTTACCGTGGGCTTGCGATTCCACAACTTCTCATAAGGTGATATAAAGCCAAGCCTTGCTTGTGGTAGTCTCGTGATCACGTCGCTGCCGTCTTCATACACTCGGCCCAGAACTTGGGTGGAACACTCTTCGCATGCAACATACTCCTGCATGTCTCCGCCAAATGCCGATTCTTTCTTTCGGCAACTCCATTTTGTTGTGGCGTATTTGGGCATGTAAATTGTCGACGTATCTTACATTCTTGAAGAAATTTTGTAAAATTATCCGACTTATATTCTCCCCATTATCTCGTGCGAAGGCATATTATTTTCTTGCCTACTTCATATTCTACTTTTGCTTTAAACTCCTTAAATTTGTTTAATGCCTCAGATTTTTCTTTCATGAAATCAACCCGGACGTACTGGAGAAATCATCGATGAATGTTATCATGTACCTCGATCCTCGACCGAAGGTTGCTTCACCGGTCCAAATACATCGAGTGGATAAGCTCGAGAGGCATCTTCGCTCGAATGCGGACTCCTCATATGGAAGCTGATGTGCCTTCCCATACGGCATCCAAAGCACGAGATGACATCTTCTTGGACTTCCAAGTGGGGAGACCTTTTAGCATACCTTTCTTCATCATCACCTTTAATTTGTGGTAGCTCACATGTCCAAGCCGTGCATGCCACAAATCGGGCGTTTCATTCTTTCGAGTTTTGTCCACGTATGCCGTCCGAGCCGACATCACGTAGACGGACTCTAATCGACGCCCCTCCATGATTGGTGTACCGAGGGTTTCAAATTGCGGTACACCCTAACGTCTCTAGGACCAAACACCACATAATTGCCTCGAGTCGTAAGTTGTGCCACGGACAATAGATTCTTCTTCATACCTGGCACATGGTACACATTTTTCAGTTCGACTTGATGCGGACTGAATCGGGGTGTTATCATTGTTTGGCCCACATGGGTAATTGGCAACCTTGAGTTGTCTGCGGTGACAACTACTCGTCCACCTTTGTAATCGCACATGTTTGATAGCTTGCCTTGATCTCCGGTCATGTGATTTGAGCACCCCGAGTCTACTATCCAATCTTCATCATAATCAATCAATTTATCGCTTACCATAGTGAGGGCCATCACATCTTCTAACTCTGTTGTGGAGGAGGCCGCGATCTCTTCCTGTTCCTCCATTGCAAAGGATGCTTGGAAATCCCACTCTTCTTCACTATCATTTTCCTTAGATGCCGCGACGTTTCCTTCAACTCTTTTGAATCGACAATCTCGGCAAAGTGACCTACTTTGCCACGGGTGTAACACCGTCCATTACGCCTTCTATTCTTCTTATCTTCATTGTCATCCTTGTCGCGGTCTCGACGAGCTCCCCCTAGCCGAGGCCCAGTTCCTTCTATTCGCTTTGGCCATTCTCCATGACTTTTCCATGGTTTGCCATCTCTTATACCTGCTCTATTTCTATTCTGGCCCTTGAACCCTCTTTTATTACTAAAGAGGGCACTTTCATCCTCCTTAATGAGACCTTAGAAATTTGTTTATCTAAGGCTTCTTGGTTGGCCAAGTATATTCTCCAACTCGTTAGAGTTGGCTCATTTGCCCATCCACGGGTGGCCGTAATAATACCATTATATTCCGGCCTTAATCCATGAATTATTATTCTTCTCATTCTTGTCTCGAGAGATGGCATTCTCGGGATCTAATTTTGAAATTTCTTCACAAATAGATTTAACTTTGGAAAAATATTGACTTACCGTCATACTTTGTTGCGAGATTGAGAGGAGCTCGTTCTCCGGGCATTGTAACTTGGCGTCGTTTGTCCTCGCAAACAGGCGTCGCCAAGTTATCCCGAGCCTCCTTCGGGGTCTTCGCACTCTTTATGTGTTGCAGTAATTCATCTTCAACAGTCACGGCAAGCACATAAAGAGCCTTACCCGATTTTATATTCCATTTTCTTAATTCGCTATCATTCGTGGGTGGAGTGGTGTTGCTCCCGCCAACAATATCCCACAAATCTTGACCTAGCAAGTAATATTGCATGCGGGTACTCCAATTATTATAATTTGTGTTGTTGAGCTTCTCGATGCCACTTACCGAACTTGAGAAATCTGCCATTGCGACTTAAATATAATGCCCAAAGACTATACCAAGTAAGCTGGTCCCGGACCAACCAACTTCACAATCCCGGATTGTGCACTGGCGAACTCCGACGTCGCTCCTTGGCTCGACGATCCTTGACCGCCTACTCAATTACAATGGTCCCCGACCACTGTCTTCGCACGGCCTCCGACGACCTGCTCTGATACCAAATGTTGAGAAGCAAGTGGATGTATAAGTAAAATAATTGCTTTATTTTATATAAAGCATATTACAAACTCTCTACACACAAAACTCACATACACCTCTCACACCTCACACGCCACTTACACACTACCGACTCCCACTCACTTACACACTCACACACGCTCACGTACTCACGCCACCACGCTCACGGACAAGCCCTATTTATAGGGCGGAAGGTCAGTCATGAACCGCCTTCTACACTTTTCTGATTATTATTTTATTACATGTTGTTGACTATTTGTCAACAATTGCAGCAGCAGAATTTTCTCGATAGAAGGATCTGGAGAAGTAAAGACCGAAGGAGACCTGGAGAAATCGAGAGAGAGAGAGAGAAAGGGTGGCGGAGAAATCCAGAGAGAGAGAGAGAGAGAGAGAGTGGGCGGTGCTTTTTCTTCTGACACGGGGCTGGCACGGCGACCTTCGGGTCTGGTGGGTGGCCGCTCGAGATGCTGGCGGAGCGGCGGTGGTGGCACGGAGAGGACGCGGCTGCTGCAGGTCGGCCAATGGAGGAGCAGAGCAGCGGCGCGAGCTCCTGTGGATCGGGCAGAGGTGCAAAGCAGATGGGCTCGCGGACGGATGAGCGGAGGCGTCAGCGAGGCAGGGGCGCCGCGACAGGGGCGCCGGCGACAGGGGCGAGCTGATGTGGCGTCCGGGGAAGAGCGCGGGTTGCTGGTGGAGCGGCGCCGCGGGGGTGGTGGCTTCTGGCGAGACGGCGGCGTCCGGCGGGTAGGGGTCGAGGCTCGGGCAGACAGCAACAAGCATGCAGGAGAAGAAGAACGCTTCTTCTTCTTTTTTTCTAATTTATCCTCTCTCTCTTCCTGTCTATCTCACGTTTCTTCTCTGCTGGATTTTACTTTTCTTCCCTCTGCTCTCTTGTACTTTTCCCTATTCTTCTTCCTTTTGTTTCTCTCGATCCCTCTGCTGCACGTCACTTTCCCTCTGCTCTCTTGTACTTTTCCCTATTCTTGTCAGTCACTTTCCCTCTGCTGCACTTTCCCTCTGCTCTCTTGTACTTTTCCCTATTCTTCTTCCTTTTGTTTCTCTCGATCCCTCTGCTGCACGTCACTTTCCCTCTGCTCTCTTGTACTTTTCCCTATTCTTCTTCCTTTTGTTTCTCTCGATCCCTCTGCTCTCTTGTACTTTTCCCTATTCTTCTTCCTTTTGTTTCTCTCGATCCCTCTGCTCTCTTGTACTTTTCCCTATTCTTCTTCCTTTTGTTTCTCTCGAAGACCCCCAGACAACTTCCTTTCTCTTCTCTTTGCTTATTTTGTTTGTTGTGAACGAATTGAAGCCCCCCCTTGACTCGAAACCGTACGCCTTCTTTTATAGGCGAAACAAAACGCGATCTTTTTTTGTTAATATTTTCATCTCACGAATATTACTTATAACCTCTTGATCACAAAAAATATTTTATTCTCTTTATCTATTAAATATTCTCCCCTAATTTCACAATCTATTGATAAAAATAAGATTATAATGCGATTTTCTTAATTTTAAAAAATCATTATAATATTGCATCAAATCTTAATTTTTCACAAGATAAAAAATAACGACGGACTTGGGTTAATTTTCTCTTTTCGTTGGCTTAGCCCGGCCCGCCGAACATAGAGCTCGAAATAGTAATTCGAATCATTCCACCACCGGCCCAATAAAAATGCAAAACATGTAAATTAAAAATGAATGCGCCTAAATCTATATGTTATGCAATTAATTAATAATAACTAAATTGGTAGTAAAAATTTAGGTGTCAACAATGCTATAAAAAAAATTAGGTAAATGTGTTATTATGGATATAATTTAATATTTTTTTGACTTTCTTTCAATAAATGGTGAGAACACTAGGAGACAGTGACCTTAAGGTGGATGGGGAGGCAGGTAGGGCCGACATAGCAATTACAAGTAATGATTTTTTGGTCAGTACAAGCAATGAATTGAATATGCTATTTTATTGCCTAAAGAGATGACCGAGATGCGATGACCTGAGGTAGGTCGACCCACCAAGTTCGACCAAAAGGAAGATGACCAAAGATACAAAATTGACCTGAGATTGACTTGCCATTCCATGATGAAGCCATTGATGGTTCATGCATAGTGCGATTTTTGATTGTCCGTATCTCTGATTCCGAGGGGGTTAAAAACAAGTAATTGGAAGTGTGTAGAGCACAAGTTAGTTTTAGGTTTTTTTCTTCATTGAAATGTCATGAATATATTTAATTGTAAGGGGTCGAGCAAGATACTGGCTTTATGAATCGAACGGTCGCATCAAATTCATCGTGATCATTCTTGCGAAGTTCAGATGATTTGATGTGTAGAATTGATTAATGTCATATTGTTTGGTCCATATATATGTGATCAATATGCCATGAGGCTGCACATGATGCGCATCGAACTTTCATCAGCAATTCAAAAGGTCATGAGCACATTACTAATTTTTCCAGACACCATGCCATTGACACATTGCTTCTCTGTTAGTGAGTTGCCAACAAATTGTCTGTATTTTAGTGAAAGTGCATCAATTCCAAAAAAAAAAAAAAAAAAAGACTATTTAATGTATTGATTGATCGGAACCAAAGAGTAACCCAATTATTAATTTCACTAGGGCTTAATGAACATGAGAAACTACCCGGCATATCTCTATCACTAATAAAGCTAACACAATAGCAAACTTTTTCTCAAACTTTTACAAAACAATTATCCATGACAATTCCATATTTACAATTAAAATAAATTACAATACTTATAACGGAATAATTGGATAAGAACCCATGATTTACGATAACCAAGATGATTGTTAAGTGATCCATGAATTCCTCATCATTCAAATTCGAATTCAAGTTGATTGCTGAGGTTACACGAACTCACTTATCTTAATGCTTTGTTTTTTGGTATGAAAAGGGGGCTAAAATCAAATACAAAAATTTAACTCGTGAATTTATTATTCTTATTTTATCATCTAATAAAACATGAAGTGACTCTCTAAGAGGCAATGAAAAGAACATAGCATTCAAGCACTTACAAATTCCAAAATTAGTAAGCCAGCCAGCAAGACGATTTTCTTCCCAAAAATCTTATTACACTTTGAATCCAAAGTGAGAAGTTAACAGTCTTTCGATATTTTTAAGTAAAGCAAGGCTAACATTATCAACCATAAGCTCCAGATTGAGAAGATCAGTGATGGCTTTTAGAGTCAAACTTAATAATGATCTTGTGAAAACCAAGTTGTTTTAGCAAAGTTTAGTCCCAATTACAGTACCCTAAATTCTGCTTGTGTTGATGAACATATTCTCTCGAATGTGGCAAAACCATCAAGTTGATCACCCTCTTCATTTCTTAATAAACCCGCTGCACTCGCAAATCCTAATTTCTATCAATATTCAATTGAATCCACCTCGAAGGTGGAGAGATCCCGTCCGATCAAAATCAGCAAAGTGCCCAACCCACCTTGCATCTAGTTCTTTATTGACAAAGTCTCGATGATTTCTTTTTTGTATTGCGTGCGACCGAATTTCCATATAGAAACCATATAAAAGCGCGTTCCCAAAAAATGGACCAAACACCGTCATATCACGTTTTCCACAATTTCTCCAAGTATTTCTTCTTCAAACGCAAAGCATACGCTGTTCTTTTTCTTTTCCTGTCCATTTTGATGTTATGAAATAGAAAAGAAGAAGATCTATCTCATATGGTCAATTTTGGGAACTTATGCCTAAGTATATTTTAGAAAGGACCCGACTGGAGACGCAAGCTTCACGCGGTGCTTTCTCCCTCAAACCGCCTTTCAGCCCCACTCCCGCTTCCCCCGTTTGACAAATGCACGAGTTTTGCCTTTCCCTTTCTCCACTCCACTCTCTCTCTCTCTCTCTCTCTCTCTCTCTCTTTTTTTTAAATTGATTTTTTTTTTTTTTAAAATATTTTCCCCTTTGATAAGAAACGGTAACTAGCACGTCTTCTGATGCTGATTCGCTCCTCAACAAAAACACACACAAGTCACAAACAAATCGCAGCTCTCGAGCTCCGCCGACCGCCACGTGGCGAAATCAGGACCCTTCGTCAGTCTCATGGCGGTTTCCCACTGCCAATTTGCAGAGATCAGCATGATTCGGACGATAATGATGGCCCCCTTCCTTTTCGATTTGGCAATCACCACTTACATCCCATCTTTCCCTTTCTAATTCCATTTTAAATTAGGAATCCTCAATTCAATATTTGCGTAAAATCACGATTAACGATCTGAAACACATCTTCAATTCTTCATCATAGCAGTCCTACGGCCGGCTTGAGAATTGAACTTGAACTTGAGTAAAAATTATACCACGCAAACAATTTGTGACAATTTTAAATTAGAAACCTACCGATCTCGTGTGAATCGGTCTAAAATTGATTTGGTAGAATTGATTCGGTCGAGCGTCTTTAGCGTGGAAGACTAAATTTTGAATTCCAATTCGAATTTCTATGAAAAAAATTAATAATATAATTCGCTCTGTCTAACCGTCATTATCACATAAAAATTATATGATTAAAGTAAGCGGACCACAAAATATCTTATCGATTGCAGCACCAAACACTCCCGCTGTCTTCTTTATTCATTTACAATCCCCGTAAAATAAAATTAAAAAAACTAAAAAGAAAAAAAAAAAAAAAACCCACAAAAAAAAAAAAGGTTAATATCTTAAAAAACTCCAAATTGGTACACTTGTGACAAATTTACCAAAAACTATTTTTTTGACCATAAAAAACCCCAAATTGATACACCTGTGACAAATTTACCCCGACTAACTATAAAAAACCCTAAACTGGTACATTTATGACAAATTTACCCCAAACTAATTTATTCTACCACAAAAAACCTCAAACTGGTAAATTCGTGACTAATATACCCTCCGCTAAATTAGATTAATACCACAAAAAAAAAAAAAGCTGTGACAAATAGAGTGTAAAATCCCAAATTGGTATACCAGTCGATTGTCACGTGTCATTTAGGGTAAATTTGTCACAAGTATACCAGTTTAGGATAAATTTGTCAAATGTATACAAATTTGGGGTTTTTGGTGGTCAAAAAAATAATTTGTGGTAGATTTGTCATAGGTGTACCAGTTTGGGGTTTTTAAGGGTATTAACCCAAAAAAAAATTATAAAAATCCTCTCCCTCCCCGCCTCTCTCCTCTCTCCATCACTCTCTCTCTCTCGTTCTCTCTCTCTACAAGTTCTGGTTTTGCTCGCAGACGAGGAGGAGGAAGCAATCTCTCCGACGGCCGCCGTGAGCCGATCTCCGCCGCGAGAATGAGCTACTACAACCAGCAGCAACCCCCCGTCGGCGTCCCTCCGCCGCAAGGTCAGCAGCGAATCCCGACCCCCGATCGACCCGCGATCGACCCACTTCCGATTTCGCGGAGTTTCCGTGCCGGTCGACGGATGGGTCGTCGTTTCTTGGGCGAAAGTTCCGATCTTTATCCCCCTCAGATCCGCGTCGGGCCGGCGGTTTCCGGCGACGGATCTGGTGCGGGGTTCGGTTCCGTCGTCAAGAATCTGACCCTGTTTGGTTGCGTGTATTAGGTTATCCGCCGGAGGGATATCCCAAGGACGCGTACCCACCCCCCGGGTACCCCCCGCAGGGCTACCCCGCCGGGTACCCGCCGCAGCCCGGCTACCCGCCGCCGCAGTACGCACCGCAGTACGCGCAGCCGCCGCCGCAGCAGCAGCAGCAGCAGTCGGGCAGCACCGGTTTCATGGAAGGCTGGTACGTCTTCCTAATTCCCACCTTGTTCGTTCTTCTCGACTGGGGTTTGTCTTATTCGTGTAGCCGACCATGCGGTTTCTTCAGTTTTCCCGTCGCATCCACCCGGTCGGGCGACTCGACCCGAACGGGTCGGGTCTAGCCCGGTTCTATGGGCGTCGATCGGGGCCGTCGGTCGCCGACGATCCGGCGGGTGAGAGAGAGTCTGGTCTGTTTCGACCCCGATTCGTCGGCGGCAGCGGTGGCGGTGGCGGCGGCAGGCTGCCGGAACTCCTGGCCACTTGACAGTGGGACGGAGTAAGCGGGTCGGGTTCGGGTTTCAATTTGGTCAGTGACAAAATCAAATTCAATTTTGGGGATTTAGGTTAGGGAAAATGTCAGTGATCTGGTCAATTGGGTCTCTTGAGTATTTTATCTTTTGGCTGAATTCAAGATGATGAGTGTAGTTTGGTGCACTGAAGTATTCTATTGAATTACGAATCAGTTGACAAATCCTTAATGACTAAGTAAAAATCAAGGAGTTTTTCCTAACAAGGTCTTTCTTAGCAAAACATCAAATCAAATAGGGATGGAGATTGTCTCCGTCGTGTTATGTGTAATCAATACTTTGGAACTAAGCTAGATGAAAACGGGCGCCTCCACCACTTGTGGTGGTGGTGGAGGTGCTAGGGTTTTCAGAAAACGGGCGGTCAACGCTGGTCCCCCGGTGTCGGGAAAACCGAGGTATCTTCACTTAGCTTTCGGGACCACCCATCGACCAGTTCCTATCCTATCCTATCCATCTAGAAACCCTTTGACATAGAGGCGTGCGTGATCAATGCTGGTGTTGGTTGACCGTGTTCATTGCACAATGCTCAACTGGGGATGAGATGTGCCTTTTGGGCGTGCAAGAACCCCAGATAAACATTTTGCAGCAGATATAGTAATCACTAAAATAGTATAAAAATCGATTTTGACTTTCTATAATTCGATATCGCATTTACAGAATCGCTGGATAATACATTTTTATATGCAATCCATTCGGTAAGCTCCCTGGTCAGGCGGGCGATGTGATAGCGATAGTGGTGGTCAATGTATATTTTACCTTACTGTATACATCGGGTTCTATGTTATCAGCATCGTATGCTTTCATGTATCGATCAATTATCTTGGTCAAGACGGTAAGGTTTTAAGAGTAGCATAACCCTTTACTGTGGTCTAAATGCCCTTTTTTCGGAAAATTATTGGCGGGTAAATGCCGGAAATTGATGCTAATCTTGGTGTTTTTTTTTTTTTTTTTTCAATTCTAATTTGGGAATGGTGAATGCAAATTGCAGTTTGGCTGCACTGTGCTGTTGCTGTCTTCTGGACGCTTGCTTCTGAGGAGGAGAGCGACAAAACTGAAAGTGTGATTTTCATGTGAAGGAGGACTCTTTTGTTATTTGCTTTTTTATTATTGTTAGTATTATTATTATTATTATTATACTTTCCGTCTCTATTTTGTGCTCTCACTCCGACTTCTCAAATAATACGAACTTTGCTTGTCAATTTGTAAGTGTATTTCCCCCCGCCTATGTGGTCGATGTGTTTCGTTCTAGAATCTGCACCATGCCGCAAGTCCCACATGAATTTGTCCTTCTCTTCGTGGTAGTATAGGAGCCACCAAATCCAATTTTATTGTACCGCCTAGGGATGTGCAATCGGGTCGATTTTTAATTCGAGAAATCGAATGTAACCTAACCAACTTTACAACGGTCGATTCTAGAACGGCGGTTCATGTTAGGATTGGTTCAATTTTCGAGTAAAACCTTTTGGGGATTGGCCTTTGCCAATTTGACTCTTGATTCCTTACTTTGAACTAATTGTGCCCACCCTGAAACAAAAATGGTTTTTGGATACAATCAGTTCTTACGGGGAAAGCTAGTTCTCGTTTGTGCCTCGCTCTCTCTCACATTTTTGTTTATGTAAATGGTGTGCTTTATTGTATAATATGGTGCTTAAATCCTTGCAAAAATTGATCTTGTCATCCCCATTATTAAAAATAATGTCGCATCATTTTTATAAAGGGTTTTCAATGTATCATTCTTATATAGGGTTTTTGATAAGATGGTACTAGAGCCACCAAATCCAATTTCTTTATATCGTAACCTGTGTACATATACTCGTTGACTTTAATTAGTTCAATCTCGAGTTGATAATGATTTTGAAAATGATTTTCAGTAGTCCTAACAATGATTAAATATGAGAGTTAATTGAAGTATGTTCTATTCAATCGAAGTAAAATTATTGGGTTATAATTTGTAGGACTATTGGAGTAATTATTGTTCTTTTTTTTCTTTCTTTCTTTTTTCCTTTTTTGATCTTTTCGTAAATCGATTTGGGCGTGTGGCGGTGGGCTGCGTGGTAGGGTGGGGGGAAAGAATTTCCCTCCTTGCTTTTGGGGTGCGGTAGTGTGTTGGAATAGAAGATTGAAGAAGGGAATATCCGCATGCTCTCTTGAATGGTGTAATGTGGAAAGGATAGATACGAAATCAAGAAAAGGTCAAATCATGTCATCGTGGATTCCACCTTGTCTATGATCTCATGTCGCGTCGGTTCAATGCGTCCATTTTCCAGATTTAGGCTGGGTACATAGTGAAATAAATTTGAAGATTATTCTCACAACATTGCGTAATAAGTTCGTCAATTATTTCATCCCTACTTTTATGATATTGATTTTTTTCTCTATTTTTATAATAGTGACTATCTTACATTCACATTTCGGATATTATAAAATTTTGAAAAAACTAAAATTTTCATCAAATGGTCGTTGTTACTAACATGTCTCTCAACAGTGCAGCACAAGCCTTTCGAAAGTCTAATCACGACCCCACATTTATCACAACCTCAACTACCGTGGCGGATTTCAACCAAAACCAAGAAAACTAGCATGGTGAAGATTTTGGTCAATATGAAATTATTGGATTGACTTGACTGAAAATGCATTTGTGGAGTCGCCTCAAGAGAAGACGACGCTTGGGAGATGGCCACAAGAGGATGAAATGTCATTTTCCAATTGCATCCCGCCACCTTAGCATGTTGGCACATGATACCAACTCATTTTCTTTTTCCCTCTCCCGATTAATAAAATTGAAAAATATTTTTTAAAAATAATCATTTATACCATTTAAAATAAACGACCAATAATTTTTTTATTTTTTATTTTTATAGGTGATGAAAATATTCATCATTCATTAATTTTTGTAATTGACATCAAGCGATTAGTTTCGTGAAATTTTTCTTTCTAAATCATTCATTTTTCACGAAATAAACTCCGCCAATCCCCTCATTAATTTTCAAGAAAATTGTAGGAGAGTATCACCTAATTTCTTGGCAACAGGAACCTTTATTATAAAAAAGTGTTTTGTCCTATGTTCAGTCTTTTTCTAAGTTCAACATCAATATCATGCGTTCAGTCAGAGCAAAACGTGGGAACTCCACTCACAGCAGGGAAGTTAATAAAAAAATATTCCAAAAAAAAAAAAAAAAAAAATTTAAAATTAAAAAAAAATAATAGTTTGGCTTTTGCGTGAAGATGTTGCTTTCGTCCCCATGCTGTCCTTATCATTCAATTTTTCTCCTTTTGGCCAAAACTTTATCATTCGATTTGTCCATTATTTCAAACAATATCCTTATAAACGACCCTCTTGGATTTGAATTGGATTGACAGGGTAGCGAGAGAATCCTAGTCCTAGTATAGTTCCTCTAAAAAATTCTAACTTCTAAGAATTTACACAAATACAAGTACATTTTCTTTTTGGAAAGGGGGCCCCCGCCCCGCGAATTTTTTAAGTGATATACATCATTCAAGGATATATATGAAGGTATTTTTCTTTCTCTATCTATTCTTTTCAATTTTAAACTCAGACTTTTGAATTATAGATAGAAAAAATGAAAGTATTACAAAAACAAATTATGGGTTTAACACATTTGCCACTAATTTTTGTCAAAAGAAAAATCCCAAACTAGTACCTTATAACACATTTATCCAGTCTCATAAATTGGTGTGCCTAACCCAAATCTAGAATTCTGTTCACTATCCCATTAAAATTCATGCATTACGCGTGGTAGAAGACAATAAGATAAATCTAAGGTAGAGAAGAACAAATCCAATGTGGAAATCTACATTGTTGAGACGTACACTTTTTAGCAAATGGTAGATTTGGGTTAGGGGTACTAGCCTATGAGGCAAATATTACTTTAAGGGTAAATGTGTTATTAGATACAAATTTAGGATTTTTAATAGTATTAACTCTTCACTTTTTTTTTTTTAAATTTTATTGGTTTCTTATTGATGAGATTTTGCTCAATGAAAAATTCATACCGATTAAATAAATAATTATACCATTGAAGAGTACATATGCGAAATTATTTTCGAAATAAGCCATATTGTTAAGAGTATATTTGAAAGGTGGTTTCTTTGAGCTATCTAGTTGTTTTATAAGTCTAAACTGAACGAGAGATATAACTCGGCATACTCTCTATCTACCCTTTTACTGAAACTTCATCTCAAGAAAAGATAACTACTTGGAACCAACATCTTTTCTAAAATGGTTTGTTCATTAAGGTTGTAGCAACGTCGGAAGTTTTGCCAAGAGAAGTAATTGGAGGTTCAGAGACATTATTTGCACGGTCGATTTGCTCTTCTGCATCAGTTCAGTGGATTTCCTTCTCTCTTCGTTTGATTATATTTGCTTAGGCTATATAATGTTGAGTCTTATATGTGATCCAAGAATCCTGTCACTTTGATTTGGCTACTGAGGAGAGTTTGATATGGTGCCAAGATGCGCATTTATGTACATATTGACTATGACCATGTATATTATGTGGAAAGTCCGTGATGTATATATGTTATGTATCGTTTGGAACAGAACTGTTTTATTCGTTTGAACTTTATGACATGTCTAATCCATTGCATTCTGAGTTGATGATTCATAGTTAAGTTAAACCAGTTACGGTTTTGTAGATTTTGAGTAGTTTGATCGTGGAGTTTATGGATCGTGTACTTTTGTGGAATTAGTTTGGCTTGTTCTTAACTGGTAACATTAGTTCGGACAGCACTGTGGCCGACTGTGATAGTTTTCGAGAGGATTGATGATTGAACTGTGCAGGCACCTCTGTGGCTGCTCTTTGTGCAGGGCTAGAAGACATGAAGACTTTCTCAGGATTCACCATGCCGTTGCTTCTTTGTCTCACATTCGTTCTCTTTTACTCAGGATCAGGTTCTAGTTTCTATCGTCTATCTCCCTCTTTTGTTTGCTTTGTTTGCTAAATCTCATGCCCCTCCAAGAACACTTTACCAGACTCCCTTTAGTACTATGTGATTCTTTTGTGTTTTCCTTGATGCTTTGAAAAAGTTTGACTGTTGGATTGTTTTACCTGTTCTGATGTAGTAGTCATGGGCAATTAAGCTAATGCTTTCTTGTTTTAAGCCATTCCAGGACAGGTCACGCAGGATGCCTTCAATGATGTTTACTATGATGCATCAGCTACAACACAGGCAAGATCAAATTCCTGGACACCCTTTTGCGAACTTTAAGCATGTCATATTCGCGATCATTGCTAAGTTGAATTCAAGCACAAAGAACTGGAGATTGATCTCAGTCAATCAATTATTCCGAGCATTGGTTTTTCAAGTAGTTCACATTTTTGGTCTCATGATAGTACGTAGCTAAAGCTGCCGGGAAACGACTTGCAATCCTACGCTAAGCATATTAAATGTTATTGAATTCGATGTTTGTTGAATTCAATGCTAATTAGAGAATTGACTGAAGCCTCTATGTGTGCGTATTCGATAAGCAGTGTCTAGCAGAGCCAGGGATTACCATGTATGGAGGCGGCATCATAGTTAACCCGCAGTTTACCTACGGCACATACGGATGGACTGTATCTGGGCAAGGAGAGATTGCAGAACGCGTATCGCCTACCAACAATGGGTTCATGGTGGCGTACAATAGGAAACTTCCGCTGGACAGTTTCTCCCAGAAAGTTCTACTCGAGAAGGGCAAGTTCTATATGTTTTCAGGTAATTATTCCCTCCGTGATCTCCACAAAGATAATTGTATACTCCCAGTAAGCGTACGTATGCGCCTATACGTGCATGTGCGAGTTGTTCATGTGAAGCCCACAAGCTTGTGACATAACAAGGGATGAAAACATGATTTTCGATGGAGTTAAAGATGAATGTTACTCATGTTGAAACTGGTGATTTTGCAGCTTGGGTACAAGTCAGTGAAGGAAGCGAGACAGTATCGGCAGTATTTGGAACTGGAGGAGGCGAGTTTGTTCCCGGAGGCGGCGTCGTGGCTGAGCATGGCTGCTGGTCATTGCTAAAAGGAGGCATCGCTGCGAACTCTTCGGGACCCGTCCATGTCCTTTTTGAGGTGAAAGTCATTCAACTTTTTTGGTCTATCTATTTCTGAATGGTGAACCCATTTCTACTAGTCAGTGCTTTATTAGGTGTTATTAGAAGATCAGCACATTCGAAAATTAACTGTATTCAAGATACTAAATCAGACGCTTAATGTATGATTGTTACTCTTACTTTCCAAGTTGAGTGATCAATTCTTTTGAATTTTACTCTTAATTCATCCTTCATTTTGTCAAGATTAAACTTTTGTGAGAACAATTTCATTGAAAAGTTCGAAGCTACATTAGGTGCAGACCTAATATTAAGCATACATTGATACCAATTTCTGATTGTCGCCGAGCAAGAATACCTCAAAGGAAATATGGGTCGACAATGTCTCGCTGCAGCCATTCTCCAAGAAGCAATGGCGGTTTCACCAAGACCAAGGCATTGAGAAGGTAAAAGTTTATCAAGTTGAGTTCGATCTTGTGCCATAACAAACTATCGCAAATTTCATAATTGCAGGTGCGGAAGAGCAAAGTGAGATTGCAAGTTACTTATCCATATTCAAAAGCCGGAGTTGGCGGAGCCACAGTTCACATCAAACAAACCAAAACAGGGTTTGCATTCGGGTGCGGCATGAACTCCCACATTCTCAAAAGCACCGACTATCAAAACTGGTTCGCATCCAGGTTCAAATTCACTGCTTTCACCAACGAAATGAAGTGGTACAGCACAGAGAAGAAGCAAGGCCAGGAGAACTACACAATAGCTGACGCAATGCTGAAGTTTGCACAGGACAATAAAATCTCGATTCGAGGCCACACCGTTTTCTGGGACGACCCGAAGTACCAGTCTGATTGGGTCAAGGCCCTTTCGCCCAAGGAACTGCAGGAAGCAGCTGAGAGGAGGATCAACTCGATCGTGTCAAGATATGCTGGAGAGGTGATTGCTTGGGATGTGGTCAATGAGAACCTGCACTTCAGCTTCCTTGAAGACAATCTCGGGAAAAACGCCTCTTCGATTTATTTCTCAAAGGCATATAAGCTCGATCCGAGCGCAAGAATGTTCGTGAACGAGTTCAATACCATTGAGTTTGGTGGAGACGTTAAGGTGAGCCCCGGGAACCTCAAGAAGAGGCTCGAGGGGATGCTTTCGTATCCTGGAAACGAAGATATACCTGCAGGAATAGGAGTGCAGGGCCATTTTGGCCCTGGCCAGCCAAATTTGGCTTATATGAGATCAAGCTTGGACATTCTTGCAACAACCGGAGTGCCCATTTGGTTGACAGAAGTATCTGTGGAACCAGGACTTAACCAGGTATTGGACTTCCCCTAGGACAAAGGTGATGCATGTCTGGCAGCGCCGCTCAACCAGAAGAGCAAAATGGGCAGGCTTGGGATGGCGATTCTCTTCTTGCATCCTGCCCGCCAAATCTTGCCAATCTTATATAGAGCAGTTTCCTTTTCCTGATTTTAGTCCTGATGGATCCATTATCCAAATATCCGCGCCGGCGTCGAGTTGTGATCAATAACTAGAAGTAAAGTTTTAAAAACTTTGCAATTTGACACTTTCTAATATGCACAAATCTTTTCCTGACATCGCAGGCTCAGTACTTGGAGGAGGTGCTTAGGGAGGCTTATTCTCATCCTGCTGTGGAAGGGATCATAATTTTCTCGGGCCCTTTGCCTGCCGGCTTTTCTGCCACTGCTATCACGGACATGAACTTCAACAGCACCCCTACCGGAGACGTCGTGGACAAGTTGATCAAGGAATGGAAATCTAAAGACGTGAAAGCTCGCACAGATGAAGGAGGGTTCCTTGGCACTTCGCTTCTCCATGGAGAATATGAGATCAAGATAATCGATCCGATCACGAATTCCTCTTCCAGTTCAATATTCGAAGTGACTAAGGATAGCTCAGAGAAGATCTTCCATATTCAGATGGAGTGAATAGTCTGCCACAAACTCCTATAGACCTAAGGATAGTTTTTTAGCGTAGTTTTTGAGCGTTGATTGATGCTGCTATAATTCATAGTATAGGTATTTTTAATAGGAGATAATTCATCTTAGGATTTCATGAGCAATAGTCGATATTTTCAATTTTTGTTCTTTCTAGGAGACTTTTCTGAAATGAGAGTAATAGGAACATTACATATTTGGTTATGCTCTTCTACTCAGGATCAGGTATTAGTGAATTTTTTTTCTCTCGATGTTTTGAATGAAGTTGACTGTTAGAATGTTTTACCTGTTCTGATGACGCAGTCCTAAATAATTAAGCTAATGCTTTCAGTTTTAAGCCATTAGAAGGCAAATTAGCACCAACACAGACAATATCAAATACGCGGACTGCCCTTTTGATACTTTCTTGCGTGTTGACATGTGAATTGTCAATTCAATTGCGTGATCAGTACTATCATGAACGCAAGAATGAAGAACCGAACATTGATCGTAGACAATCAAAACCCAAGATCTCAGCCCCAAAGAGAAACATGGCCACATGAATTATTCTGCACATCTAATCTTCCAAGTAGTTCACATTCTTGGTCTCCTAAAAGGTACATAGCTAAAACTTGCAGGGGACAGCTTACAATCCTAAACTAAGCAGAAAAAAGAAAGAAAAATTGTGGTTATCGAAATTATGTGAGTTTAATGGTAAGGGGAGAATTAACTGAGGTTTCGCTGTCTATTTATATAACAAGCAAATGTCTGGCACTAAAGTATTTTTGCAACAATGACCCACTAGGCTAACTTTAAGTTTAACTTTTTTCGAACTAGTTATATTCTAGTTCAATCTTATATCTTAACTTAAGCAAACATAAATATTACACTATAAAATGAATCAATCATCGTTTTTGCCTTCTCAATCTCTGATGGACCGAGAGAAGAGCTAGGTAGCACCGACACGGGACACGACACGAGTGTCCGACACGACACGACACGTCGACACGTCATTTCTAAAAAATAAAGAATTCCGACACGTTGCGACACGTTGTATATTAAATGAATATTTTTATTTTTAATTAATTTGATTCAAATTCATAAATAAATAAATAATTAAAAAAAGTGCCTATAATAAATACACTAATAATATTAATAAATCAATTCATCAAAAATTCGAAAAATATATTTATAGTTAATGCGAAACATGTTTTTACCTTTAACAAAAGTTATTGATGAAACTAATAATTAATAAAAAAATTGGAATCAATTTATTTAAATAAATCCATAATTTTCTATAATTATCAAAACTTATCATTATTCAAAATTCAATACTTTATTTTTTGAAATTATTTGTTAATCTCATTTATTTGACTTCCCATTAAAAAAAACAAATCCCCAAAATCCCCTCCTTTTTTCGTCCGTCCATTTCCCTCCACTCAAAATTTATTTTACATTTTTTCCCTCCCCACCAATGACAGACAGGCTGTCAACCTGTCACTTCCCCTCCCCAAAACTCAAAAGTCACGCCACTTCCTTCGTTCATTTCCTCCATCGTCCCCTTTTTTTATTACTTTTTATTCCCTCATAAAAACCCTAGCAAACTGTTCCTCCTCCTTCTCGGCGAACTTTTCCTCCTCCTTCTCGCCGCTCGCCGCACGTCGCACGCCGCACGACCCCCTTCCTCTCCTCCTCCTCCTCACTGCACGACCACCTTCCTCTCCGCACGACCCCCTTCGTGTCCTCTTCCTCTTGATCCTTCTCCTCCTCCTCGCCGTCGATCCATCACAACAGTGGCGGCTGCTCTCGCTCGCCGTCTCTCGCCGTCGCGGTGGTCCGTTGCGTGGCTTCGTCTCGCCGGCGGGAGTTTGCTTTCTCTCTCTTCTTTCTCTCTGTTCGGCTCTTTCTCTAGCCGTCTCTCCCATCGCTCGCGGCTTCTGCTTCCTTGCCCTCCCTAGCCTCCACCCTTCGTCAGTCTTCCGGACACGCGTGTCGACGCGTGTCGAGAAATGTTGACCGCGTGTTGTGTCCGAGCGTGTCGACGTGTCCGACACGCTCCGACACGTGTCGGACACGACACGGAAGCACGGACAACGTGTCCGTGCTTCCTAGGAGAAGAGACAACATTCGCAATGCGACCATCACCATTGCCACCCCCATAACTACCGAGCAAGTTTCAATGAGCATGAGGGGACATGAACATCGCTCTTTTCTTTTGAAGTCCACGCTCTCAGATGCTCACGAACTTCCTCACCGTTCGTCTCACCCGGCCAGCCACTTCCACCATCTGGCGAACGGTGCTGGTGATGGGCGATGGTAATGCCGGTCCCCCGGTGTCGGGAAAACCGAGGTATCTTCACTTAGCTTTTGGGACCACCCATCGACCAGTTCCTATCCTATCCTATCCTATCCTATCCATCCGGAAACCCTTTGACATAGAGGCGTGCGTGATCAATGCTGGTGTTGGTTGACCCTGTTCATTGCATAATGCTTAACTGGGGATGAGATGTGCAACCTTGAAAGCGTGCAAGAGCCCCAAATAAACATTTCGCAGCAGATGTAGTAATTACTAAAATAGTATAAAAATCGATTTTGACTTTCTATAATTCGATATCGCATTTACAGAATCGCTGGATAATACATTTTTATATGCAATCCATTCGGTAAGCTCCCTAGTCAGGCGGGCGATGCGATAGTGATAGTTGGGGGTCGATATATATTTTACCTTACTGTATACATCGGGTTCTATGTTATCGGCATCGTATGTTTTCATGTAATTGATCAATTATCTTGGTCGAAACAGTAAGATTTTGAGAGTAGCATAACCCTTTATTGTGGTCTAAATGCCCTTTTTCCGGAAAATTATTGGCGGGTAAATGCGGGAAATCGATGCTAATCTTGGTTTTTTATTTTTTAATTCTAATTTGGGAATGGTGAATGCAATTTGCAGTTTGGCTGCACTGTGCTGTTGCTGTCTTCTGGACGCTTGCTTCTGAGGAGGAGAGCAAGAAGACTGAAAGTGTGATTTTCATGTGAAGGAGGACTCTTTTGTTATTTGCTTATTATTATTATTATTATTATTATTATTATTATTATTATTATTATTATTATTATTATTATTATACTTTCCGTCTCTATTTTGTGCTCCCACTCCGACTCCTCAAATAATACGAACTTTGCTTGTCAATTTGTAAGTGTATTTCCTCCAACACACCCCCACCCCTCCCCGCCGCATATGTGGTCGATGTGTTTTGTTCTAGAATCTGTACCATGCCGCCGCTGCTGCTTGAAGTCCCACATGAATTTGTCCTTCTCTTCGTGGTAGTATAGGAGCCACCAAATCCAATTTTATTGTACCGCCTAGGGATGTGCAATCAGGTCAATTTTTAATTCGAGACATCCAATGTAACCTAACCAACTTTACAACGGTCGATTCTAGGACGGCGGTTCATGTTAAGATTGATTCAATTTTCGAGTAAAACCTTTTGGGGATTGGCCTTTGCCAATTTGACTCTTGATTCCTTACTTTGAGCTAATTTTCCCCACCCTGAAACTTACCTTAAATGGTTTTTGGATACAATCGGTTCTCATGGGGAAAGCTAGTTTTCAGTTGTGCCTCTCTCTCTCTCTCTCTCTCTCTCTCTCTCTCTCTCTCTCTCTCTCATTTTTGTTTATAAATGGTGTGCTTTATTGTATAATATGGTGCTTAAATCCTTGCAAAAATTGACCTCGTCATTCCATTATTAAAAATAATGTCGCATCATTTTTATAAAGGGAGTTTTCGATAAGATGGTACTAGAACCACCAAATCCAATTTCTTTGTACCATAACCTGTGTACATATACTCGTTGACTTTAATTAGTTCAATCTCGAGCTGATAATGATTTTGAAAATGAGTTTCGATAGTCTTAACAATGATTAAATATGAGAGTTAATCGAAGTATGTTCTATTCAATCGAAGTAAAATTATTGGGTTAAAATTTGTAGGACTATGGGAGTAATTACTGTTCTTTTTTTTTTTTTTTTTCCTTTTTTGATCTTTTCGTAAGTCGATTTGGGCGTGTGGCGGTGGGCTGCGTGGTAGGGTGGGGGGAAAGAATTTCCCTCCTTGCTTTTGGGGTGCGGTAGTGTGTTGGAATAGAAGATTGAAGAAGGGAATATCCGCATGCTCTCTTGAATGGTGTAATGTGGAAAGGATAGATACGAAATCAAGAAAAGGTCAAATCATGTCATCGTGGATTCCACCTTGTCTATGATCTCATGTCGCGTCGGTTCAATGCGTCCATTTTCCGGATTTAGGCTGGGTACATAGTGAAATAAATTTGAAGATTATTCTCACAACATTGCGTAATAAGTTCGTCAATTATTTCATCCCTACTTTTATGATATCGATTTTTTTCTCTATTTTTATAATAGTGACTATCTTACATTCACATTTCGGATATTATAAAATTTTGAAAAAACTAAAATTTTCAACAAATGGTCGTTGTTACTAACATGTCTCTCAACAGTGCAGCACAAGCCTTTCGAAAGTCTAATCACGACCCCACATTTATCACAACCTCAACTACCGTGGCGGATTTCAACCAAAACCAAGAAAACTAGCATGGTGAAGATTTTGGTCAATATGAAATTATTGGATTGACTTGACTGAAAATGCATTTGTGGAGTCGCCTCAAGAGAAGACGACGCTTGGGAGATGGCCACAAGAGGATGATATGTCATTTTCCAATTGCATCCCGCCACCTTAGCATGTTGGCACATGATACCAACTCATTTTCTTTTTCCCTCTCCCGATTAATAAAATTGAAAAATATTTTTTAAAAATAATCATTTATACCATTTAAAATAAACGACCAATAATTTTTTTTTTTTATAGGTGATGAAAATATTCATCATTCATTAATTTTTGTAATTAACACCAAGCGGTTAGTTTCGTGAATTTTTTCTTTTTAAATCATTTATTTTTCACGAAATAAACTCAGCCAATCCCCTCATTAATTTTCAGGAAAATTGTAGGGGAATATCACCTAATTTCTTGGCGACGGGAACCTTTATTATAAAAGTGTTTTGTCCCATGTTCACTCTTTTTCTAAGTTCAACATCAATATCATGCGTTCAGTCAGAGCAAACGTGGGAACTCCACTCACAGCAGGGAAGTTAATCCAAAAAATATTCCAAAAAAAAAAAGAGAAAAAAAAAATAGTTTGGCTTTTGCGTGAAGATGTTGCTTTCGTTCCCATGCTGTCCTTATCATTTGATTTTTCTCCTTTTGGCCAAAACTTTATCATTCGATTTGTCCATTATTTCAAACAATATTCTTATAAATGATCCTCTTGGATTTGAATTGGATTGACAGGGTAGTGAGAGAATCCTAGTCCTAGTATAGTTCCTCTAAAAAATTCTAACTTTTAAGAATTTACACAAATACAAGTACATTTTCTTTTTGGAAAGGGAGCCCCCACCCCGCCCCCTAGAGAGGGGGGAGTAGAATTTTTTAAGTGATATACATCATTCAAGGATATATATGAAGCTATTTTTCTTTCTCTATCTATCCTTTTCAATTTTAAACTCAGACTTTTGAATTGTAGATAGAAAAAATGAAAGTATTACAACAACAAATTATGGGTTTAACACATTTGCCACTAATTTTTGTCAAAAGAAAAATCCCAAACTAGTACCTTATAACACATTTATCCAATCTCATAAATTGGTGTGCCTAACCCAAATCTAGAATTCTGTTCACTATCCCATTAAAATTCATGCATTACTCGTGGTAGAATACAATAAGATAAATCTAAGGTAGAGAACAACAAATCCAATGTGGAAATCTACATTGTTGAGACGTATACTTTTTAACAAATGGTAGATTTGGGTTAGGGGTACTAGTCTATGAGGCAAAGATTACTTTAAGGGTAAATGTGTTATTAGATACAAGTTTAGGATTTTTAATGGTATTAACTCTTCATTTTTTTAAAAAAAAATTTTATTCGTTTCTTATTGATGAGATTTTGCACAATGAAAAATTCGTATTGATTAAATAAATAATTATACGATTGAAGAGTACATACGTGAAACTATTATCGAAATAAGCCAGATCGTTAAGAGTATATTTGAAAGGTGATTTCTTTGAGCTATCTAGTTGTTTTATAAGTCTAAATTGAACGAGAGATATAACTCGACATACTCTCTATCTACCCTTTTACTGAAACTTAATCTCAACAAAAGATAACTCCTAGGAACCAACAAAAGATAACTCCTTGGAACCAACATCTTCTCTAACTCCAACTTTTTACCATATATATATGTCAATGGTTTGGTCATTAAGGTTGTAGCAATTTCGGAAGTTTTACCAAGAGAAGGAATTGGAGGTTCAGCAGACATTATTTGCACGGTCGACTTGCTCTTCTGCATCAGTTCAGTGGATTTCCTTCTCTCTTGGTTTGATTATATTTGCTTAGGCTATATAATTTTGAGACTTATAGGTGATCCAAGAGGCCTGTCACTTTGATTTGGCTACTGAGGAGAGTTTGATATGGTGCCAAGATGCGCATATATGTACATATTGACTATGACCATGTACTGATATGGAAACATGTGGAAAGTACGTGATGTATATATGTTATGTATCGTTCGGTGCAGTACGGTTTTGTAGATTTTGAGTAGTTTGATCGTGGAGTTTATGGATCGTGTACTTTTGTGGAATTAGTTTGGCTTGTTCTTAACCTGTAACATTAATTCCGACAGCACTGTCGCCGACCTGTGATGGTTTTCAAGAGGATTGATGATTGATCTGTACAGGCACTTCTGTGGCTGCTCTTGGTGCAGGGCTAGGAGACATGAAGGCTTTCTCTGGATTCACCATGCCGTTGCTTCTTTGTCTCGCATTCCTCCTCTTCTACTCAGGATCAGGTTCTAGTTTGTCTCGTTCATCTCCCTCTTTTGTTTGCTTTCTTTGCTAAATCACATGCCCCTCCAAGAACACTTTACCAGACTCCCTTTAGTACTATGTGATTCTTTTCTGTTTTCCCTGATGCTTTGAAAAAAGTTGACTGTTGGATTTTTTTACCTGTTCTGATGTAGTAGTCATGGGGAATTAAGCTAATGCTTTCTTGTTTTAAGCCATTCCAGGACAGGTCACGCAGGATGCCTTCAATGATGTTTACTATGATGCATCAGCTACAACACAGGCAAGATCAAATTCCTGGACACCCTTTTGTGAACTTTAAGCATGTCATATTCGTGATCATTGCTAAGTTGAATTCAAGCACAAAGAACTGGAGATTGATCTTAGACAATCAATTATTCCAAGCATTGGTTTTTCAAGTAGTTCACATTTTTGGTCTCATGATAGTACGTAGCTAAAGCTGCCGGGAAACAACTTGCAATCCTAAGCTAAGCATATTAAATGTTATTGAATTCGATGTTTGTTGAATTCAATGCTAATTAGAGAATTGACTGAAGCCTCTATGTGTGCGTATTCGATAAGCAGTGTCTAGCAGAGCCAGGGATTACCATGTATGGAGGCGGCATCATAGTTAACCCGCAGTTTACCTACGGCACATACGGATGGACTGTATCTGGGCAAGGAGAGATTGCAGAACGCGTATCACCTACCAACAATGGGTTCATGGTGGCGTACAATAGGAAACTTCCGCTGGACAGTTTCTCCCAGAAAGTTCTACTCGAGAAGGGCAAGTTCTATATGTTTTCAGGTAATTATTCCCTCCGTGATCTCCACAAAGATTATTGTATACTCCCAGTAAGCGTACGTATGCGCCTATACGTGCATGTGCGAGTTGTTCATGTGAAGCCCACAAGCTTGTGACATAACAAGGGATGAAAACATGATTTTCGATGGAGTTAAAGATGAATGTTACTCATGTTGAAACTGGTGATTTTGCAGCTTGGGTACAAGTCAGTGAAGGAAGCGAGACAGTATCGGCAGTATTTGGAACTGGAGGAGGCGAGTTTGTTCCCGGAGGCAGCGTCGTGGCTGAGCATGGCTGCTGGTCATTGCTAAAAGGAGGCATCGCTGCGAACTCTTCGGGACCCGTCCATGTCCTTTTTGAGGTGAAAGGCATTCAACTTTTTTGGTCTATCTATTTCTGAATGGTGAACCCATTTCTACTAGTCAGTGCTTTATTAGGTGTTATTAGAAGATCAGCACATTCGAAAATGAACTGTATTCAAGATACTAAATCAGACGCTTAATGTATGATTGTTACTCTTACTTTCCAAGTTGAGTGATCAGTTCTTTTGAATTTTACCCTCAATTCATCCTTAATTTTGTCAAGATTAAACTTTTGCGACAACAATTTCATTGAAAAGTTTGAAGCTACATTAGGTGCAGACCTAAAATTAAGCATACATTGATACCGATTTCTGATTGTCGCAGAGCAAGAATACCTCAAAGGAAATATGGGTCGACAATGTCTCGTTGCAGCCATTCTCCAAGAAGCAATGGCGGTTTCACCAAGACCAAAGCATTGAGAATGTAAAAGTTATATCGAGTTGAGTTCGATCTTGTGCCATAACAAACTCTGGCAAATTTCATAATTGCAGTTGCGGGAGAGCAAAGTGAGGTTGCAAGTTACTTATCCATATTCAAAAGCCGGAGTTGGCGGAGCCACAGTTCACATCAAACAAACCAAACCAGGCTTTGCATTCGGGTGCGGCATGAACTCCCACATTCTCAAAAGCACCGATTATCAAAACTGGTTCACATCGAGGTTCAAATTCACTGCTTTCACCAACGAAATGAAGTGGTACAGCACAGAGAAGAAGCAAGGCCAGGAGAACTACACAACAGCTGACTCAATGCTGAAGTTTGCACAGGACAACAAAATCTCGATTCGAGGCCACACCATTTTCTGGGACGACCCGAAGTACCAATCTGACTGGGTCAAGGCCCTTTCACCCAAGGAACTGCAGGAAGCAGCTGAGAGGAGGATCAACTCGATCGTATCAAGATATGCTGGAGATGTGATTGCTTGGGATGTGGTTAATGAGAACCTGCATTTCAGCTTCCTCGAAGACAATCTTGGGAAAAACGCCTCTTCGATTTATTTCTCAAAGGCATATAAGCTCGATCCGAGCGCAAGAATGTTTGTGAACGAGTTCAATACCATTGAGTTTGGTGGAGACGTTAAAGTGAGCCCCGGGAACCTCAAGAAGAGGCTCGAGGGGATGCTTTCGTATCCTGGAAACGAAGATATACCTGCAGGAATAGGAGTGCAGGGCCATTTTGGCCCTGGCCAGCCAAATTTGGCTTATATGAGATCAAGCTTGGACATTCTTGCAACAACCGGAGCGCCCATTTGGCTGACAGAAGTATCTGTGGAACCAGGACTTAACCAGGTATTGGACTTCCCCTAGGACAGAGGCGATACATGCCTGGCAACGCCGCTCAACCAGAAGAGCAAAATGGGCAGGCTTGGGATAGCGATTCTTCTTGCGTCCTGCCTGCCAAAATGGCAATTTGACACTTTCTAATATGCACAAATCTTTTCCTGACATT
Source organism: Eucalyptus erythrocorys (assembly GCA_014182555.1). NCBI lineage: Eukaryota > Viridiplantae > Streptophyta > Magnoliopsida > Myrtales > Myrtaceae > Eucalyptus > Eucalyptus erythrocorys. The sequence goes on from CM024603.1 coordinate 14,206,630, forward strand.
GCAGGCTCAGTACTTGGAGGAGGTGCTTAGGGAGGCTTATTCTCATCCTGCCGTGGAAGGGATCATAATTTTTGCGGGCCCTTTGCCTGCCGGCTTTTCTGCCACTGCTCTCACGGACATGAACTTCAACAGCACCCCCGCTGGAGACGTCGTGGACAAGCTGATCAAGGAATGGAAATCTGAAGACCTGAAAGCTCGCACAGATGAAGGAGGGTTCTTTGGCACTTCGCTGCTCCATGGAGAATATGAGATCACCATAATGGATCCGATCACGAATTCCCCTTCCACTTCAATATTTGAAGTGACTAAGGATAGCTCAGAGAAAATCTTCCATATTCAGATGGAATGAATAGTGCTCCTATACACCTAAGGAAGGTTTTTGAGCGTCGATTGATGCTGCTATAATTCATAGTATAGGTATTTTTAAAAGTAGATAATTCATCTTAGGATTTCATGAGCAATAGTGGATATTTTTCAATTTTTGTTCTTTCTGGGAGACTTTTCTGAAATTAGGAACATTACATATTTGGTTCTGCTCTTCTACTCTAGATCAAGCATTAGTGATTTTTTTTTCTCGATGCTTTGAACGAAGTTGTCCGTTAGAATGTTTTACCTGTTTTGACGACGCAGTCCTCAACAATTAAGCTAATGCTTTCAGTTTTAAGCCATTACACGGCAAATCAGCACCAACACAGGCAATATCAAACCCTTTTGAGACTTTCTTGCGTGTTGACATGTGAATTGCCAATTCGATTGCGCGATCAGTACTATCATGAATGCAAGAATGAAGAACCGAACATTGATCGTAGACAATCAGAACCCAAGATGTCAGCCCAAAAAAGAAAAATGGCCATATGAATTATTCTGCACATCTAATCTTCCAAGTAGTTCACATTTTTGGTCTCCTAAAAGGTACATAGCTAAAGCTTGCAGGGACAGCTTACAATCCTAAGCTAAGCAGAAAAAAGAAAGAAAAATTGTGATTGAGTTCGATATTATGTGAGTTCAATGATAATGAGAGAATTAACTGAAGCTTTTATGACTACCTATATAACAAGCAGTGCCTGGCACTAAAGTATTTTTGCAACAATGACCTACTAGGCTAACTTTAAGCTTAAATTTTTTCGAACTAGTTATATCTTTCTAGTTCGATCTTATATTTTAACTTATGCAAACATAAATATTACACTATAAAATGAATCAATCATCGTTTTTGCCTTCTGATGGACCAAGAGAAGAGACAACATTCGCAATGCGACCATCACCATTGCCACCGCCACAACTACGGCATCGCCTAAGGTAACTTGGCCAGCATTATTAACAGGCTTCTAGGGGAAATTTTCACATTGTCATAGAGGTGCAAAATCACTTGTATGTCATCAATAAGCATGATCTTCTAGGTCAAAATTACATGCTGATCAACATTTTTATTGAACCCTTTTGCTTTTGCGCTCCTTAATTAATCTTAATTAGCAGTTGTCCGTCAACCATCAAACACTATCCTCAGATATCTATAGGACTTTCCAGCTGAGTATTTATCCAATCTGAAAATGGAAAGTTCTCCCTGAGCTATCTCTGGTCACTTCAAATCTTGAAGTGGAGGAGCAATTTGTGGCTGGGTCGGTTATCGTAATCTCATACTCTCCATGGAACAGTGAAGTGCTAAAGAACCCTCCATCGTTGATGCAGGCTTCGAAATCGGGGGATTTCCATTCCTCGATCAAGTTGTCCACGAGGTCCCCAGCCGGTGTGTTGTTGAAGCTTTTGTCGGTGAGAGCCGTGGCATTGAAGCCGGCATACGCAGGGCCTGCAAACATTATGATCCCTTCCACAGCAGGATGTGAAAAAGCCTCCCTTAGGATCTCCTCCAAGTACTGAGCCTGCAACGCCAGAAAAAGAAAAAACTTTAATGCATTAGGGAGTGCCAATCCTTTGATATTGCACTTTCAGTTTGTCACTAATCACAACTCTAAATTGGTTCAGGACAGCACATTCTAGGATAAGTGTGGATGCCCGTTATTAAGAAAATCAAATATTTTATTTAATATTGACAGGGTCGGTGGGCGAAGTTGGGGGCCGATTGCAGGAAGAGAAATGCTTGCCCAAGCCTGCCCAATTTTTCCTTCCGGGCCAACCAGTCTGACCCGGCACACCCGGTTGCATTGCCGTGCATAGTTGATACCTGGTTAACTCCTGGTTCCACAGACACTTCTGTGAGCCAAATGGGAACACCAGTTGTAGCCAGAATCTCCAGACTTGATCTCATGTAAGCCAAATTTGGCTGGCCAGGGCCAAAATGGCCTTGTACTCCTATTCCTGCCGGGATAGCTTCGTTTCCGGGGTACGAAAATATCTCCTTGAGCCTCTTCTTGTAGTTCCCTGGGCTGACCTTCTCATCCCCACAGTACTCGATGGTGTTGTACTCATTCAAGAACATCCTCGGGGTCGGATCAAGTTTGTATGCGGTCGAGTAATACATTGAGGAAGCATTTTTCCCAAGGTTGTCCTCGAAGAAGCTGAAGTGCAGGTTCTCATTGACCACATCCCAAGCAATCAGTTGTCCTGCATATCTGGAGACAACCGAATTGACCCTCTTCTCCGCTGCTTTTCGCAGGTCCTCGGGCAACAGGGTCTTGACCCAATCGGGCTGGTACTTGGGATCGTCCCAGAAAACATTGTGGCCTCGGATTGAAATGCCGTTATCTTGCGAGAACTTCACCATTGCGTCAGCTATTGTGTAGTTCTCTTGGCCTTGTTTTTCCTCTGTGCTGTACCACTTCATTGCGTTGGTGAAAGTGGTGTACCTGAACCTCGAAGCGAACCAGTTTTGATAATCAGTGCTCTCGAGGATGTGGAAGTTAATACCGCACCCGAATGGGAAGCCCGGCTTGGTTTGTTTGACAAGAAATTTGGCTCCTCTGACCGCGAGTCCTCTTTTCTTCGCATAAGTCATCTGGAACCTCACTCTGCTCTTCCGTACCTGCAAGATTAAAATTCGGAACAGTTTTTTTTTTTTTCGAGCTAACTTGGGACAACTTCTGATTTTACCTTCTCTATGCTTTTATCTTGGTGAAACCTCCATTGCTTCTTCGAGAATGGCTGCAGCGCAACATTGTCAACCCATATTTCTTTCGAGGTATTCTTGCTCTGCCATAATCATGAATCAGAACAACATTAGCACTCCATTGATGTAGCTTCCAACTTTTCAGTGAAAGTATTCTCACAAACGTTTAATCTTGACCAAATTCAAGACAAATATGGCGAACACACTACCCGTTTACTCCCGATCGAAGGGTAAATTTCGAAAAGTACTGATTACTGCAGAAGTTAAATGTACACATGGGGGATGACAATAGCAATCATACATCAAGTCTCTGATCTTGTCTTGAATTCAGTTCATTCTTCGAATGTGCTGATCTTTTAATAATCAAATAAGAAGGCATAAACTAGTTGAAGTGTGTTCTTTCAGAAGTAGATTAATCTAAAGCAGTTCAGTGGCCATCACTTCACCTCGAAAAGAACATCTACAGTGCTCGAAGAATTCGCAGCGACGCCTCCTTTTAGCAAAGACCAGCACCCTTGCTCTGCCACGATGCTGCCTCCAGGGACAAACTCGCCATCTCCAATTCCAAATACCACCGATACTGTCTCGCTTCCTTCATTGACTTGTATCCAAGCTGCGAAAATCCCTCATCAACATGAGTAATAAATCATCTTAAACTTCATCCACAGATACCGTTTCGCATTCCTTGATATTTGAGAACCGAAATTCTTTGCCAAAAAAAAAAAAAAAATTCAAGTGTCCTGTTCACGCGAACCACATGTTTATTGGCTTCACATGAAGAAAATCTGACATGCACGTGAAGGCCCGTGCGCGTACGTGGAGTTTGCAGTGATGTCTGTAGGAGAAGTTTTTCAAATAATTACCTGAGAATGCATAAAACTTGCCCTTCTCGAGTTGAACTTTCTGAGAAACACTGTCCACGGGACGTTTCCTATTGCGTGCCACCATGAACCTGTTCTTACTATGCGATACGCGTTCTTCAATCACTCCTTTCCCAAACACAGCCCATCCGGCAGTGCCATTACTGAACTCCGGGTTAACTATGACGCCACCGCCATACATAGTACTCCCAGGCTCCGCCAAACACTGCTTATTGGATACATAGGGATCCCAGTTACAGTTAGTTCTCATCAGTACCAAAATCATAATTTGGGCATGAACCAAAATTTTTGCTTAATTTCAGCACAAATTGTTTCCTGCAGGCTTTTAGCTATTGACTTTCAGGAACCAAAAAATGGGTACTACATGAAAACAACGTCATTGTGCAGAATGATTCGCTTGATCATATTTCTCTCTTTGGGGCAGCGATCTTGGGTTGAGAATAATTCATCTGACTTATCGATGACCATGAAAATCAAATTGGCATTCACACGTGAACATAACTCAAAAGTTGCGAGTAGTGTCCAGGACTTTGATCTTACCTGGGTGGTTGCCAATGCATCATATTGCACATCACTGAAGACAGCCTGGGTGATCTGCCCTGAAATGGCTAAAGATAGAAAGCATTTAGCTTAATCGTTCATGTCATCACCGATGTGACTAAGAAAAGCATTTGGAATAGCTAAAACCAATCTAACAGTCAACTTTTTTCAAAGTACATCAAGAAAAATCTTTAAAAAAAGAACAAATCCTAAACTCTATTGAAAAGTTCTTGGAGGGATATGACATAATACTAATTATGATGCAAGTGGAATAAACTGTGAGAGAAACTAGCACCTGATCCTGAGTAGAACAACACAAATGTGAGCCAAAGAAACAGTGGCATGGTGCATACAGAGGAGCTTATCGCCTCTTTCCAGTCCTGCAATAAAAAGCCAGCCGGAGAAGCCGTGTAAGGCACCAATCAGTCATGTCCAAAAGACAAAACAACTCCTGTGAATGTGAAAGCGTGCAGCAACCTGATCAATCTCAGTTCCTGCACGTCTCGCGACTCTTCTCTCGACCTCATATATATAACCCAACAAAAGACTGGCCGAGTGCTGGTCTGGAGATCTTGATGGGTAGGTGACAACCGCGTCCAAATTAGCGTTCTGTAAGTGAATAGTAAGAATGTGACTTGGATGTAGAGAGAGCATCGAGAAACAAGTAATTCTACTATACTTGTTTGCTAAGCAATGTGATAGAGCACATGTGGATAATTTGAAGAAATGGGATATTCGAGGTTTCGCTAGATCTGACCAGATCAAACATTCACTTCAGTCAACCACATGGTCAATCGGTCCTTTTATATTTCAGTAGCATTCTCCCGAGGCATTTAGCCTTTAAAGAAATTGTTGGGAATTGGAATGCAGCAAGCCCATTTCCTCCTCCCTTTTACTGTTTGGATTGCCTGTTCAGCTGTCTTGGAGGAATCCTCTTTCGGATGAACCCTATGAAGTGACGACTAGTAATTTCACAAATAACGAGGACATTTTCTTCATTTTTATAAGGGAGATTGTAATTTTATTTTATTTTTGGTTTGGGGAGGGGGTGTGTTGTCGTCGCCTTGGAGGGATTTTTCAGTTTCTTGCAGTAATTTTACACGATTCTTTTAGACACACAAGAAGAGACAAATGGGAATCTTTAAAAGCGGCATGGCAACGCATACGTTGGGAGATTTTCATTTCTTTCAGACACACAGGAATGGCATGAAGTTCGGTGCGTGAAGAGGATGCGTGATGGAAGCTTTTGTGTCGAGGTCATATTTTTTATAGGGATAAGTGTTACGGAAGTCTTAAAACTTGTCGCGAAAGTGCATTTCAGATCCTAAAACTTGCAAAAGTTCATTTCAGTGAAATAGAAAAGAAAAAGAAAATTAAAAATAATTCGAGTTAAAAAAGAAAAAGAAAATTTAAAAATAATTCAAATAAAAAAAGAAGAAGAAGAAGAAGAAGAAAGGGGAAGAGGAAGTAAAGATTTGTAGAGATGTAAGATAAAATGGATCAAGTGAGGAAAATATTTTTCACTTTTCAAAAGTGGAAAATATTTTCCCTAATTCAAAAGACTTTTTTTCCTTCCATGGAAAATGTTTTCCCCAAGAAATTCGTTTTTGTGAAACGAACGTCAGAAAATTCAGAAAATATTTTTCTGTAAATTATTTTCCGCAAAATGCATGCATGAGTAGAGTAGTTAAGTAAATAATACATGTGAATTATTCCTTTGATCCTAGGATGTCGCTGAGCCGTCTCATTTTGGCATCAACTCGGGATTTAACTTGGATGTGCATTAGCCACAGGAGACGGGGGAATATCAACGAGGTCCACAGCAACATTCAAAAAAACTCTACCAGGATAAGTCCTATGACCCTATCGAATTTGGGAAACTCAACTACATGGAAAAAACATGATGTCGATTACTAGCATTGTCTCTCTCTCTCTCAGATTGCCATGAAAATCTCATATTCGAGGTCATTGAGCTTTAATGACCAGGGGTCATGAAGCTATGGATCACCTAAGTCAAGATCATCGCCATGGCAACCTCGACTAGAAGTAGTCCAAGCTTGTGCCAGGGCAGGGGTGGAGAGAGAGAGAGAGGGCGACGTTGACATTGGAGACGGGACGATGTTCGAAGGTGGCTGAACTGTGGGCGTTGGCGAGGGATGACGATGGGGAAGATTAGAGCTAAGAAGCTAAATTGGGGAGAGGGGCCTTAGGAGATTTGTAGATTCTTTAATCAAGTTTTTTTCCCTTATGGAATCTTGTCAAAGATTGCTTTAGGAAATTTCTTGTCCTTTATTTCTTATGATATCTTGATAGATGGTAAAATCATGGAAAAGCACTAGGAATACCTAAGCCTCTTTCTAGAAACTCTTACATAGGAGAAATTGTAATTCATTCACAAGAAATGTCTTCTCGTGTGAATCTAGGTAAACTTTTCTTAACTTTTTTAACATCTAAGAGTGATATCATCATCAATCCCAATAAAATTCGGCTGCAGCCCGAGTCCAAAACCCTTCTTGATAGAAGAGGTTTAGATGAATTAGCTACTATTAGAAACCCCAATGACATTATGAACTCAATTATTGGATTGCAAAAAAAAAAAAAAAAAAAAAAAAGGAAAATTTTAGACAGATCGCTTCTAGAGCCTTTTAGTAAAGAACAAAAAAAAAAAGCCACATGTAAACACCTAATTTGTATTTTCAAGCACATATAAAAAATTTTCTTGATTTATAAAAAAAAGGCAACAAAAAAAACATAAAAAATGCTTAGGGGGTCGGGTTGGGCCGGATCCGGCCTTGGTCCAGCCTGCCGCCCGCTTCTCTTTCTCTCTGCATTGGGCTCGGCCTTTTTCCCTTCGGCTCGGCCCATGCTAGCTTGTCTCCTTCTTGGTCATCCTTGCATGCGAGGGACCTAGGGAAAGGAAAAAGTAGCAACGACAGAGGAGGGGAAGATGGAGCAAAGAGAAAGGAGCAAAGGTTAGAGGGAGAAGGAAGGGGCACCATAGAAAAAAGGGACGTGACAGTGGACAGAAGGAAGAGGAGAGAAGAAAAAGAAAATAAAAAGGGGAAGAGGGGCGGGCTAACTTCTTCTGGGTGCAGCAGCCTTCCGAGGGAGCTCTAAACACTAACCCCCTGCACTCACCATCGTTGTTGCCGACGCCAACAGTTGAAGCTCCGCCCCGCCTTAACTCGACGCTAGTACAGCACTTGCAGTCGCAAGCACAACCACGCCAGCAGCCTGAGCCCCCTCGCCGCCCCTGTCGCAGTGCTCTCACTGGCCGCGACGCCTCATCGACATGCTGCCCTCCATCCTAATGCGCTATTTGCTGATCTTTGCTAAGCCTTCGTCTTCGCTTGGCCTGAGCTACACGCTACTACTCCCTCCCACAATTGCAACAGTGACGATGAGCTGTGCCAAGCACCCCCAGCCACGAGCCTCCCTGTCCCGAGCTCGCTGACTCAACACCGACCGATTGTTGTTCCCACTGCCAAAGCCCGACGCCTAGAACTTCACCACCGCTATAGTTGTTTCACGGTCGCTGGAGCTCCAACGCCGTCGCCGTTGCAGCCCTCAGCGAAGCTAACACCCTGCCTATCGCCGCGCCTCTGGCTGACGCTTGCAACCCGCATCGACACATCTCCACCGCTGCTCACTGAGCCACCACCCTCCGACTCTGACTGTTCAACACTTGGGCCTGACGCTGTCGCTGCCCATCTTCGTCGTCACCTGCCGTTGCCATTCCACCACCCCCGACGATTGTCACCATGTCTAGGTCCCCAACATGTCGAGTCAGCCCCGTCGCAGCACTAGCCCCAAGCCACTATGGGATCACAACGCCATTGCTGCACCAAGCCATTGCCACCGCGTCATCACTCGTCACGTCCCCACCGTCGCTGAGTTGCCGCCTATGGCGTCCTGACCATCCTCCTTCGGCACCAGAAAGAGCAAGGGAGAGAGGAGGCATGAACCAAGTCAAAAGGGTCGGGTGCGGGTTGCGAACCGAGTAGGGTTTTGAGCAATCTGGGCCAAGTATATCAAAGTCAGGTTTGGGCTGGTTTAATACGTGGGCTTATGGGCTTCTATTTTTTCCTTTTAAAAAAAAGATTAAACTAGACTGGGCCTACACATTAGGCCCAGCCCGGTTAGGTTTCCGCCAACTTGGGTGGCGCGACCCAGTCCGATCTGGGTTCGGGCCGTCTAGCCCAATCTAGTCCGGGCTTGGACCCAACTCGGGGATCAGACCCGAGTTTACATATATATATATATATATATATATAATATAATATTAAAATAATATTTTAAAAAAATAGAAATATATTTTTTAAAAAATTAAAAATTTCAAAAATTTAAAAAATTGCAGGGTTTGTTTAGAAATTGTTATGTGTTTCTTTCTTAATGTAATTATACCTTTATTTGCTTGCACATTGATTTTATCGCATGTTTAATTTGCATAGTTAATTATATTTAATTGCACATGCTACATTTGTACTGCAATTAGGATCTTGGTAGCTATGATTATTATTTTAATAATTACGCACCTACATGATCACCTTACATGTTAGTATATAGGTGTAAAATCAATCCAAACTGCCTAACAAAATTTTTTCTTTTAAAATGAACAAGATTAGGTATCGAAAGGGCACTAATTGATCAATTAGTGTAATCAAGTCCTCGACCCTAGATTCTCTGGTTATATAGGAAGTGAGGTACACTCCTAATACCTCATTTGATTTCCAGCCGACCCCAATAGGCTAATGATGACTCTTTATTGCGAAATTCTTAAGAATACCCCAATGTCAACCAAGGTATGAGCTTGGGAGAGCCCATGCCTAATCATAGACCATAGGCCCGTCCTTTAGGCAATACCCCTAAACCTACTCTCCTCCCCCCAAGGGGTAGGTCGCAACAGCTTGGCGACTTCACTGGGGACTTGGTTTTAGACCTTAGAGGGCTTAGGCCGAATTTGATCTTGTTCAAAAATAATTTTTGTTTGGCAGCGAGGATATCGGGTATGTCCCTAACGTGAGTGTTAAATGTTTGCAGTTGGGAGTTATAAGGGGAGGAGTGATTGTTAACCCCTTATCTTATAGGTGTGGAGTTGGGAATAAATGTTTATGTGTTGAATTTTTGAAGTGGTGTTTGTTTATAGACTGTCGTGCATATATTCCCTACATTGCACTACATCATGATACAATACCTGATGCCGGACCTAGGCTGCATAGGATCACCTAGGATGGTGTTAAGGTAGATATCACTCCGACTACAACCATGTAGTACAAGTCACCCATTTCAACTCCGAAATTTTCTTCCTGATGTCAAAGGTCCCCACCTTGGTCTGTAACCATGTGACACGAGTCGATTCTTTAATAAAGCCAAAGTCATGGGTAACACGACCTAACCGCGATCTTGCTAGTTCAGTCTGGTGATCCTATGGCTCCAATTTTGAGTCGTATAGAGTAGAAATCGAATCACATCCCATGTGTATGTCTATGTAATTTATTAAAAAAAAAAAGTTGCCCCCCACTATAAGTATCATTCTTCTTTTTATTCTTTTTTTTTTATTGAATTTTCATCTTGAAATTTGCGGAAATCAAATGAATGCCCTCGGTGTTGTAGTCTTAAAATTTTAAAAAAAAAAAAAAAAAAAAGGCAATCACGCTTGATAAGTTAATATTGAATGCGAGTTCTAAACACTTTGATTTGGCCCTATTGAACATATGGTTTTGTTTAAATTTCTAGTTATGGGCTCAAAATCATTTTTTTTTTTTAAAGTGCAAAAAAAAAAAAAAAAAAAAAAAATTTTAAGTTGTGATTATATATTGGGGCACAAAATTTGAAATTGCATTTTTAATCAAATTCTCTCATTCTCACACTTTGGGATTGAAATGCAAATCATTTTGTGTACAAATTTCTCAAAATAGAAGTCATTTTTATTTTTCTAGGAGCAAAATCACAAATCAATCTTTCAAAAATCAATGCCACTTTTGCATATGAAACTTTTGGAATAGAGTGGACATTCGATTGATAACCGTCGATCGATCTTATTATGATGCACCTTCTCTTATGACTAATCTTGGTGAAATACTAAAACCCCGTAATAATGACTGTGGGGCATATACCGTCGCCTTGATTTTGTTGTAAGAAGCAACCTCATTGAGAGATCATTTTCTCTCATTCATGTACTGACATTGTCGTCTTCTTGCAAGTTATGCACGATACTCCTTGACATTCTCGTGTTTGACCACAAAGAGAAGTGAATTCTAGAACTAGGACAAGAGTTGATTTTTACTCTTATCTATGCAAGAGTTTTTGTATTTTATCATTGTTTTTATTTTTGTTAAGAATCATATTTTCCATTTTGGGTTTTGATTGCGAATCCAATTGTTTTTGTAGATCATGCGACTCACATTTTTTAATAATGGAATTCAATTTCATGAAAGTTGTCCTTTTAAAAGAACAAATTCAGAAGTGTTTCAAGTGAACCTTTACCTCTACCTTCAAAATGTTTTGAAAATAAATTTCAAAAAAGCTTTGCTTAAGGCCCTCTCTTCACGTGGTCGCTTTCTTAGGTAGGATGAGGAGTTTATTTGAGATCGGCATCTGCCCCTTCGAAAGATAAAAGTGTAGGCTCATGGAACTCGAGGAGCATGCATGTGTCAAGGCTTTGTCGGCACCAATCTTCCATAGAGGCAGAACGAAGTTGAATTCCGTTATAGGAAGTTTCTTTATTAAGAGTCCATTGATCTCATTGACTTTGCATGATAAGAGAAATGAAGGGAGTTGCCAAGCATCCAAAAGGCGAATTCAAAGGAAGAGTAAACTGTATCGATTCCAATCATCTAGTTCTGATACCGTTTTTGACATGACTTTCTTTTCATTGTCAAGGAGACATCAAGAATACCAAGTTTTGTAACATTCCAACAAACGCGATGGAGCATTATCAAGTCCCGTTCATCTTAAAATAAAGAAAGATTCAAATGAAACAAATGGGCAATATTATCCATTCCTCCACAAGAGATACCTTGGGATGTTGATCGCCTTACTTTGGAAAAGGATGTATTTTGTTCCTAAACTTGATTCTTTTTCACATAAAAAATGACATATCCTTTTCTTTTGTACATGACAGACTCGAACAGAGCAAAGGTTTGTCAAATAAAAAGTGGCAACGTTTGATTTAGAGAAAAATCTCTCCTTCCCCCACCAATGAAGTGTGCTGGAACAACATTGTCAAATTCATCAAGAAATGATGTATCGTTCCTCAATTGAACTTAATTAAGTATGGAAATAACCCATTTCATCTCCTCTTCTCATAGGGTGATAAATGGGGGAAAATGTTGCACATTGACCATAGAAGCAGTGCCTTCCATCAAGGCAATAAATGGGCCAAGCATTTAAAGAATAATATCCTCAAATGTGGAACCAAGGAGCAATCCCTCTCCTTTCAAAGAAAACATCAAACACTTAAAGGCAAATGCAAGTGGAGGATAATGCCGAGTTACCAAATATCCACGATGGTGAATCCAAGAAATGTTAGCACTCAAATGATAAAAGCGAGTGAAGGGTAATAGTGTATCATTTCCAACATTTCAATCCCTAAAGATTTTTGCACTAACATATTCTTTCACATTCTTTACAAGGTTACCAAGTCACCATGCCGCAGGTAAGTGCCCTTCTTCTCAAAATTAAACAAAAGAAGAAAAAAAATGGAGAATTTCCATTATAAAAAAGAACCTTTGGTGCATTCCTAGAGACAAGCACAAAAAAAAAATAATTGAAAAAAATTTTTTTTGCAAACTTTTTGAACATCCTTCTGAAAACTGTTTTCTCGTTTTGTGGGTTATTCATTTTGAATTAAATTTCCCTATGCAGATTAATCTATTTAGATGATTTCAGTAGAGTGAAATGGAGATGCTAATCATTCCAAATAGGAAGCCGTCGCCGTTGTAGCCCTCAGCCAAGCCGACGCCCTGCCCGTCACTGCGCCTTTGCCAGACGCTTGCAACTCGTGTCACCGCACCTCCGCCGTTGCTCACCGAGCCACCAGCCTCCGACCTTGATTGCTACAACACCTGGGCCCAACACCGTCGTTGTCCATCTTCGTTGTCGCCTACCATTGCCATTCCACCACTGCTGATGATTGTCGCCGTGTTTGGGTCCTTGTTGTGTCGAGTTAGCCCCAAGCCACTACGGGATCCCAACGCCATCGTTGCACCAAGTTGTCTCCGGCATGCCGTCACCTGCCAAGTCCCCACCGTCACTGAGTCGCCGCCCAATGGCGTCCCAACCATCCTCCTTTGGCGCCGCAAAAGAGCAAGGGAGAGAGGAGGCACGAACCGAGTCAAAGGGGTCCGCGCCAGTCGTGAATCGGGTAGGGTTTTGAGCAATTTGGGCTAGGTATATCAAGGCTGGGTTTAGGCTGGTTTAATACGTGGGCTGGTGGGCTTTTTTTTTTTTTTTTTTTTTAAAGATTAGATGGACTGGGCTTGCACATCAAGCCCAGCCAGCCTAGGTTTCGCCGGCTTCGGTGGCGTGGCCTAGTTCGGTCCGGGTTCGGGCCGTCGGCCCGATCGATTCGAGCTTGGGTCATCTTTTTAACAAATTGGGTTGGACCCAACCCAGGGATCTGACCAAGGTTTTTTTTTTTTTTTTTTTTTTTTTTTTTTTTTTTTTTTTAATATTGTAATATTACAATATTAAAATAATATTTAAAAAAAAATTAAAATTTCAAAAATTAAAAAATTGCAAGGTTTGTTTAGAAATTGCTATGTCTTGCTTTCTTAGTGTAATTAGACCTTTATTTGCTTGCACATTGATTTTGTCACATGTTTAATTCGCATAGTAAATTATATTTAATTGCATGTGCTCCATTTTTACTGCAATTAGGATATTGGTATCTATGATTATTATTTTAATGATTGCACACCTGCATGATTACCTTACATGTTAGTGGATATGTGTAAAATCAATCCAAATTGCCAGACAAAAATCTTTTTTTTTTAAATGAACAAGATTAGGTACCGAAAGGGTACTAATTGGTCAATTAGTATAATTAAGTCCCCGACCCTAGATTCTCTGGTTACGTAGGAAGTGAGGTACACTCCCAATACCTCACTTGGTTTTTAATCGACCTCAATAGGTTAGTGTCGATTTCTGATTGCAAAATTCTTAAGAATATTCCAATGTTACACGAGGTATGGGCTTGGGAGAGCCCACGCCTAATCATGGACCATAGGCTTGTCCTTTAGGCAATACCCCTAAGCCTACTCTCCTCCCCCCGAGGGGTAGGTCGCGACATCACAAAACACAAAACTATGCCAAGTGCGATATATTTAAAATAAATTTGTTTCCGTGGCACAAAAAATCTCAAATTTATACTTATGTGACCCATTTACCCTCCGTTAAGGTTTCATCAATAAGCACCATTAAAAATCTACTTACATAAACTTTGGAAAGCAAACGGCGTTGATATATGGTCCACATGGCATAAGTGAAATAAAAACAACATCACTTTGACTGAAAGATCATCAAACTGAACTTTGAGGGAGAGTAAATGTGTCATGCAGGTATAAATTTAGAATTTTTATGACACAAAAAAAGTTTAGGGTAGATATATCAGATTGGGCATAGTTTAGATTTTTTATCTCACAAAAAAAAAAAAAAAAAAATCAAGGTAAATGCATTATCATGGATATAGTTTACGATTTTTAGTATGGCTTTTTGTCAATGAATGGTGAGACCACTAATAAACAATGACATTAAGGTGGAGGGGAAGTCAGGTAAGGCCGCTGTAGCAATTACAAGTAATGAATTTTTTTTGGTAAAAAAGAAATTTCCATTCATTACCAAACCGGTACATGAAAGGCAATCTTAAAAGTCAAGTAACAAAGCAAACCCATAGAGCTCCAAAATAAACAAAAAAACCAAAAATCAAGGTGTTTCATTAGAGTATGGTTAATAGAGATCATTACAAGCTTATCCTTCAAGAACAGATTTGTAATTGAATCTAAGTGAGAGGATCGGCGGCCATTCACCGAATCACAGTACCATCAATGATAAGCACATGCCAAGATTTCCATTTGTAATTACGACTTTGCCTTTTAGTAGTGTGCATTTAGGTGCGGTGTCCCCAATACCATCACCTATGAAAACAACATAAACACGTTGAAAAATCTCAAATCTAACACTTGTGAGAGCGAGCCTTTTAACCAATGTGAAGTGCCAAAACTTTAAATGAAAATACTTTGAATAAGCACAGAGTTTGATACTAAAGTTATTGCAAACACCATTGAAATTGGAAGCAGAGCGCTTATTCATTAAAACTCAAAATTCTAAAATTAGATCGGAGAGAAAAAATTCCTAGCTATGAGATCGGGAGAGCAAAGCTCTCAAATCTAAAACTAGATCGGGAGAATTAGAAAAGAAACAAAAGGAAACAAAAGGAAAAGGAATTGGGAGGGGAGGGAGAGATCTAGGTCAATCCTGGAAGAGACTAAAAAATGTTCAGAGAGGGAAAGAAAATAGAGAGAGGAGGAAGAAGAGATACTGGTTAGATTCACCCACTTGTATTGTCAATTACAAGTAATGAATTGAATATGCTATTTTATTGCCAAGAGAGATGACCGAGATACAATGACCTGAGGGGTAGGTCGACCCACCGAGTTCGACCAAAAGGAAGATGACCGATGACAAATAAAAAAAAAATGACCTGAGATTGACTTGCCATTCCATGATGAAGCCATTGATGGTTCCAGCCGTGTTGTGTCGTTTTCATGAATAGCACGATTCTTGATTGTTCATATTTCTGATTTTGAGGGGTTAAAAAGATGAATGTGTGTTTGTGATTCGCAGCGCGTCAAGTAAAAGCTAGTTCTAGGTCTTTTTGCATCGTAAATGACACGACATATTTGATTGCAAATGATAAAGGGGTCTACCGAGATACTTGCTTAATAAATTGAACAGTTGCATCAAATCCATCGTGATCATTCCTATATAGATCGGATGATTTGGTGCATAGAATTGATTAGTGGCATATCGATTGGTCCACATCTATGTGACCAATATGCCACGAAGCCACACGCAATGCGCATTGAACTTTTCATCAGCAGTTCAAAAGGTGATGAGCACACTACTAACTTTTCAGAATGCCATGTCATTGCCACATCCCTTCTCCGTTAGTGAGTTGCCAACAAATTGTCTGTATTTTAATGAAAGTGCATCAGTTGCAACGAAAAAAAAAAGGCTATTTAATGTATTGATTGATCGAAACCAAAGAGTAACCTAATTATTAATTTCACTAGAGCTTAATGAGCACGAGAAACTACCCGCCATATCTCCATTGCTAATAAGACAAACCCAATAGCAAACTTTGTCTCAAACTTGTACAAAACAATTATCCATGACAATTCCATATTTACATTTAAAATAAATTACAACACTTATAACTACATAATTGGATAAAAACCCATGATTTACGATAATCAATATGATTGTTAAGTGATCCACGAATTTCTAGTCATTCAAATTTGAATTCAAGATGATTGCCAAGGTTATACGAATTCAATTATCTTAATGCCTTGTTCTTTGGTATGAAGAGCGGGCTAAAATTGAATATAGAAGTTTAACTCGTGGATTTATTATTCTTATTTTATCGACTAATAAAACATGAAGTGACTCTCTAAGAGGTCGTGAAAAGAACGTAGTGTTCAGGCACTTATAAATTCCATAATTAGTAAGCTAGTTAGACGATTTTCTTCTCGAAAATCTTTTTGCACTTTCAATCCAAAATGAGAACTTAATAGCTATGTTTGGTCGTCCAAATTTCTAACTAGGATAGAATTGGATATGATATGATATGAAATCTAGGGGATTTTGTTATATCCTATCAATATTTTGGTATTGGAGTAATAAAATTGGATATATTCACATCATATTATATATATATTATCTAGTATAAATGGCATATCAATATAAAATGAATAACAAATTTAACAAATGAAGATGGTATAAATCTCTCACAACACTTCTGTCTACTTTATTTTTATTTTATTTTCCTTTCTTTTTTAAGTTATTTCTTTTTTATTTCTTTCTTTCCCTTCCATCGTTCTCTAATAATTTTTTTTTTAAAATAGAAAATTGTACTAATAGACCTAAAATACTAAAACACCTAAAATATGTAATAAATATGTATTTATATTGAATTTATTTTATATGATAAATTTAAATTCAAATATATAAATAAAAATAAGATTAAATTAAAAAGAAATTGTTATTTTGAATTTCTTATATTAGAATTCAAATATTATTTATATTGAAATATAATTTAAAATTTGTTAATTTAAGAAATTTGTTATTCGAGCGAAATAATTTTCCTAATTTGGATATTAAAAATCCTATTCACTTTTATTCCACCTCCCTCATGGGATAATTTTATTCATTCTATATCTCATTTATATTCAACTTTATTTAGTCTTAAGCAGACACCGCAAGATATAAAAGAAAATTATTATATCCTTAATTTTATCCCAACCATCAAACGTAGCCAATAGTCTTTTGATATTTTTAAGTGAAGCAAGGCCAACATTATCAACCATAAGCTTTAGACTAACAAGATCAATTGGCTTTTAGAGTCAATCTTAATGGTGATCTTGTGAAAATCAAGTTGTTTTTGCAAAGTTTAGTCCCAACTACAATACCAAAAACTCCACTTGTGTTGACGTTATTCTTTCGAATGTGGCAAAACCACCAAGTTAGTCACCCTCTTCATTTCTTAATAAACCCCATGCACCTGCAAATCCTAATTCCCATCAATATTCAGTTTAATCCACCTCAAAGGTGGAGAGATCCCATCCGATCAAAATTAGAAAATTGCCTGACCCACCTTGCATTGAGTTCTTCATAGACGAAGCCTCGATGAATTCCTTCTTATATGTGTGCGACCAAATTTTTACATAGAAACGATATAGAATCACATTCTCAAAAATTGGACCAAGCATTAAAAATAAAAAATAAAATCACTTTTTCAACACTTTTTCCAAGTATTTCTTCTTCAAACGCAAAGCATATGCTGTTCTTTCTCTTTTTATTTTGTTTTATTTTTTGAGTTGTGAAATAGAAAAGAAGAAAATCTAATTTATATGGTCAATTTTGGTAACCTAATCCAAAGTATGTTTTAGAAACGACCCAAATAGAGACGCAAGCTTCACGCGGTCTTTCTCCCTCAAGTCGCCTTTTAGCCCACGCCCGCTTCCCCGGTTTGTCAAATACACGAGTTTTGCCTTTCCCTTTTTCCTCTCCCTCTCCTCTCTCTCTCTTCCTCTCTTCTTCTTCTTCTTCTTCTTCTTCTTCTTCTTCTTCTTTTTTTTTTTTTTTTTTTTAAAAAAAATAATTTAAATAAATTTTTAGAAAATTTTTAAAGATTTTAAATTTTGAAGTATTTTCCCTTTTGATAAGAATTGGTAACAAACACGGCTTCTGATGCTGATTCGCTCCTCAACAAAACACACACAAATCACAGCCCTGGAGCTCCCGCCGATCTTCACGTGGCACAATCAGGACCCTTCATCAGTATGATGATGGTTTCCATTACTAATTTGCAAAGATCAGCGTGATTCGGACGGTAACGATGGCCCCCTCCTTTTTTATTCAGCAATTCCCACTTACATCCAACCTTTTCCTTTTTAATTCCATTTGAAATTAGGGGTCTTCGATTCAATAATTGGGTAAAATCCCGGTCAACGATCCGAAATCATCAAAGTGGTTCCAGAGTCGGCTTGAGAACTAAACCTGAATTTAAGTGAAAAATCATACTACGCAAGTAATATATAAAATATTGGAAGTTCAAAAAAAGCAATATATAAAATATTGACTACGGTATGAATAGACCTCCTCAGCTGATCAAACCCGATTCCCCAAATTTTATATTAGGAATCTACCAATTTTGTGTAGACGAGCCTAAAATTGATTTGGTAAGGTCGATTTGGTCGTGGTTGAGCATTTCGTGCGAAAGACTAAATTTTGAATTTGAATTCGAATTTCTATGAAAATTAAAAATATAATTCAATAGCCTACAAGTGTCATTATCACATGAAAAAAGATATGATTAAAATAAGTGGAGCACGAAATATCTTCTCGATTGCAGCACCAAGCACTCCCTTTGTCTTTTTTTTTTTTTTTTTTTGGTGCAATCCTTCATCTTGTTTTTTTTTTTTTTTTTAGTAAAGATAAGAATATATAAATAGCTTTAACCAATGATACAAAGAAAATTGGCACCAAATCAATCACTCATAGTGACAACGAGTTAAAATGAGTGAAAGGGAGCCGATGCAAAAGGAGGACACTCGAAAAGAACGGAAAGCCAAGAAACAAACCAAGAACCAAACAAAGAAAGAAGCAAAAGGCCAAAAGGCACTAAATAGGAGGACCGAAGACGGAAGAGTCAAAATCCCAACATCGCTGGAGCCTCCTATTTCTTGAGTTATCCACCACATTTTTGAAGGTAAGCACCTTGTCCTTGACCACTTTGATGAGATGATTCTTCAAAGCCGGTAGCTCCAAGGTCTCCCCCCGAAAGATAATGCTATTACGCTTCTTCCAAATCAAGTGGCACATGGCACCAAATGAAAACCTGGCTATGCAATGGAAAAAATCATTGCCATGAAAACCTGGCTATACCAATCGGGTCTGACATTACAAAAAGTACAAAGCCCACTACTTATTCTACCATAAGAAAGAAGAAGAACCTGGGTGAGAAGGTGATTTTGAATAATAAGCCAAAGGATGAATTGGCATCTCGGAGCAATCGAATTGTTCCAAATGAGCGAAGTCCACGGGACACAATCCTTCTTTCTCCTAATGATATCCCATGCTGAGGCTATCGTGAAAGCACTGGATGAACTCCCAAGCCAGGTAAACCTATCCGGGGTTTGAGAAAGGACCAAAAGAGAATAACCACCAGCTTCCAATACGGTCCTGAGCTCACAACCAAAAGGGGAATAGAGATTCGCTAGATCGCTTGTTTGGAGAAACCTGAATTATCAATGAGGGAGTCCGATAAAAATAAGTTTAGAGGGCCTTTCGGGTGCCAATGGTCAAACCATAAAGATATAGAAAAGCCATCACCAACTTTCCATAAGAAAGACAATCGAAACTCCCGCCTCAATTGAATGATCTTCTTCTAGGCCCAAGAACAAACAAATGGAGTGCGGGAATTCCAAAAGTTCTTCTTCTTTAAAAAGGTCGTATGGATCCATATACACCACAGCGACTCCTTATCAGTAAATAGAATCCAAATATACTCAAGCATCACGGCTTTATTGTAATCCGGCAACCTACGTATGCCCAATCCTCCTTCAGCCTTAGGGAGGCACAATTCCTCCCAAGAAACTTTAGCCCCACATTGGCCAAGTGTGGGACCTTTCCAAAGAAATTGCCTCAAAATTTGTTCTATGCGATCAAGCACCGAACAAGGAAGAATAAACACACTGGCCCAATAACTTTGGATAGAGTGAAGGACTAACCTTATCAATTGAAGTCTACCAGCAAAGGAAAGAAACCGCTAAGCCCAAGATTGGACTTTGGCGGTGATGCGGTCAACAAGCAAGATGTGTCTGTCTTGGCAAGCCTCGAAGTGATGATCGGTATCCCCAAATACCTCACCGGAAATTTTACTTCCTAGAATCCAAGTGCCATAAGGATATAGTTTCGAAGAGTAGGGGACCCGCCTACAAGGAAGACCTCACATTTGCTTGTATTCGGCAGCAAACCACTCCAAGAAGAGAAGAAGTCGAGGCCTCTTTTAAGCAAGGCCACAGATGCCCCGTCAGCTCGACAAAATAAGAATACATCGTCTGCGAAGAATAGATGGGAGATGTTCATAGATCTACACCTCCAATAAAACTTAAAATCCGGGTGAGAGGTGCGAGAGTTGAGGATCCTAGAAAAAACCTCCATCACCAAAGTAAAGAGATAAGGTGACATTGGGTCCCCCTGTCGTAGGCCCCGGCCACCAGAGAAGAAATCATGTAGCTCCCCATTGATGGAGATGGAGTATTTAGGCGTCCACACACAAACCATAATGAGCCGAGTCATCCAAGTAGGAAAACCAAAAGCTGAAAGGGTTAGCTTAAGAAAATCCCAATCAATCGTATCATAAGCTTTCTGAAAGTCTACCTTGATCTCACACTTAGGCAAGTGAGGGTCCAGATGGAATCCTGCAAAAAGCTCTTGGGCCAATAGAATCTTATCATTTATCCTCCTTCCTTTGACAAATGCATTTTGGGAAGGGCTAATCAAATCCCGAAGCATAGCAGCTAACTGGTTAGCAAGGATCTTGGTGATAATTTTATATGAGGTATTGCAGTAAACTATGGGTCTAAAGTCAGAAACCACACAAGCATTAGGGACTTTAGGCACCAAAGGAAGGATAGTGTTGTTCACCTCACGCAGAAGATTGCCTGAAGAGAAGAAATCCTTGACCGCATCGAGGACTGACGGGCCAACCATCTCCCAAGAACTCTTAAAGAACTCAGCAGTAAACCCGTATGGGCTAGGAGCCTTTTCTCTAGCGAGGGAAAAGAGAGTATCACGAATCTCAGAATCAAGTACAGGCCAAGATAGGTCACTAACCTGCACCTCAGTAAGTGGACGCCTAATAAGTGCCTGCAACTCTTGCAATGAAGGCTTCACAAGGATAGCTTTAGGCGTGAGAAGGTCCGTGAAATAAGAAACAAAAACTTGTTGCACCCTATTCGGATCAGTGACCAACAAGCCAGAAGAATCCTTGACGGATAAAATTCTGTTTCGAAGCTATCTTCTACTAACCGAGTGGTGAAAGAATTTTGTATTCTTATCCCCTTCTTGAAGCCAACAAATCCTGGACTTCTGTCAATAAAAAGACTCCTCTTGACTTCGAAGATCAACAAAGTACCAATGCTGTTTTTTCTCCAGCTCGGCAAGCGTAATGCTGGTCAGGTCTTGATGGAGGGCATGCTGAGTAAGCTTCAGGGCATTCCTCGCTTCAGTCGTTCTCACAGAAATATCCGAGAAAGACTCTCTGTTTAACTACTTAAGACGGCCTTTAAGAGCCTTTAGCTTACTGACAAGCTTGTACATTGGAACGCTAGCTCCAGGGGTTTCCCAGATTTGCTTTCCAATAGAGTCGAATTCCGGATGCTTCATCCAAAAGTCAAAGAATTTAAAAGGCTTTCTTAAATGGATCGGGTGCAACACTGTAACTACCATGTGAGTGTGATTAGAGATACCCGAATTCAAAAAAGAAGCTTAAGAGAAAGAGAAGTCGAGTCTCCACTTTGAATTCACCAAAACTCAATCAATTTTCCTTTGCTTCCGATTCACCCCAGCCGAGGTTGACCAAGTAAATCGAAGGCCAACATATCTGAGATCCTCCAAATCTGTCTGAGCCAAACAATCGCCGAATTCATCAAAGTAGGGAATCTAGGTGTCTGAGCTTCCCAAATGGTTAGTCGGATCTTTGATTGCATTAAAATCCCCTGCCACCAGCCAGGGCGAATCCTACAAAAGGTTGTTCTTCTGAACAAGGTCAGCCCAAAGGGGCCGACGGTGCAAAAAAAGTATGCTCGCCATAGATCACAGAAATATAACAACCCATACTCGAAAATAAAGAAGTCAGACATCCCTGGATAGCCTAAGCATTAGACGAAGACATATCAAAACTAACTAGAGTAGGATTCCAGCCAACCCATATCCTACCACAAGGAGAAAAACCATAATTCGCCTCCCAAATCCAACCAAACAAAAGGTTCGCAAAGATGGACTGGAAAGCGGACTCCATGACCTTCGTCCCGAGGATACCAACAAAACAGAGGTTATCCGAAGAAACCCAACTTCTTATTTCAGCCCTTCTCAGGGGATTCATAAGTCCCCAAATATTCCAAAAACCTATAAACATCCAAAAAACCAGAGAAGAGAAATTACCTCTTCTTGCTAGGCCCGCGTTGATTGGGAATCGAAGCAAGCATAGTAGAAGGGGAGGGATCCAAGCATAAGGACAATAGCTTATATTGAATGGAGAGAGGCTTTGGTTGATCAGGTAGAATGGATGGTGGTGGAGGGAAATCCAAAAGGTCGTCCTCCTTAGAAAAGCATTACCTGTCACTCTTCGGACCACCAACATCCTCCTTCAATGTCAACCGAGTAGAAGGCGCATTAGGAAGGTTTGATCTGCCCACAATTGGGAGAGAACGACCACTACTTGGCTTCAGGGCTTGCGTTTTTCCAGAAGGAGCAAGGGGGAAAATCTTCATAGGGGCCGAGGCCTGTGACTTAACAGAGTATGCTTGGGGCACATCCCTTGTTGGAGCAAGGTTCTTCAGTTTCAAGGCCTGATCGCTACCACCTAAAGGGGGGATGCTAATAGCACCTTTAGGCACGGGGGCTTTTTTCTTATTCCCTTTTACATGTTTCCATCTTGAATCATCATCCGTAGGAGGCTGAGAAGTCGACGGTTCAGGGATAGGAATAGCTGTAGGGGCAACGAATGCAACCTGAGGTAGCGCCTGCCTTGGACCTTTAGCCGAACTGCCACCAATTGGCCCAGAAGATTGGTGGGGAGGATCACTCCTGACACCCAGGTCCTGATTCATACCAGGGACGACCGCTCCATGACCAGCAGATGCATCAACAAGTGAATCAGCACGAACATGTTGTCCCATAGCTTCGTCCGACGCTAGAGCAGGGGGCACTGAACATGTGTGGCCGAAGACACTGCAACTTGAGTAGGCACTAGGCCTCCACTCATATTCCACTTCAACAAAGCTCGTCTTTCCACAATCTACTACCTCTACAGCCTCGCAACAGGGCTGCTTTGCTAAGATTTCAACACAAACACGAGCAAAGACCACCATATTTTTCTCCTCAATTCTCAAATCGACATAAAGCGGCTTACCCACCGCACTAGCCACTGCGTTTATGCCCTGAGCAAACCAGAACGCAATAGGAAGCTTCTTCAAACAAATCCAAATAGGGACTACCGAGTTGTCATCCTCTCTTATATCCAACGATGGTTTCCACTGCTGTAAAATCAGAAGGACCCTTACGATCGTTAAGGGCCCCCCTTCCAATACCTTGCTTCGAAAGTTTGCATCAGGAACTCGAAAGAAATAAAAGCCCTGCCCATTAGCCATTACTTCCAGAAATTTAGGGCCCCAGGCGTTCTTAATGGAGGATTCCACTAGCTTAAATGGAAGCTTTCTTCCAACAAAATACCTGACCAGGCATTCAAAGAACTTTGGATAAACAACATCCAAAATAGCTTCAAAAAGTTCAACAACTGGCCTATTGTTGACGATGGTAGGCAGAATGTATTCCAAGTCGAAACTTTTGGTGGCAATCTTGGTGACAGAGGCCCAGAAGCGGGACTGAGGAGGCTTTGAGCCCCTCCCTTGCTGGTCTCTTCGCCGAGGTCTCTTTGAAGCAGACCTGGCTCTGCTACCATCGCGACGCCTAGCTTGCTAGGTAGGGCCAGCCCGCTCAGCCTGAGCAGGAGGAGCCCCATGGGGCTAACAAGAGGGCGGGACGAGGGGCTTCGTCCCCTTGAAGAGCCAGCATCAAGTTGTAGCGAACGGGACTGGCCACCCGCACCAGAGGTGGAAGATGCCATTTGTCAAACACCTAGTGTGCAGGCCGAGCACTTATCCAAACAAGCCCATTACAAGTAAGAAGACATACTCGGACAAGGTCGAGAGAGCTAATACGGAACAAGGAAGAGCCCAAACTTGCACCAAAGTAGCCCAATGCACGACTCAGACGCAATAGAGAATTGAAGTCACATGAACAGTAAAGCCTTCGTTCAGCCAATGAAAGATGGGCTTGCGGATGAAGAGGAGATGAAAGGCTTGGATGGATGCTAGAGGGAGGAGAGGTGACCTAACCTTCCAAAGATTCGGCCCAACCAACCAGCAGGGACCACCGAACCAAGCTTAAACTAGAAACGCAGAACAGCCACACCAGAGCGTCTAGGGCTGCTCAGAACTCAAAATGTAGGACGAATTTGAAGAAATCGTTCAATGGAGATGAAGAGGAAGGTTAGAATAGCCTATCCTCCAAAAATCAGCCTTAACGGACGGCTGAATCACCGGGAACAAGCTTCGCACCGAACATGAACAATGACAGTTTCGCTGGAAGGAGAGAGCATGATGAATAGTACCCGCGAAAGGCAAAAATGGAACAGCATTTTCTTCGTCTTGTACTTTAATTATTAATCCACGTAAAATAAAATATTAAAAAAAGAAAAAAATCCCCCCGCACAAAAAAAAAAAGGTTATATAAGTCCCACCCCCACTCCCAAGTTCCCAACCCCACTCTTTGTTTCTTTGTCACTCTCTCTCTCTACAAGTTCTAGTTTTGCTCGCAGACAAGGAGCAAGCGATTTCTCCGACCGCCACCGGGACCCGATTGACGCCGCGAGAATGAGCAACTACATCCAGCAGCAAGGCCTCGTCGGCGTCCCTCCGCCGCAAGGTCAGCCTCGAACCTCGACCCCTGATCAACCCGCGATCAACCCCCTTCTTCGTTTTTCACCTTTTCTCGTTCGCTTTCCGATTTCGCAGAGTTTCCACGCCGGTCGATGGATGGGTCATCATTTTTTGAGAGAAAGTTCCGACCTTTATTCCCTCGGATCCGCGTCAAACGGCGGTTTCCAGTGACGGATCTGGTGTGGGGTTCGGTTTCTTCGTCAAGAATTTAATCCTGTTTGGTTGCGTGGATTTAGGTTATTCGCCAGAGGACTATCCCAAGAACGAGGACTTGTCCCCCGGCACCCGGCGCAGTCTCCCGTACGGGTGTGAGCCGCCGCCGCCGATGGAGTTGTGCGGCATGGAGGTGGCACCGTATAAGGCGCCACTCTTTGCGCCGAATGGAATCGGTGTCGTATGCGTTGCCCCGGTAGATCGGTCGAGCAGCCCCGGTTTCGTGAAAGGCTGGTAAGTCTCCTAATTTTCCCCCCTTCTTGTTCTCTCGACTTGGGATTGGTGTTATTCATGTAGCCAAACATGTGATTTCTTCAGTTTTCTCGTCACATGTATCGAGTCGCGCGGTTCGACCCAAACGCGTCAGGTCAAGTCCCGTTCTAAGGGTGTCCATCCGCGCCATCAGTGGCGGATGATCCGGCAAGTGAAAGAGAGTCTGGTCTATTTCGACCCTAATTTTTCGTGGGGGTTTTGTGGCTACAGCGACGGCAGTCCGCGGGAACTCCTGGCCACTTCACAGTGGGGCGGAGTAAGCGGTGTCGAGTTCGAGTTCAATTTGGCCGGTGAAAATCAAATTCAATTTTGGGGGTTTAGATTAGGAAAATGTCAGTGATATGGTCAATTGGGTCTCTAGTATTTTAGCATTTGGCTAATTCACAATGATAAGTATAGTTTGGTGCACTGAATTATTCTATTGAATTGCGAATCAATTTACAAGTTCCTAATGACTAACTAAAAATTAAAGAATTTTTTTTCTTTTGGTAGCAAGGACCATCAAATCGAATAGAGGTAGGGAATATCTTCGCCATATTATGTGTGATCAGTGCTTTGGAGGTGCTAAGGTTTTTGGCAAATCAGCAGTCAACACCAGTCCCTCGGCCTCAGGAAAACCGAGGAATCTTCACGTAGCTTTCGAGACCAGCCGACGGGTTCCCATCTTATCCTATCCATCTAGAAACGCTTTTTTCTGACCAAACAAAAAAATGTAGAAACGCTTTGGCCTAGAGGCGTGCGTGGTCAATGCTGGGTGTTGGTTGACCGGGGTCATTGCATAGTGCTCAACTAGGGATCGGATGCACCTTTTGGGACGCAACCTTGAAAGCGTGCAAGAACCTTGGATAAACATTCCGCAGCAGATATAGTAATTACTAAAATAATATAAAAATAAATTTTGACTTTCTATAATTCGATATCGCATTTGCAGAATCGCTCGAGAATACATTTTATATGCAATTCATCTGGTAAGCTCCGCAGTCGGGCGGGCAATGTGATAGCGATAGTGGGGGTCAATATATATTTTACCTTACTGTTGTATACATCAGGTTCTATGTTATCAGCATCATATACTTTCATGTAATCGGACGATTATCTTGGTTGAAACACTAAAGTTTTAAGAGTAGCATAACCCTTTATTGTGGTCTAAATGCCCTTTTTTGGGAGAATTATTGGCTGGTAAATGCTGGAAATCGATGCTAATCTTATTTATTTATTTATTTTAAATTATAATTGCAGTTTGAGTGCACTGTGCTGTTGCTATCTTGTGGACTGTTGCTTCTGAGGAGGAGAGCAACAAGACCGAAAGTGTGATTTCTTTGAGCTATCCAGTTGTTTTATAAGTCTAAACCATTCGGGGCATGCTGACATCGAATGGAGACATGATGGTTCTGATAAGAGTCGGGCTGGGAGAAGGAAGAAAATGGAACAGTAGAAGCCCGTGGGCGACCCCAGAAAACAGGACCATCAGCAGCCCATGACGCCTCGCTATCATATACAAACTTCTTGTACATGAGGGAGTGAGTTCACACATTATCTAATAGTACTTGCTGCAGACAACGGAGTAACTCTTACCTTCTCAATGCTTTGACCTTGGTGAAACCGCCATTGCTTCTTCGAGAATGGCTGCAATGAGACATCGTCGACCCATACTTCCTTTGAGGTATTCTTGCTTTATGACAATCCGAAATCGGTATCAATGTATGCTTAATATCAGCTGTTCACCTAATGTTGCTTGAAACTTTTCAATGAAATTGTTCTCGCAAAGGTTTAATCTCAACAAAATTAACGATGAATTAATGGAAAAATTCAAAAGAATTGATCCCTCAACATGGAAAGTAAGAGTGACAATCATACATTAAGCGTCTAATTTAGTATCTTGAACACAGTTTATTTTCGAATGTGCTGATCTTCTAATAACACCTTATAAAGCACTGACTAGTAGAAATGGGTTCACTATTCAGAAATAGATAGACCAAAAAAGTTGAATGCCTTTCACCTCAAAAAGGACATCGACAAGTCCTGAAGAGTTCGCAGCGATGCCTCCTTTTAGCAATGACGAGCAGCCATGCTCAGCCATGACGCTGCCTCTGGGAACAAACTCACCTCCTCCAGTTCCAAATACTGCCGATACTGTCTCGCTTCCTTCACCGACTTGTACCCAAGCTGCAAAATCACCACTTTCAACATGAGTAACTTTCATCTTTAACTTCATCGAAAATCAAGCTTTCACATCCCTTATTACGTCCCAAGCTTGTGGGCTTCACATGAACAACTCCGAACTAAACGTGCATGTCGGAGTTGTTCATGTGAAGCCCACAAGCTTGGGACGTAATAAGGGATGTGAAAGCTTGATTTTCGATGAAGTTAAAGATGAAAGTTACTCATGTTGAAAGTGGTGATTTTGCAGCTTGGGTACAAGTCGGTGAAGGAAGCGAGATAGTATCGGCAGTATTTGGAACTGGAGGAGGTGAGCGTCGTGGCTGAGCATTGCTGCTAGTCAGTGCTTTATTAGGTGTTATTAGAAGATCAGCACATTCGAAAATAAATTGTGTTCAAGATACTAAATCAGACGCTTAATGTATGATTGTCACTCTTACTTTCCATGTTGAGGGATCAATTCTTTTGAATTTTACCCTTAATTCATCCTTAATTTTGTTGAGATTAAGCCTTTGCGAGAACAATTTCATTGAAAAGTTTCAAGCAACATTAGGTGAAAAGCTGATATTAAGCATACATTGATACCGATTTCGGATTGTCATAGAGCAAGAATACCTCCAAGGAAGTATGGGTCGACAATGTCTCATTGCAGCCATTCTCGAAGAAGCAATGGCGGTTTCACCAAGGTCAAAGCATTGAGAAGGTAAGAGTTACTCCATTGTCTGCGGCAAGTACTATCTAATAAGATGTGTGAACTCACTCCCTCATGTACAAGAAGTTTGTATATGAGAGCGAGGCGTCATGGGCTGCTGATGGTCCTGTTTTCTGGGGTCGCCCACGGGCTTCTACTGTTCCATTTTCTTCCTTTTCCCAGCCCAACTCTTATCAGAACCATCATGTCTCCATTCGATATCAGCACGCCCCAAATGGTTTAGACTTATAAAACAACTGGATAGCTCAAAGAAATCACACTTTCGGTCTTGTTGCTCTCCTCCTCAGAAGCAACAGTCCACAAGACAGCAACAGCACAGTGCACTCAAACTGCAATTATAATTTAAAATAAATAAATAAGATTAGTATCGATTTCCAGCATTTACCAGCCAATAATTCTCCCAAAAAAGGGCATTTAGACAACAAAAAAGGGTTATGCTACTCTTAAAACCTTAGTGTTTCAACCAAGACAATCGTCCGATTACATGAAAGTATACGATGCTAATAACATAGAACCTGATGTATACAACATTAAGGTAAAATATATATCGACCCCCACTATCGCTATCACATTGCCCGGACGGATTGCATATAAAATGTATTCTCGAGCGATTCTGCAAATGAAATATCGAATTATAGAAAGTCAAAATTGATTTTTATATTATTTTAGTAATTACTATATCTGCTGCGGAATGTTTATGAACTTGTAAATTGATTCGCAATTCAATAGAATAATTCAGTGCACCAGACTATACTTTATCATCTTGGATTAGCCAAATGCTAAAATATGAGATCCAATTGACCATATCACTGACATTTTCATCGCATGTTTGGTTGCATCAATAACACCGATCCCAGTCGAGAGAACAAGAAGGGGGGAAAATTAGGGACCTACCATCTTTTCACGACATTGAGGTTGCTCGCCCCCCGACACTGGGGCAACGCATTCGACACCGATTCCATTCGGTGAAGCAGCGGCGCCTTATACAGCGTCCCTTCCATGCTGCACAACTCCATCGGTGGCGGCGGCGTGCGAGCCGCGTCCTTGGATACCCCTTCGACGGATAACCTAAATCCACGCAACCAAATAGGGTCAGATTCTTGACGAAGAAACAGAACCCCACACCAGATCCGGCGCCGGAAACCGCCGTCCGACACGGATCCGAGGGAATAAAGGTCGGAACTCTCTCTCAAAAAATGATGACCCATCCATCGACTGGCGCGGAAACTCGGTGAAATCAGAATGCGAAGAGAAAAGGTGACAAACGAAGAAGGGGGCGATCGCGGGTTGATAAGGCTGACTTTGCGGCGGAAGGACGCCGATGGGAGGTTGCTGCTGGATGTAATTGCTCATTCTTGCGGCGTCGATCGGCTCCCGTTGGCAGTCGGAGAAATCGCTTGCTCCTTGTCTACAAGCAAACCCGCGAGAAAATATTAAAAAGTGACATTTTTGCCTAGAAGGAGAAAGCATGATACTGTTCAGACTAGTGGCGAAATCCAATCCCCAAACGGACGCAATCGGCGGAGGAAAAAAAAAAAAAAAGCACCGCGACGACGGAGCGCGGGGGACTACTACCTGCGATCACCTCGACGACGACGACAACGGAGCGGTGGCGGAAGGATGGCGAGACAACGGAGATCCCTGTGGATGCTCTACAATGGCGCGGACGACGAGACTATAAAACGAAAACCACGGGAGGGAAATCGCGGAGGAAGGCGACCGTACAGAAAGTTCGAGGAAACTAGTTTTCCCGCGAAAAGCCGTAACTCGTAACGAAACCGCTCGGAACCCGACGATCTTAGAGGAGAGAGAAAGAAGAGAAAGAGAAGGAGAGAGTGATACGGACCTGGTTGAATTTCTTCTTCACGCTGCTTTTTTTTTTTTTTTTTGGAGCAAGCTTCACGCTGCTCTTTAATGGCTTCTTTTTTCTCGGGAGGCGGAAATTGACCAGGATGATGATTTTTCTTCGGTCCGCTTTATATCAAGGGGGAGTACGGTGGAAGAAGATGATGACGACTGCCCACAGGAGATGAACAGTAGGCGTGGCAATTCCTAAATGCTGAATACTGAATACTCCCCCTCCCCAACTTTGAGCATTGAGCATTCAGAATGCTCATACTTGGGCAAAGGAGCTTTCAAAAATATTGCCAAACACCAAAATTTTCCCCCATGGGGCTTTGGGGGCCCATAGCCCTTTGGGAATGCTCAACCAAACGGCCCCTCTCTGGGCAGTCGTCATCATCTTCTTCCGCCGTACTCCCCCTTGATATAAAGCTGACTGAAGAAAAATCATCATCCTGGTCAATTTCCGCCTCCCGAGAAAAAAAGAAGCCATTAAAGAGCAGCGTGAAGCTTGCTCCAAAAAAAAAAAAAAAAAAAAAGCAGCGTGAAGAAGAAATTCAACCAGGTCTGTATCGCTCTCTCCTTCTCTTTCTCTTCTTTCTCTCTCCTCTAAGACCGTCGGGTTCCGAGCGGTTTCGTTACGAGTTACGGCTTTTCGCGGGAAAAATAGTTTCCTCGAAGTTTCTGTACGGTCGCCTTCCTCCGCGATTTCCCTCCCGTGGTTTTCGTTTTATAGTCTCGTCATCCGCGCCGTTGTAGAGCATCCGCAGGGATCTCCGTTGTCTCGCCGTCCTTCCGCCACCGCTCCGTCGTCGTCGTCGTCGAGGTGATCGCAAGTAGTAGTCCCCCGCACTCCGTCGTCGCGGTGCTTTTTTTTTTTTTTCCTCCGCCGATTGCGTCCGTTTGGGGATTGGATTTCGCCGCCAGTCTGGACAGTATCATGCTCTCTCCTTCTAGGAAAAAATGTCACTTTTTAATATTTTCTCGCGAGTTTGCTTGTAGACAAGGAGCAAGTGATTTCGCCGACTGGCAACGGGAGCCGATCGACGCCGCAAGAATGAGCAATTACATCCAGCAGCAACCTCCCGTCGGCGTCCTTCCACCGCAAGGTCGGCCTCATCAACCCGCGATCGACCCCCTTCTTCATTTGTCACCTTTTCTCTTCGCATTCTGATTTCACCGAGTTTCCGCCCCGGTCGATGGATGGGTCATCGTTTTTTGAGAGAGAGTTCCGACCTTTATTCCCTCGGATCCGCGTCGGACGGCGGTTTCCGGCATCGGATCTGGTGTGGGGTTCTGTTTCTTCGTCAAGAATCTGACCCTGTTTGGTTGCGTGGATTTAGGTTATCCGCCGAAGGGGTATCCAAGGACGCGGCTCGCACGCCGCCGCCGCCGATGGAGTTGTGCAGCATGGAAGGGACGCCGTATAAGGCGCCGCTGCTGCATCGAATGGAATCGGTGTCGAATGCTTTGCCCCAGTGTCGAGGGGCGAGCAACCTCGATGTCGTGAAAAGCTGGTAGGTCCCTAATTTTCCCCCTTCTTGTTCTCTCGACTGGGGTCGGTGTTATTGATGCAACCAAACATGCGATGAAAATGTCAGTGATATGGTCAATTGGATCTCATATTTTAGCATTTGGCTAATCCAAGATGATAAAGTATAGTCTGGTGCACTGAATTATTCTATTGAATTGCGAATCAATTATGGAATTTATAAGTGCCTGAACACTACGTTGTTTTCACGGCCTCTTAGAGAGTCACTTCATGTTTTATTAGTCAATAAAATAAGAATAATAAATCCACGAGTTAAACTTCTATAATCAATTTTAGCCCCCTCTTCATACCAAAAAACAAGGCATTAAGATAATTGAATTCGTATAACCTTGGCAATCATCTTGAATTCAAATTTGAATGACTAGAAATTCGTGGATCACTTAACAATCATCTTGATTATCGTAAATCATGGGTTTTTATCCAATTATGTAGTTATAAGTGTCGTAATTTATTTTTAATGTAAATATGGAATTGTCATGGATAATTGTTTTGTACAAGTTTGAGACAAAGTTTGCTATTGGGTTTGTCTTATTAGCAATGGAGATATGGCGGGTAGTTTCTCGTGCTCATTAAGCTCTAGTGAAATTAATAATTAGGTTACTCTTTGGTTTCGATCACTCAATACATTAAATAGTCATTTTTTTTTTCGTTGCAACTGATGCACTTTCATTAAAATACAGACAATTTGTTGGCAACTCACTAACGGAGAAGGGATGTGGCATTGCGTGTGGCTTCATGGCATATTGGTCACATAGATGTGGACCAATCAATATGCCACTAATCAATTCTATGCACCAAATCATCTGATCTATATAGGAATAATCACGATGGATTTGATGCAACTGTTCAATTTATTAAGCAAGTATCTCGGTTGGCCCCTTTATCATTTGCAATCAAATATATCGTGTCATTTACAATGCAAAAAAACCTAGAACTAGCTTGTACTTGACGCGCTGCGAATCACAAACACGCATTCATCTTTTTAACCCCTCGAAATCAGAAATATGAACAATCAAGAATCGTGCTATTCATGAAAACGACACAACACGGCTGGAACCATCAATGGCTTCATCATGGAATGGCAAGTCAATCTCAGGTCATTTTTTTTATTTGTCATCGGTCATCTTCCTTTTGGTCGAACTCGGTGGGTCGACCTACCCCTCAGGTCATTGTATCTCGGTCATCTCTCTTGGCAATAAAATAGCATATTCAATTCATTACTTGTAATTAACCACTTTCTCAGGGAGGGATGGGGTGGGGACGCGCAAGTTTCAGGAGGGGGTTTCGACGCCCACGCCCTGCACGAGGTAGGGCAAAAGTCTGAGAGTGAGTGTAGAATAGGTATAGAGTAGGACTGACCAAAAAAATTCATTACTTGTAATTGACAATACAAGTGGGTGAATCTAACCAGTATCTCTTCTTCCTCCTCTCTCTATTTTCTTTCCCTCTCTGAACATTTTTTAGTCTCTTCCAGGATTGACCTAGATCTCTCCCTCCCCTGCCAATTCCTTTTCCTTTTATTTCCCTTTGTTTCTTTTCTAATTCTCCCGATCTAGTTTTAGATTTGAGAGCTTTGCTCTCCCGATCTCATAGCTAGGAATTTTTTCTCTCCGATCTAATTCTAGAATTTTGAGTTTTAATGAATAAGCGCTCTGCTTCCAATTTCAATGGTTGCAATAACTTTAGTATCAAACTCTGTGCTTATTCAAAGTATTTTCATTCAAAGTTTTGGCACTTCACATTGGTTAAAAGGCTCGCTCTCACAAGTGTTAGATTTGAGATTTTTCAACGTGTTTATGTTGTTTTCATAGGTGATGGTATTGGGGACACCGCACCTAAATGCACACTACTAAAAGGCAAAGTCGTAATTACAAATGGAAATCTTGGCATGTGCTTATCATTGATGGTACTGTGATTCGGTGAATGGCCGCTGATCCTCTCACTTAGATTCAATTACAAATCTGTTCTTGAAGGATAAGCTTGTAATGATCTCTATTAACCATACTCTAATGAAACACCTTGATTTTTGGTTTTTTTGTTTATTTTGGAGCTCTATGGGTTTGCTTTGTTACTTTACTTTTAAGATTGCCTTTCATGTACCAGTTTGGTAATGAATGGAAATTTCTTTTACCAAAAAATTCATTACTTGTAATTGCTACAGCGGCCTTACCTGACTTCCCCTCCACCTTAATGTCATTGTTTATTAGTGGTCTCACCATTCATTGACAAAAAGCCATACTAAATCGTAAACTATATCCATGATAATGCATTTACCTTGATTTTTTTTTTTTTTGGTGAGATAAAAAATCTAAACTATGCCCAATCTGATATATCTACCCTAAACTTTTTTGTGTCATAAAAATTCTAAATTTATACCTGCATGACACATTTACTCTCCCTCAAAGTTCAGTTTGATGATCTTTCAGTCAAAATGATGTTGTTTTTATTTCACTTATGCCATGTGGACCATATATCAGCGCCGTTTGCTTTCCAGAGTTTACGTAAGTAGATTTTTAATGGTGCTTATTGATGAAACCTTAACGGAGGGTAAATGGGTCACATAGGTATAAATTTGAGATTTTTTGTGCCACGGAAACAAATTTATTTTAAATATATCGCACTTGGCATAGTTTTGTGTTTTGTGATGTCGCGACCTACCCTCGGGGAGGAGAGTAGGCTTAGGGGTATTGCCTAAAGGACAAGCCTATGGTCCATGATTAGGCGTGGGCTCTCCCAAGCCCATACCTCGTGTAACATTGGAATATTCTTAAGAATTTTGCAATAAGAAATCGACACTAACCTATTGAGGTCGATTAAAAACCAAGTGAGGTATTGGGAGTGTACCTCACTTCCTACGTAACCCAGAGAATCTAGGGTCGGGGACTTAATTATACTAATTGACCAATCGGTACCCTTTCGGTACCTAATCTTGTTCATTGAAAAAAAAAAAGATTTTTGTCTGGCAATTTGGATTGATTTTACACATATCTACTAACATGTAAGGTAATCATGCAGGTGTGCAATCATTAAAATAATAATCATAGATACCAATATCCTAATTGCAGTAAAAATGGAGCACATGCAATTAAATATAATTTACTATGCGAATTAAACATGTGATAAAATCAATGTGCAAGCAAATAAAGGTCTAATTACACTAAGAAAGCAAGACATAGCAATTTCTAAACAAACCTTGCAATTTTTTAATTTTTGAAATTTTAATTTTTTAAAAAAATATTTTTATTTTTAAAATATTAATTTAATATTGTAATATTACAATATTTAAAAAAAAAAAAAAAACCCTTGGTCGAATCTCTGGGTTGGGTCCAACCCAATTTGTTAAAAAGACGACCCAAGCTCGAATCGAATCGGGCCGACGGCCCGAACTCGGACCGAACTAGGCCACGCCACCGAAGCCGGCAAAAACCTAGCTGGGCTAGGCTTGATGTGCAAGCCCAGTCCATCTAATCTTTTTTTTTTTTTTAAAAAAAAAAAAGCCCACCAGTCCACGTATTAAACCAACCCAAACCCAGCCTTGACATACCTAGCCCAAATTGCTCAAAACCCTACCCGATTCACGACTGGCGCCGAACCCTTTTGACCCGGTTCGTGCCTCCTCTCTCCCTTGCTCTTTTGCGGCGCCAAAGGAGGATGGTTGGGACGCCGTTGGGCGGCGACTCAGTGACGGTGGGGACTTGGCAGGTGACGGCACGGCGGCGACAACTTGGTGCAACGATGGCGTTGGGATCCCGTAGTGGCTTGGGGCTGACTCGACACGACAAGGACCCAAACACGGCGACAATCATCAGCGGTGGTGGAATGGCAATGGCAGGCGACAACAAAGATGGACAACGACGGTGTTGGGCCCAGGTGTTGTAGTAATCAAGGTCGGAGGCTGGTGGCTCGGTGAGCAACGGCGGAGGTGCGGTGACGCGAGTTGCAAGCGTCAAAAGGCACGGTGACGGGCAGGGCGTCGGCTTGGCTAAGGGCTACAACGGCGACGGCTTCCTATTTGGAATGATTAGCATCTCCATTTCACTCTACTGAAATCATCTGAATAGATTAATCTGCATAGGGAAATTTGATTCAAAATGAATAACCCACAAAACGAGAAAACAGTTTTCAAGGATGTTCAAAAAGTTGGCAAAAAGTTTTTTTTTTTTTTTTTTTTAAATTATTCTTTTTGTGCTTGTCTCTAGGAAAGCACCAAAGGTTCTTTTTTATAATGGAAATTCTCCATTTTTTTTTTCTTCTTTTGTTTAATTTTGAGAAGAAGGGCACTTACCCTGCGGCATGGTGACTTGGTAACCTTGTAAAGAATGTGAAAGAATATGTTAGTGCAAAAATCTTTAGGGATTGAAATGTTGGAAACGATACACTATTACACTTCACTCGCTTTTATCATTTGAGTGCTAACATTTCTTGGATTCACCATCGTGGATATTTGGTAACTCGGCATTATCCTTCACTTGCATTTGCCTTTAAGTGTTTGATGTTTTCTTTGAAAGGAGAGGAATTGCTCCTTCGTTCCACATTTGAGGATATTATTCTTTAGATGCTTGGCCCATTTATTGCCTTGATGGAAGGCATTGCTTCTATGGTCAATGTGCAACATTTTCCCCCATTTATCACCCTATGAGAAGAGGAGATGAAATGGGTTATTTCCATACTTAATTAAGTTCAATTGAGGAACGATACATCATTTCTTGATGAATTTGATAATGTTGTTTCAGCACACTTCATTGGTGGGGGAAGGAGAGATTTTTCTCTAAATCAAACGTTGCCACTTTTTATTTGACAAGCCTTTGCTCTGTTCGAGTCTGTCATGTACAAAAGAAAAGGATATGTCATTTTTTATGTGAAAAAGAATCAAGTTTAGGAACAAAATACATCCTTTTCCAAAGTCAGGCGATTAACATCCCAAGGTATCTCTTCTAGAGGAATGGATAATATTGCCCATCTGTTTCATTTGAATCTTTCTTTATTTTAAGATGAACGGGACTTGATAATGCTCCATCGCGTTTGTTGGAATGTTACAAAACTTGGTATTCTTGATGTCTCCTTGACAATGAAAAGAAAGTCATGTCAAAAACGGTATCGAACTAGATGATTAGAATCGATAGAGTTTACTCTTCCTTTGAATTCGCCTTTTTGAATGCTTGGCAACTCCCTTCATTTCTCTTATCATGCAAAGTCAATGAGATCAATGGGCTCTTAATAAAGAAACTTCCTATAACGGAATTCAACTTCGTTCTGCCTCTATGGAAGATTGGTGCCGACAAAGCCTCGACACATGCATGCTCCTCGAGTTCCATGAGCCTACACTTTTATCTTTCGAAGGGGCAGATGCCGATCTCAAATAAACTCCTCATCCTACCTAAGAAAGCGACCACGTGAAGAGAGGGCCTTAAGCAAAGCTTTTTTGAAATTTATTTTCAAAACATTTTGAAGGTAGAGGTAAAGGTTCACTTGAAACACTTTTGAATTTGTCCTTTTAAAAGGACAATTTTCATGAAATTGAATTCCATTATTAAAAAATGTGAGTCGCATGATCTACAAAAACAATTGGATTCGCAATCAAAACCCAAAATGGAAAATATGATTCTTAACAAAAATAAAAACAATGATAAAATACAAAAACTCTTGCATAGATAAGAGTAAAAATCAACTCTTGTCCTAGTTCTAGAATTCACTTCTCTTTGTGGTCAAACACGAGAATGTCAAGGAGTATCGTGCATAACCTGCAAGAAGACGACAATGTCGTACATGAATGAGAGAAAATGATCTCTCAATGAGGTTGCTTCTTACAACAAAATCAAGGCGACGGTATATGCCCCATAGTCATTATTACGGGGTTTTAGTATTTCACCAAGATTAGTCATAAGAGAAGGTGCATCATAATAAGATCGATCGACGGTTATCAATCGAATGTCCACTCTATTCCAAAAGTTTCATATGCAAAAGTGGCATTGATTTTTGAAAGATTGATTTGTGATTTTACTCCTAGAAAAATAAAAATGACTTCTATTTTGAGAAATTTGTACACAAGATGATTTGCATTTCAATCCCAAAGTGTGAGAATGAGAGAATTTGATTAAAAATGCAATTTCAAATTTTGTGCCCCAATATATAATTGCAACTTAAAATTTCTTTTTTTTTTTTTTTTGCACTTTAAAAAAAATGATTTTGAGCCCATAACTAGAAATTTAAACAAAACCATATGTTCAATAGGGCCAAATCAAAGTGTTTAGAACTCGCATTCAATATTAACTTATCAAGCGTGATTGCCTTTTTTTTTTTTTTTTTTTTTTAATTTTAAGACTACAACACCGAGGGCATTCATTTGATTTCCGCAAATTTCAAGATGAAAATTCAATAAAAAAAAAAAAGAATAAAAGAAGAATGATACTTATAGTGGGGGCAACTTTTTTTTTTTTTAATAAATTACATAGACATACACATGGGATTTGATTCGATTTCTACTCTATACGACTTAAAATTGGAGCCATAGGATCACCGAGACTGAACTAGCAAGATCGCGGTTAGGTCGTGTTACCCATGACTTTGGCTTTATTAAAGAATCGACCCGTGTCGCATGGTTACGAGACCAAGGTGGGGACCTTTGACATCGGGAAGAAAATTTCGGGGTTGAAATGGCGACTTGTACTACATGGTTGTAGTCGGAGTGATATCTACCTTAACACCATCCTAGGTGATCCTATGCAGCCTAGGTCCGGCATCGAGTATTGTGTCATGATGTAGTGCAATGCAGGGAATACATGCACGACAATCTATAAACAAACACCACTTCAAAAATTCAACACATAAACATTTATTCCCAACTCCACACCTATAAGACAAGGGGTTAACAATCACTCATTCCCTTATAACTCCCAACTGCAAACATTTAACACTCACGTTAGGGACATACCCGATATCCTCGCTGCCAAACAAAAATTATTTTTTGAACAAGATCAAATTCGGCCTAAGCCCTCTAAGGTCTAAAACCAAGTCCCCAGTGAAGTCGCCAAGCTGTTGTGACCTACCCCTTGGGGGGAGGAGAGTAGGTTTAGGGGTATTGCCTAAAGGACGGGCCTATGGTCTATGATTAGGCATGGGCTCTCCCAAGCTCATACCTTGCTTGACATTGGGGTATTCTTAAGAATTTCGCAATAAAGAGTCGCCATTAGCCTATTGGAGTCGGCTGGAAATCAAATGAGGTATTAGGAGTGTACCTCACTTCCTATGTAACCGAGAATCTAGGATCGAGGACTTGATTACACTAATTGACCAATTAGTGCCATTTCGATACCTAATCTTGTTCATTTTAAAAGAAAAAAATTTTGTCGGGCGTTTGGATTGATTTTACACCTATATACTAACATGTTAGGTGATCATGTAGGTGCGTAATTATTAAAATAATAATCATAGCTACCAAAATCCTAATTGCAAGTACAAATGGAGCACGTGCAATTAAATATAATTAACTATGCAAATTAAACATGAGATAAAATCAATGTGCAAGCAAATAAAGGTCTAATTACATTAAGAAAGAAACACATAACAATTTCTAAACAAACCCTGCAATTTTTGAAATTTTTAATTTTTTTAAAATATATTTTTATTTTTTTTAAAATATTATTTTAATATTATAATATATATATAAAAATGTAAACTCAGGTCCGATCCCCGAGTTGGGTCCAAGCCTGGACTAGATTGGGCTAGACGGCCCGAACCCGGATCGATTGGGTCGCGCCGCCCGGTTGGCGGAAACCTAATCGGGCCGGGCCTAATGTGTAGGCCCAGTCTGGTTTAATCTTTTTTTTTTTTAAAGGAAAAAAATAGAAGTCCATAAGCCCACGTATTAAACCAGCCCAAACCTGACCTTGATATGCTTGGCCTAGATTGCTCAAAACCCTACTCGGTTCGCAACCCGCACCCGACCCTTTTGACTTGGTTCATGCCTCCTCTCTCCCTTGCTCTTTCGTGGTGCCGAAGGAGGATGGTCAGGACGCCATCAGGCGGCGACTCAGCGACGGTGGGGACGTGACGAGTGACGACGCGATGGCGATGGCTTGGTGCAAAGAATGGCGTTGGGATCCCATAGTGGCTTGGGGCTAGTCTTTGCGACGGGGCGACTCGACACGTTGGGGACCTAGACATGGTGACAATCGTCGGGGGTGGCGGAATGGCAACGGTAGGTGACGACGAAGATGGGCAGCGACAGCATCAGGCCCAGGTGTTCAACAGTCGGAGTCGGAGGGTGGTGGCTCAGTGAGCAGCGGTGGAGATGCGGTGATGCGGGTTGCAAGCGTCAGCCAGAGGCGCGGCGACAGGCAGGGTGTTAGCTTCGGCGAGGGCTGCAACGGCGACGGCGTTAGAGCTCCAGGGACCGTGAAACAACTATAGCGGTGGTGAAGTTCTAGGCGTCGGGCTTTGGCAGTGGGAACAACAATCGGTCGGTGTTGAGTCAGCGAGCTCGG
The DNA here is from genome assembly GCA_014182555.1 of Eucalyptus erythrocorys. Taxonomy (NCBI): domain Eukaryota; kingdom Viridiplantae; phylum Streptophyta; class Magnoliopsida; order Myrtales; family Myrtaceae; genus Eucalyptus; species Eucalyptus erythrocorys. The sequence goes on from CM024603.1 coordinate 14,246,857, forward strand.
GACAGTGAGGCTCGTGGCTGGGGGTGCTTGGCACAGCTCATCGTCACTGGTGCAATTGTGGGAGGGAGTAGTAGCGTGTAGCTCAGGCCAAGCGAAGACGAAGGCTTAGCAAAGATCAACAAATAGCGCATTAGGATGGAGGGCAGCATGTCGATGAGGCGTCGCGGCGGTGAGAGCACCTTTGCGGCGGGCGGCGAGGGGGCTCAGGCTGCTGGCGTGGTTGTGCTCACGACTGCAAGTGCTGTACTAGTGTCGAGTTAAGGCGGGGTGGAGCTTCAACTGTTGGCTTCGGCAACAACGATGGTGAGTGCGGGGGTCGTGTTTAGAGCTCCCTCGGAAGGCTGCTGCACCCAGAAGAAGCTAGCCCGCCCCTCTTCCCCTTTTATTTTCTTTTCTTCTCTCCTCTTCCTTCGTCCACCGTCACGTCCCTTTTTCTATGGTGCCCCTTCCTTCTCCCTCTAACCTTTGCTCCTTTCTCGCTGCTGCTCCATCTTCCCCTCCTCTCGCCGTTGCTACGTTTTCCTTTCCCTAGGTCCCTCGCATGCAAGGATGACCAGGAAGGAGACAAGCTAGCATGGGCCGAGCCGAAGGGAAAAAGGCCAAGCCCAATGCAGAGAGAAAGAGAAGCGGGCGGCAGGCTGTTGCCTTTTTTTTAAATCAAGAAAATTTTTTATATGTGCTTGAAAATACAAATTAGGTGTTTACATGTGGCTTTTTTTTTTGTTCTTTACTAAAAGGCTCTAGAAGCGATCTGTCTAAAATTTTCCTTTTTTTTTTTTTTTTTTTTTTTGCAATCCAATAATTGAGGTCATAATGTCATTGGGGTTTCGATAGTAGCTAATTCATCTAAACCTCTTCTATCAAGAAAGGTTTTGGACTCGGGCTGCAGTCGAATTTTATTGGGATTGATGATGATATCACTCTTAGATGTTAAAAAAGTTAAGAAAAGTTTACCTAGATTCACACGAGAAGACATTTCTTGTGAATGAATTACAATTTCTCCTATGTAAGAGTTTCTAGAAAGAGGCTTAGGTATTCCTAGTGCTTTTCCATGATTTTACCATCTATCAAGATATCATAAGAAATAAAGGACAAGAAATTTCCTAAAGCAATCTTTGACAAGATTCCATAAGGGAAAAAAACTTGATTAAAGAATCTACAAATCTCCTAAGGCCCCTTTCCCCAATTTAGCTTCTTAGCTCTAATCTTCCCCATCGTCATCCCTCGCCAACGCCCACAATTCAGCCACCTTCGAACATCGTCCCGTCTCCAATGTCAACGTCGCCCTCTCTCTCTCTCTCTCCACCCCTGCCCTGGCACAAGCTTGGACTACTTCTAGTCGAGGTTGCCATGGCGATGACCTTGACTTAGGTGATCCATAGCTTCATGACCCCTGGTCATTAAAGCTCAATGACCTCGAATATGAGATTTTCATGGCAATCTGAGAGAGAGAGAGAGAGACAATGCTAGTAATCGACATCATGTTTTTTCCGTGTAGTTGAGTTTCCCAAATTCGATAGGGTCATAGGACTTATCCTGGTAGAGTTTTTTTGAATGTTGCTGTGGACCTCGTTGATATTCCCCCGTCTCCTGTGGCTAATGCACATCCAAGTTAAATCCCGAGTTGATGCCAAAATGAGACGGCTCAGCAACATCCTAGGATCAAAGGAATAATTCACATGTATTATTTACTTAACTACTCTACTCATGCATGTATTTTGCGGAAAATAATTTACAGAAAAATATTTTCCGAATTTTCCGACGTTCGTTTCCCAAAAACGAATTTCTTGGGGAAAACATTTTCCATGGAAGGAAAAAAAGTCTTTTGAATTAGGGGAAAATCACTTGATCCATTTTATCTTACATCTCTACAAATCTTTACTTCCTCTTCCCCTTTCTTCTTCTTCTTCTTCTTCTTCTTCTTCTTTTTTTATTCGAATTATTTTTAAATTTTCTTTTTCTTTTTAACTCGAATTATTTTTAATTTCCTTTTTCTTTTCTATTTCACTGAAATGAATTTTTGCAAGTTTTAGGACTGAAATGCACTTTTGCGACAAGTTTTAGGACTTCCGTAACACTTATCCCTATAAAAAAGATGACATCGACACAAAAGCTTCCATCACGCATCCTCTTCACGCACCGAACTTCATGCCATTCCTGTGTGTCTGAAAGAAATGAAAATCTCCCAACGTATGCGTTGCCATGCCGCTTTTAAAGATTCCCATTTGTCTCTTCTTGTGTGTCTAAAAGAATCGTGTAAAATTACTGCAAGAAACTGAAAAATCCCTCCAAGGCGACGACAACACACCCCCTCCCCAAACCAAAAATAAAATAAAATTACAATCTCCCTTATAAAAATGAAGAAAATGTCCTCGTTATTTGTGAAATGACTAGTCGTCACTTCATAGGGTTCATCCGAAAGAGGATTCCTCCAAGACAGCTGAACAGGCAATCCAAACAGTAAAAGGGAGGAGGAAATGGGCTTGCTCCATTCCAATTCCCAACAATTTCTTTAAAGGCTAAATGCCTCGGGAGAATGCTACTGAAATATAAAAGGACCGATTGACGATGTGGTTGACTGAAGTGAATGTTTGATCTGGTCAGATCTAGCGAAACCTCGAATATCCCATTTCTTCAAATTATCCACATGTGCTCTATCACACTGCTTAGCAAACAAGTATAGTAGAATTACTCGTTTCTCGATGCTCTCTCTACATCCAAGTCACATTCTTACTATTCACTTACAGAACGCTAATTTGGACGCGGTTGTCACCTACCCATCAAGATCTCCAGACCAGCACTCGGCCAGTCTTTTGTTGGGTTATATATATGAGGTCGAGAGAAGAGTCGCAAGACGTGCAGGAACTGAGATTGATCAGGTTGCTGCACGCTTTCACATTCACAGGAGTTGTTTTGTCTTTTGGACATGACTGATTGGTGCCTTACACGGCTTCTCTGGCTGGCTTTTTATTGCAGGACTGGAAAGAGGCGATAAGCTCCTCTGTATGCACCATGCCACTGTTTCTTTGGCTCACATTTGTGTTGTTCTACTCAGGAACAGGTGCTAGTTTCTCTCACAGTTTATTCCACTTGCGTTATAATTAGTATTATGTCATATCCCTCCAAGAACTTTTCAATAGAGTTTAGGATTTGTTGTTTTTTTAAAGATTTTTCTTGATGTACCTTGAATAAAGTTGACTGGTAGATTGGTTTTAGCTGTTCCAAATGCTTCTTAGTCACGTTGGTGATGACATGAACGATTAAGCTAAATGCTTTCTATGTTTAGCCATTTCAGGGCAGATCACCCAGGCTGTCTTCAGTGATGTGCAATATGATGCATTGGCAACGACCCAGGTAAGATCAAAGTCCTGGACACTACTTGCAACTTTTGAGTTTTGTTCACGTGTGAATGCCAATTCGATTTTTGTAGTCATCAATAAGTGGAAAGACACAGAGCTAGAGAGAGAATCCGAGAGATTCTGCCGGTCGTCGCAGCGGGGAATCGGGAGTTGCAGATAAGACGACGACAACGAGGAGCAGCCGTGGACATGGAAGAATCCGAGCGAGCCGCGAAAGGGAGAGAGAACACGCGTTGCCACGTGGCGGCGTCTCTGAACTGGTCAGAAAACTGTGGCGCGCTACCTAGTCAAAATCTTTTCTGCGCTTATTTTATTTTTTATCCTTTTTTTTTAATTTATAATTTTTTGTCTTCTTCTTCTTCTTCTTTTTGTCCCGCGATGTGGCCGAGGCTCGAAAACAGGAGGGAGAATATTCTTTATTTCCCATAATCCGGCTCGTCCCATTTGCCGGGTGGAATTTTTTTTTTTTTTTTTTTCGAAAAATTAGTTCCTGCCGGGCTGGGCCGGGACGGGCCGGGCCGGGCAGAAGGACTCCGAGACCGACTCAGATTTTAAAAAATAATAATAATATAATAAAAAACCCCAAATTAACATATTTATGCCAAATTTATGCAAACTTCATTAAAAATCATAAATTGATAGATTTATGATAAATTTATCTACTGCCGATTTTCGTTAAATTAGATTATTATTACAAAAAACCACAAACCAATACACTTTCTATCACATCATCAAACTCAAACATTTTATAGCAAGATTTAATGAAAATTAATAAATAATACATTCAACATAAGTGTATCAATTTGAGATTTTTTTGTGGCATTAATCATAAAAAAAAAAAAAAATAAAGCCCAGAATCCCAACCTAGGCCTAAGCCTGAAAGGTCAAGCCAATCGGGTCGGGTTTTATGACGTCGGTTTTTTTCTCACCCCTAAAGTTATGGAGAATCTTATTGTCGGAAGAAGTCATCAAGCTTTATAAATTTATAGTGGAGATTGCATTATGTTCCCCCATCCACTTTGGGGTGGACACACGTGAATTGGGACTTTCGAACTTGTAGTTTCGTTTTGGAATGTGAGTGCCGTAGCCACGAATCAATCAACTTTTCCTTAAAAAGCGTCGCACACGTGATCTTTACAGAGAGATGAAATGCAGTTTTCTTTTTATTTAATCTACACCACTAAATGCCATTTTTTGCCATCATTTCAGATGCGTCTACCAATATGGCAATATTGATGTTGTGTTCGGTACGTAGGAATTAAATGGAATAAGAATTCCGATTTCTTTATCTGGTTATCATGAAAGAAAATTAGTTGGAATTGAATGGAATGGGGTTTATCTCGTTTTGGTTGCCGAGAATGGGCTAAGATGAAAATTTTATAAGATTAATTATCAATTTTATTGATAAAATTATATAGCACAAAATAATTTTCTTTTCGATTTTGAAATAATATCAAGTATTTAATAAAAATTATAATTGATAAATTAGTATTCATAAATATTGTAAACATATGAGAGAAAAACACTGGTTTTTCTTACTTCTATATTTCCTTGATTACCCTTCCTTTATTTCTCTCCTATGGAGCCTGCCTCGCCTGTCGTGAAGAACCACTTACATTTTTCTCTCTTCTCACTAATAGATTTCCTAAAATACCCTGATTTTTTTTATACACACCTATTTCATACATAATTAACTAATTATGTGCATGCTGGTATAGCAAATCTTAACTCCGACGGTAGATAACGTTAATTATCTTATAATATTATAATAATGTTTTATGCAATATTGATTAATACATGTCATTAAAATTATCAAATAGTCATCAATAATGAGAATTACAATATATTATTGGCTTCATGAAACAATTGATTTGTATAATATCCATTTAAAATATCCATCTAATATCAATTACTAATGCTCATAAAGAATACCATAAATTACTCTAATGTGTATTTAACTTGACAGTTTTAAATTGATTATATTCATCGTTGACTAAAAATATTATTTAAGTGCACATAATATAATCTACAATAGTTTATTATAGGATCGCTCAAACTTAGCAATCTAGTAATTATCTATATAAATTATAGTCATTAATTTTAAAAGTACTATTTAACAACACCATAATAATCAATTACATAATGAATTTACTTGATCATAATTTTAGTATCACTAAAAGAAAGATGGAATTATCCCATGGAATGATGATGGTACATGTACATGTACATTTCTTTGAACATCGATATATGTAATTATAATTGTTGTTATATTTAGCAATTAGTGGTTGGACGATCAAAATCTGAGTAGAAAGTATCGGAAATTCTAAATTTTGCTACGTCTCATCTCTCAAACGAAAAATCAAAATTTTCTTTGGCCATTTTCCACCAAATCTTTCAGCCCGTTTTCCACTCTTTTATTCCAAAAAAAAAAAAAATACTAAAAGCTGAAAATAGGCGTAGTCAGCAAGCAAATCCCGTCAAAATAGTCAATGGTTGAAGATAGAAAAATATCGAAATGCTGTCTTTCAACGTCATGCTAATTAAGATTAATTAAGGAGCGCAAAAGCAAAAGGGTTCGATAAAAATGGAGATGGTCGCATTGCGAATGTTGTCTCTTCTCTTGGTCCATCAAAAGGTAAAAACGATGATTGATTCATTTTATAGCGTAATATTTATGTTTGCATAAGTTAAAATATAAGATCGAACTAGAAAGATATAACTAGTTTGAAAAAATTTAAGCTTAAAGTTAGCCTAGTAGGTCATTGTTGCAAAAATACTTCAGTGCCGGGCATTGCTTGTTATATAGGTAGACATAGAAGCTTCAGTTAATTCTCTCATTATCATTGAACTCACATAATTCCGAACTCAATCACAATTTTTCTTTCTTTTTTCTGCTTAGTTTAGGATTGTAAGCTGTCCCCTGCAAGCTTTAGTTATGTACCTTTTAGGAGACCAAAAATGTGAACTACTTGGAAGATTAGATGTGCATAATAATTCATGTGGCCATTTTTCTTTTTTTGGGCTGACATCTTGGGTTCTGATTGTCTAGGATCAATGTTCGGTTCTTTATTCTTACATTCGTGATAGTACTGATCGCGCAATCGAATTGGCAGTTCACATGTCAACACGCAAGAAAGTCTCAAAAGGGTAGTCTGCATATTTGATATTGCCTGTGTCAATGCTGATTTGCCGTCTAATGGCTTAAAACTGAAAGCATTAGCTTAATTATTTAGGACTGCGTCATCAAAACAGGCAAAACATTCTACCGAACAACTTCGTTCAAGGCATCGAGAGAAAAAAAAATCACTAATACTTGATCTAGAGTAGAAGAGCGGATCAAATATGTAATGTTCCTATTACTCTCCTTTCAAAAAAGTCTCCTAGAAAGAACGGAAATTGAAAAATATCCACTATTGCTCATGAAATCCTAAGATGAATTATCTACTTTTAAAAATACCTATACTATAAATTATAGCAGCATCAATCGACACTCAAAAACCTTCCTTAGGTGTATAGGAGCACTATTCATTCCATCTGAATATGGAAGATCTTCTCTGAGCTATCTTTAGTCACTTCGAATATTGAAGTGGAAGAGGAATTCGTGATCGGATCCATTATCGTGATCTCATATTCTCCATGGAGCAGCGAAGTGCCAAAGAACCCTCCTTCATCTGTGTGAGCTTTCAGGTCTTCTGATTTCCATTCCTTGATCAGCTTGTCCACGACGTCTCCAGTGGGGGTGCTGTTGAAGTTCATGTCCGTGAGAGCAGTGGCAGAAAAGCCGGCAGGCAAAGGGCCCGCAAAAATTATGATCCCTTCCACGGCAGGATGAGAATAAGCCTCCCTAAGCACCTCCTCCAAGTACTGAGCCTGCAATGTCAGGAAAAGATTTGTGCATATTAGAAAGTGTCAAATTGCCATTTTGGCGGGCAGGACGCAAGAAGAATCGCTACCCCAAGCCTGCCCATTTTGCTCTTATGGTTGAGCGGCGTTGCCAGGGGGAAGTCCAATACCTGGTTAAGTCCTGGTTCCACAGATACTTCTGTCAGCCAAATGGGCGCTCCGGTTGTTGCAAGAATGTCCAGGCTTGATCTCATATAAGCCAAATTTGGCTGGCCAGGGCCAAAATGGCCCTGCACTCCTATTCCTGCAGGTATATCTTCGTTTCCAGGATATGAAAGCATCCCCTCGAGCCTCTTCTTGAGGTTCCCGGGGCTCACCTTAACATCTCCACCAAACTCAATGGTATTGAACTCGTTCACAAACATTCTTGCGCTCGGATCGAGCTTATATGCCTTTGAGAAATAAATCGAAGAGGCGTTTTCCCGAGACTGTCTTCAAGGAAGCTGAAGTGCAGGTTCTCATTGACCACATCCCAAGCAATCACATCTCCAGCATATCTTGATACGATCGAGTTGATCCTCCTCTCTGCTGCTTCCTGCAGTTCCTTGGGCGAAAGGGCCTTGACCCAGTCAGATTGGTACTTCGGGTCGTCCCAGAAAATGGTGTGGCCTCGAATGGAGATTTTGTTGTCCTGTGCAAACTTCAGCATCGCGTCAGCTATCATGTAGTTCTCCTGGCCTTGCTTCTTCTCTGTGCTGTACCACTTCATTTCGTTGGTGAAAGCAGTGAATTTGAACCTCGATGCGAACCAGTTTTGATAATCGGTGCTTTTGAGTATGTGGGAGTTCATGCCGCACCCGAATGCAAAGCCTGGTTTGGTTTGTTTGATGTGAACTGTGGCTCCACCGACTCCGGCTTTTGAATATGGATAAGTAACTTGCAACCTCACTTTACTCTTCCGCACCTGCAATTATGAGATTTGCCGCGTTTGTTATGGCACAAGATACAATTCAACTCATAACTCTTACCTTCTCAATGCTTTGGTCTTGGTGAAACCGCCATTGCTTCTTCGAGAATGGCTGCAATGAGACATTGTCGACCCATATTTCCTTTGAGGTATCCTTGCTCTGCGACAATCAGAAATCGGTATCAATGTATGCTTAATATCAGCTCTTCACCTAATGAAGCTTGAAACTTTTCAATGAAATTGTTCTCGCAAAGGTTTAATCTCAACAAAATTAACGATGAATTAAGGGTAAAATTCAAAAGAATTGATCACTCAACATGGAAAGTTAGAGTGACAATCATACATTAAGCGTCTGACCTAGTATCTTGAATACATTTATTTTCGAATGTGCTATAACACCTAATAAAGCACTGACTAGTAGAAATGGGTTCACCATTCCAGAAATAGATAGACCAAAAGTTGATGCCTTTCACCTCGAAAAGGACATCGACGAGTCCTGAAGAGTTCGCAGCGATGCCGCCTTTTTAGCAATGACCAGCAGCCATGCTCAGCCATGACGCTGCCTCCAGGAACAAACTCGCCTCCTCCAGTTCCAAATACTGCTGATACCGTCTCGCTTCCTTCACTGACTTGTACCCAAGCTGCAAAATCACCACTTTCAACATGAGTAACATTCATCTTTAACTTCATCGAAATTCATGTTTTCACAACCCTTGTTATGTCACAAGCTTGTGGGCTTCACATGAACAACTCTGACATGCACGTATAGGCGCATATGTACGCGTACTGGGAGTATATGATAGTCTTTGTGGAGATAGCCGAGGGAATAATTACCTGAAAATATATAGAACTTGCCCTTCTCGAGTAGAACTTTCTGGGAGAAACTGTCCAATGGAAGTTTCCTATTGTGCGCCACCATGAACCCATTGTTGGTACGAGATACGCGTTCTGCAATCTCTCCTTGTCCAGATACAGTCCATCCGTATGTGCCGTAGGTAAACTGCGGGTTGACTATGATGCCACCTCCATACATGGTAATCCCTGGCTCTGCTAGACACTGCTTATCGAATAAGTACACATAGAAGCTTCAGTCAATTCTCTCATTAGCATTGAATTCACTAAACATCGAATTCAATAACATTTAATATGCTTAGCTTATTATTGCAAGTTGTTTCCCAGAAGCTTTAGCTACGTACTATCAGGAGACCAAAAATGTGAACTACTTAAAAACCAATGCACGGAATAATTGATTGTCTAAGATCAATCTTGGGTTCTTTTTGCTTGAATTCAAATTAGCAGTGATCGCAAATATGACATGCTTAAAGTTCACAAAAGGGTGTCTAGGAATTTGATCTCACCTGTGTTGTTGCTGATGCATCATAGTAAACATCACTGAAGGCGTCTGGCATGACCTCTCCTGAGATGGCTTAAAACAAGAAAGCATTAGCTTAATTGCCCATGACTACTACATCAGAACAGGTAAAAAAATCCAACAGTCAACTTTTTTCGAAGCATCAGGGAAAACACAAAAGAATCACATGGTACTAAAGGGAGTCTGGTAAAGTGTTCTTGGAGGGGCATGTGATTTAGCAAACAAAGCAAACAAAAGAGGGAGATGAACGAGAGAAACTAGAACCTGATCCTGAGTAGAAGAGCAGGAATGCGAGACAAAGAAGCAACGGCATGGTGAATCCAGAGAAAGCCTTCATGTCTCCTAGCCCTGCACCAAGAGCAGCCACAGAAGTGCCTGCACAGGTCAATCATCAATCCTCTCGAAAACCATCACAGGTCGGCGACAGTGCTGTCGGAATTAATGTTACAGGTTAAGAACAAGCCAAACAAATTCCACAAAAGTACACGATCCATAAACTCCACGATCAAACTACTCAAAATCTACAAAACGGTAACTGGTTTAACTTAACTATGAATCATCAACTCAGAATGCAATGGATTACACATGTCATAAAGTTCATACGAATAAAACAGTACTGCACCAAACGATACATAACATATACACATCACGTACTTTCCACATGTTTCCATATCAGTACATGGTCATAGTCAATATGTACATATATGCGCATCTTGGCACCATATGAAACTCTCCTCAGTAGCCAAATCAGAGCGACAGGCCTCTTGGATCACCTATAAGACTCAAAATTATATAGCCTAAGCAAATACAATCAAACCAAGAGAAGGAAATCCACTGAACTGATGCCGAAGAGCAAATCGACCGTGCAATTAATGTCTACTGAACCTCCAATTCCTTCTCTTGGCAAAACTTCCGAAGTTGCTACAACCTTAGTGAACAAACCATTGACATATATATATATGGTAAAAAGTTGGAGTTAGAGAAGATGTTGGTTCCAAGGAGTTATCTTTTGTTGGTTCCTAGGAGTCATCTTTTGTTGAGATTAAGTTTCAGTAAAAGGGTAGATAGAGAGTATGCCGAGTTATATCTCTCGTTCAATTTAGACTTATAAAACAACTAGATAGCTCAAAGAAACCACCTTTCAAATATACTCTTAATGATCTGGCTTATTTCGAAAATAGTTTCGCATATGCACTCTTCAATCGTATAATTATTTATTTAATCAATATGAATTTTCATTGAGCAAAATCTCATCAATAAGAAACGAATAATTTTTTTTTTTTTTTTTTTTTTTAAAAAGTGAAGAGTTAATACCATTAAAAATCCTAAACTTGTATCTAATAACACATTTACCCCTAAAGTAATCTTTGCCTCATAGGCTAGTACCCCTAACCCAAATCTACCATTTGTTAAAAAGTATACGTCTCAACAATGTAGATTTTCATATTGATTTATTGTTTTGTACCTTAGATTTATCTTATTGTCTTCTATCGTGTGCAATGTATGAATTTTAATGGGATAGTGAACAGAATTCTAGATTTGAGTTAGGCGCACCGGTTTACGAGACTAGATAAATATGTTATAAGGTACCAATTTGGGATTTTTCGTATGACAAAAATTAGTGACAAATGTGTTAACCCAAAATTTGTTTTTGTAATACTTTCATCTTTCCTATCTACAATTCAAAAGTTTGAGTTTAAAATTGAAAAGAATAGATGAGAAAAAAAAATACCTTCATATATATCCTTAAATGATGTATATCACTTATAAAATTCTACTCCCTCGGGGCGGGGCGGGACGGGGGGCCCCTTTTCCCAAAAAGAAAATGCACTTGTATTTGTGTAAATTCTTAAAAGTTAGAATCTTTGAGATGAACTATACTAGGACTAGGATTCTCTCAGTACCCGTCAAACCAAATTCAAATCCAAAAGGGTCATTTATAAGGATATCGTTTGAAATAATGGACAAATCGAATGATAAAGTTTTGGCCAAAAAGAGAAAAATCGAATGATAAGGACAGCATGGGGACGAAAGCAACATCTTCACGCAAAAGGCAAATTCTTATTGTTTTTAATTTTTAATTTTTCTCTTTTTTTCGGGAATATTTTTTGGATTAATTTCCCTGTGATGAGTGGAGCTCCCCACGTTCGTTCTGACTGAACGCATGATATTGATGTTGAACTTAGAAAAAGATTGAACATGGGACAAAACACTTTTATAATAAAGGTTCCTGTGGCTGAGAAATTAGGTGATCTTCCCCTACAATTTTCCTGAAAATTAATGAGGGATTGGCTCAATTTATTTTGTGAAAAATGTATAATTTAGAAAAAAGAAAAATTTCGCGAAATTAATCCCTCGGTGTCAATTGCAAAAATTAATGAATGATGAATATTTTCATCACCTATTAAAATAAAAATAAAAATAAAAATAAAAATTATTGATCGTTTATTTTAAATGGTATAAATGATTATTTTTAAAAGATATTTTCCAATTTTATTAGTCGGGAGAGGAAAAAAGAAAATGAGTTGGTATCATGTGCCTAACATGCTAAGGTGGTAGGATGCAATTGGAAAAATGACATCATCCTCTTGTGGTCATCTCCCAAGTGTCGTCTTCTCTTAAGGCGACTCCACAAATCATTTTTGTCAAGTCAATTTAATAATTTCATATTGACCAAAATCTTCACCATGCTAGTTTTTTTGGTTTTGGTCGAAATCCGCCATAGTAGTTGAGGTTGTGATAAACGCGGGGTCGTGACTAGACTTTCGAAAGGCTTGTGCTGTAGTGTCGAGACATGTTTGTGACAACAACTATTTGACGAAAAATTTAGTTTTTTCAAAATTTTATAATGTCTAAAATGTAAGGCAGTCACTATTATAAGAATAGAGAAAAAAATCGATACCATAAAAGTACGGATGAAATAATCGACGAACTTATTATGCGATGTTGTAAGAATAATCGTCGAATTTATTTCACTATATACCCAGCCTAAATCCGAAAAATGGATGCACTGAACCGACTTAACATGAGATCATAAACAAGGTGGAATCGACGATGACATGATTTAACTTTTTCTTGATTTCGTATATATCCTTTCTACATTACACCATCCGAAAGAGCATGCGAATATTCCCTTCTTCAATCTTCTATTGCAACACACTACCGCACCCCAAAAGCAAGGAGGAAATTCCTTCCCCCCCCAAAACCACGCAACCCACCGCCACACGCCCAAATCGATTTACGAAAAGATCAAAAAGAAAAAAAAAAAAGAACAGTAATTACTTCAATAGTCCTACAGATTCTAACCCAATAATTTTTACTTCAGTTGAATAGAGCATACTTTGATTAACTCTCATATTTAATCGTTGTTAAAACTATCAAAACCCATTTTCAAAATCATTATCAGCTCGAGCTTAAACTAATTGAAGTCAACAAGTATATGTACACAGGTGACAGTACAAAGAAATTGGATTTGGTGGCTCTAGTACCATCTTAT